>CM050325.1:89861217-89912318 GCA_027475135.1 Bactrocera correcta
GCATACAACTCGCAACTTTTATGGAAGTATACATATGTATGTTTGTCATATGCACTTTTAACTTACAAGTAAATAACGCCAAGGAAAATATCACAATTTCACCACATCAATTGATGAGTTATTAACACAAGTATGTTGTCTCTATCGCATGCTTCACTTCTGATTCCCATACACAAATTAAGACTTTATGTTGCAAAACTGAATTTTAGGTTGTATATTTAATATTTTTTTAATGGCTTACGATGTGATATCACTAATTATATATTTAATATGTTTGTATGTGTATAAGTCATCATTTGGTTTAATAAGCGACCTCATAACATATCACACGTATCAATATCATATCACATCATCTCAACATCAAAGCGACATTTATCGATTACAAATTTTAAACGTTAGTGAAATCAAATAATAACGCTTTGAGCCTTCAGAAACGGTTTATTATAATATTTTCATGATTTCGGCAAATTGACGATTTATAAATTATAAATAAAATAAATATATAATATATTTGTATGTGTAAAGAATTTATAATCAGTTGAAAGTTGTCAATCAGGCAAAATTTTTTTCAATTATTTATCAACATGAAATTTAATTGAAGAATCTCATGAAAAAAATTCACTTCGGACAAAAAAAATGAAATAAATATAATATAACTATAAATTATAAATTTATAAAAATAAATGAAATAAATTTAAAAAAATTAAAAAAAAAAAATAAAATAAATTAAAATAAATAAAAAAAAAAAAAAAAATCAAAAAAAAAAAAAATTAAAAAAAAAAAATAAAAATAAAAATTTAAAAATTAAATAAAAAAAAATGTTTTTACAAAATCTCAGTGTGGTGTTGGTACTATTTTCATACTTACTTACATACATGTATGTATGTATGTATGTATGTACATATGTATGTTCATACCATATATTAACTTAACTTAAAATATTAATAAAAATACCTTTCAATAACACATAAGTATACAAATCCCAATGAATCACATAATGCACATTCGTCAATCATTTGCTTCAAAAATTTGATAAGCTGAGAAATATGTACTTTTAAACGAATTTAAATTTGTGAATAATTTTTTTGTTTATGTAGGTCACTACTTACAAAATGAAAAATACATTGATAACACGGATCACCACTTTGATTTCATTACATTACAACATAATGCCACTAATAGAGTTTTGCTAACGACAGGGCGCTCGCATTTACACGACTTTCATAATGCAAGGAATTTTATTTTGAACTTTTACTTTTTTAAGATAATACGCGATAACTCATCGATCAGTTTCTGATAACATAATATATAAATAAGTTAGCGTCATTTGTTTGTTTTCGAATGATTTTCTTCCCCCTTCTCATTTGTTACCCTGTAATCTAGCATTAAAGCGCACGCTCAACTATATTACAACCCTAAACTGTGAAAACAGCCGTTACATTATGCTCATTTGATGTAGTTTGGGCAGTGTGTACCTCATGCACTGTCACTAATAAGTCTAAAGGTTATGTAGGAAAAACTTAAGGTGGGTAGTTTGTTTTATATAAAATACCCAAAGCGTTGTCGGGCAGGGCAGTGTGTTTGATTTTATAAAGCGAGGTCTTTTCTACTGAGGATGTATTGTGTGGTTGAAATTCCATGTTTCTTAAAAAACATCGAATCACAGGAGATCCTTAATCTTTGTATTTTGCTTATATAAAACGTTATTCATATTTAAAAAAAAAAAACAACATTTTATTTAAAAAAAAAAAATTATTGTATTTGAAAAAATATTGTTATTGACTTCCACGAATGTCACGTCAAGGTCACGAGGAAAATGTAAAAAAGTCTTGGGAATTGTGGATGTTTGTTTTTTGCAATAGTGGTAAACATCGTAAATTCTGCATAATAATGAAGTTTCTTTATTCCTCGTAATATGTGGTATAAAACTTGAAACTTCGAATTTTCGAACTAATCGAAATTTTCATCGAAAGAGTTTTGAAAACTATAATCCAAGTGTAATATTGAGATTAAAATTCATTTTTGGATAGAAAAGGGAAACTTCGAAAATCATTATTCCATTGAAATACCTTTATAATTTATACTTATGAAAATCTATTTCGTTTGAAAAAGAGAAACATCGAAATTTCGAAAATCTTACAATTCTTAAGATAAATGATTCCTAATACATCGAGATTTATTAGAATATTGCACCATAAAACTTAAAACTTCCAAATTTCGAACTAGTGCAAATTTATGCATTGACAAAAGTTTTTGTAGCTATAGCGTAAAATAGATGCTATAGAAGAAGTCATTCCCGATGGTACAGAGAAACTTCGAAATTTCAAAAATTCAAATTCAAAACTTTAAACTTCGAACGAGTCGAAATTTATACATTAAAAAAAGTTTTGGCACCCAAAGCGTAAAGTAGATAGTCATTCGGGGTGGTATAGAGAAACTTCGAAATTTCAAAACGTATATTCCGTTTATATGGATAACGAATAATTTATACTTTGCAACTGAATTAGAACATTCGAATTCAAAACTAAAACTTCGAATTTTCGAACGAGATCGAAATTTCATACATTGAAAGAAGTTTTGTTACCCAAAGTGCAAAATAGAGGCTATTAAAGTCATTCCTGATGGAATAGAGTAACTTCGAAACTTTTAAAAACAGTATATTCCTCAGTTTGATAACGGATAACAAATAATGTATACTTTGGAACTGAATTAGAACATTCGAATTCAAAACTTAAAACTTCGAATTTTCGAACGAGATGAAATTTATACATTGAAAGAAGTTTTGTCACCCAAAGTGCAAAATAGAGGCTATTAAAGTCATTCCTGATGGAATAGAGTAACTTCGAAACTTCAAAAACTGTATATTCCCACTTTTGATAACGGATAACAAATCACTTATACTAAAGAACTGAATTAGAACATTCGAATTCAAAGCTTAAAACTTCGAATTTTCGAACGAGATGAAATTTATACATTGAAAGAAGTTTTGTTACCCAAAGTGCAAAATAGAGGCTATTAAAGTCATTCCTGATGGAATAGAGTAACTTCGAAAATTCAAAAACTGTATTTTCCCACTTTTGATAATGGATAACAAATCACTTATACTAAGGAACTGAATTAGAACATTCGAATTAAATGCTTAAAACTTCGAATTTTCGAACGAGATGAAATTTATACATTGAAAGAAGTTTTGTTACCCAAAGTGCAAGGCTATTAAAGTCATTCTTGATGGAATAGAGTAACTTCGAAACTTCAAAAGCTGTATATTCCCAATTTTGATAACGGATTACTTATACTAAGGAATTGAATTAGAATTTAAAACTTGAAACTTCGAATTTTCGAACGATGTATGTATGTATATAAATAGAAGTTTTGGTACCTAAAGCGTAAAAGAGAGGTTACTCAAATAATTTCGACGGAACAGAGAACCTTCAAATTTCGAAGACCGCGTATTCCTCCCCACATAAAAGAATTTATACCTTAGAACTTAATTCAAATATTCGAATTGAAATTTTCGAAAAAATGGAAATATGTATGTTGAAGTACTCTCATTGAGTCCTGAAAACAAGTACATATCATATGTACATATATGTTTTGTTCCACAAAAGCGATTTTCGTTCTTTAAACTCTTATGAGTTTTTGTGCTATATTTTTTCTACTACTAGTATAATGAAATATTCGAACTCACCATGTCATGTCATGTTTGTGCTGAGGTTTGTTTACTGCTTCGAAACCCAGTTTGGATATAGTTTTCGACGTTATCGCGAATAAGTGTTACAGTTCGACACCTTAAGCTATTGAAAAAGTTACGGTAGGCGACTAGTGTATACAAACTGCCCTCTTAACAAGGGTGCTTTATGCTTGGCAAAGTAAAATGATAATTTATATGATATTTTTCGTTATTTCTGTAAATATTTCCCTGCAGGGGCGCACATAAACATGCAATATTATCAATCCTCCACCGCTTTTGCTCTCGTAACAACACACTCAACACATGCGCGTTTACTAAATTGTCGAGGAAAACTCTCGACATCTGTTCTTTGCTTGTGTCTGAAATTTTCCACACACACACATTTGAACACGTGTCTTTGTATGTATGCGACTATAGAATTTCACTCGCTCGTGAAAATTTTTACACTGCCGTTGCTACTGTTGTTGTTGTTATGAGCGCATGTTTACACATTGTTGCATAGTGGCTCGAGCGCCGAGTTGTGAGCGCACTGTGCTTCAGGAGGCAGCAATCGTGCATTGAGTTTTCAGTTGCGTTCTTTCTTTCGGTTTAATTAGACGTTTCATTTGTGTTTGCTACATTCGTTCGCTCGTTCGCATGCTCTTAATATACATATATACACATAAATGTAGTGATATGTAGTAGCAATCGCATTTATACAACACACTATATAAAATCGTATGTACGCCGCGTTTTACTGTATATTTTTGTTGTGTTTTTGATTTGAATACATTGTCCGCGTATCATTAAAGTAGAATTTTGCAAAATTTCTTATGATTTCGTGTCGGTCGGTGTTTTTGGTTATCGATTATTGTTCCTGCAAATGTCTTTGTTTTTATGATTGGCCAACATTTTATTGCTTGGCAATTTTGAATTTCATCTGCTGAATGATGCCGCTGGCTGGCGGGCTAAAAGTGCGCCTAGTGTCGCTCAAATCACACCAATTAATATACTATGTATGAATGAAACGTGTGAAAAGCGCGTGGAAAGTGTTAAAAAATATTATGAAAAAAGTGAAAAACAAAAGTTTGTGAACCAAAAAAAAAAAAACAAAAAAATCGTAAAATTAAGTTTTATAAAAATAACACAGCTGCAGTAATAGTGGCTGGACTCAACGTCGCACAAGTGAAACAGAAATTTCGTAAATACATACGTATACACGTGTGTGTGTTTGTATATGTTTATGTGTAAGTTGGTGTAAAGAAAATATAAAAATTAATTCCGCTTTTAAATTATCAGCGGAAAGTAAGAAAAATAACTAAAAACAACAAATATAAGCTCTGTGCTCAGCAAGTGACAAGGAGAATTGAAAATTGAAATATGCTTTCTTGACCTCCCCTTTTGCTTTTTGCTGAGCGCACTACTATAACACTATAATGCATGTGTGTGTGTGTGTACGAGTTGGGAGCGTATGATGGATAGACAAATGGTTGGACGGATGGATGCTGTGCGCTAGCAAGGGCACGGAAATCTATTATATGCATACATACATATGTATGTACATATAAATATGTATGTATCTAAAGGGGTTGCTAAATTTATTTTTTTTTTTTTTAATATGAAATTAAACACAACAACTGTGTGTATTTAGTGCTGCTGAATTAAAAAATTCTGTGGTTTCTGAAATGTGATTTTAAAAAGTTGCAAAATCGGCATAATTTTTATTACGCAGCCAATACGTGACTGCTTATTTCTTAAATGCAAATAAATATAGTACTACATGTGTACCATATAAAGGGTGATCCCATCGAGGCTCCCTACTTTTTTAAAGAAAAAACTCAGAAATTTCAGATTTAATTTGGAATGTTTATTATTCTTCGAAAGAACATTCTTTGGCATTTATTTTTATAAGATGTATCTCTTTCAAATATTAGGATTGGCTACGTCTCAGATGATCCATCGTTGACTCCAATTTTCGGAGAGTCGTTCGAGCATTTCGACTGGTAACTGGCGAATGACACGCGTGATGTTTTGCTTCAAAGCCTGAATCGAAGCCGGATTGTCCGCATAGACTTTAGAATTTACATATTCCCACAGAAACAAGTCTAACGGCATGATATCACACAATCTTGGTGACCAATTGACCGGCCTAAAACATGAAATTATCCTCATTCTCTCAATAAATTCATTGATTGATTGCGATATGTGAAAAAAGGAGCCGCCTTGTTGAAAGCGAATGTCGCCGAGATCACGAGCTTGAATTTTAGGCATCTCATAGTCGGTTATCATGGCGCGATAATGATCGCAATTGACGGTAATCATTTTTGAAGAAATATGGACCGATGATATCAACGGCCTACAGACCACACCAAACTGTTGTTTTTTCTAGATGAAATGACAGCTCTTGCATCTTTTCAGGTTATTCTTCGTCCCAAATGTGGCAATTTTCTTTCTTTACATACCCATTGAGCCCGAAATGGGACACATCGCTGAACAAAATTTAGCTCGAAAACGTCTAATCCTCCTGGAAACCCATAGAGCGAAGCGATGATGAGTTACCTCTACTTGGATCACCATTTATATAGTATAGTTCTTGTTTTGACACTTGCCGCGATTTTGTAAACATCGTTGCACATGTAGTTATTTGGATGTATGTATGTATGTATGCATGTGCTTTTGCATTTATTCTTTCTACTCATATCATTTATTGTTTTCTTATTCATTAAACGAATTACTAATGATAATTATATGCATTTATTATCGCAACGGTGACTATACTTATAGATGGGCATGTGTGTATTCATCTATGTATGTATGTACATATTATATATTCAAATATAAAGCATTATGGAAATCATAATTCAATATTTAAGAGACTAATAACAGTAAAGAAAGCCTTTGAGATAGCTGATCGAAGATCGCACGTGGACTGCTATATGTAGTACTTTGGAAGCCATTTCTATCGCTTCACATCTAACCTAACATATTCTAATGACAGTAAAGCGAGGCAGAATCTTATTTGTTCTCTTACTAACTAAAGCTATGAAAAACTGAAAAAAATTACCAGTCGTTATCAATTAATATCAATCGTTTCGAAATTTTTAGCTCATATTATATTTATAAATATTTTAAGAATATTTTATTGAGCTCTTCCGCCGCGCCAATGTGTTTTCAATTATCTAAAGTTACCAAAAGGTCTAAATTTTGAACTTGACTGCATCGTTTTTGCTACTTCTTTGCCACTGTCTATATTTTCCTTTAATTTTTGGTCTTTAGTAGCGTTTCATTGTAATTTTGAATACTAATATGTCCCCTAAAATGCTATTTTTTTATCCATGGTGGTAAAAGTGTTGCATTCAGTGCTCAAACCACAGTTTTTAGTTTTTGATAAAATCAAAAAATTAGTTGTTATAAAACTTTTTGGGTTTTGTGATCATTCGTGGACCATAAATTTTGTAATTTATAGTTTCTAGATACGCACAACTCGGCTATAACCGAAAAGAAGAAGAAGATATGTACAACTTACCGTTGTAAACAGGGTTACATCGTCGAAATAACCACACTTGATCCGAAAGATGCGTAAATTCCGAAACCGCCTTTTATGTGAATTGTTTCTAAATTCTTCTGTCATGACTTTACCTCAGTTTCTGGTATTGCAAGCTCTTTATGTATTATAGTTGGTTAAGTAAAAATATATTTTCTTTACGATTACCCAATTTTATATTGAATTGCGTGCGTTTCTATTCGTAATCAGTTTGACGTCACTTCAGGGAAGTGAAGTTCACGACTTCTGGCATTTTGTTGATAATTTGAATTGTTTTTGAAAGATTGCTGTAAATGCTGCTTAGTATATGTAATGTAAATAAGTATTACAGGGGAGCTAATAATACTTGTAGTAGTTTGTATAGAGGGATTCATTTACTCAGTTTTTAATTACAAATAATTAGTATAGTAGCATATAATCCACTTTTTTAGAATTTTTAGTCATTTTTTTTAAATTAATTTTTAATAGAAAATTGAATATTGATTGAACGATGATTTAAAATCCCAAATATCGTTATGGTTGATATTTTACAATGATCCTAAATAATTAATGTACAGTTAACGCTTTAATCTTAAATCAAGAGTTTTCGAATTTTTAGACGCTCAGTATTCGCTAATAACTGCATTTGAATTAGTCAATAATACTGGTCTCTCGGCCTCTTTTCAGTATTATCGCGATGTTTTAGACTTAAAATCTCCTGAACTACAAATCTGTTAGATATCTATGACGAGTTCTAGATAAGACTGGACAAAAAATTCTAAAGTACTTGCAGCAATTTGAGGTTATAAACACCAACATATTATTTTGTATACTCTGAATAGGATACATTAAGTTTGCTAAAAGGTTTATAACATCCGAAATATAGCTTGTCTTTCCGTCTGTATATAACAACTACTTCCTCAGAGATATCAAACTGAAATTTTGCACTCGCCCTTTTCTCTCTATGAAGCTGGACATTTGGCGGCGCCGCCGATATCGAATCACTATGGCAAATAGCTGCCATAAAAATGATCGATCAAAATCAAATTATTGTTTGGAAAACTTTTTTATTTGACAAGATATTTTCATGAAATTTGGCACAGATTATAGCTTCAGTGCAGTCAAGTTAACGTTTTAAACATATTTTTTATTTTATTTCTATTTTGTTTTTATCGTAGTACATAACTACAACTGACCAGATATCCGAACAAAGTTCTATTTTTCTGTAGTAATTTTTATATACATAGTTTTTTTTAATATATTTTTAAAATTTTTTAAATAAAAAATTTAATTTTAATAAAAATAAAAAAAATATATATATTATTTAATAAAAATAATATTTTTATTTGTTTTTTTTTTTGAAATTTTATTTAATTTTATTTATTTATTATAATTTTATTTTTTTATTTTTTTTTTTTATTTTTTTTTATTTTTGATAATTTTTATTTTTTTTTATATATTTAATTTTTATTTGATTTTTAATTTTTTTTTATATTTTCTTTTTTATTTTTTATATATTTTTTATGTTTATACTATTTTTAATTGTTTATTTTTATTTGAATATTTTTTATTTGTTTTAAATTTTTTCTTTATTTATTCCTTTTTCTTTTCATATTTTTAATTTTTTTTTAATTTTTCTTATATGAATATTTTATAATATTTTTTTTAATTTTTTTTTAATATTTTTTATTTGAATATTTTTTATTTTTTTAATATTTGTATTATTTTTTTATTTTTTTAATAATTTTTTTTACTCCTTTTTTCAATAAATTATGTGGCAACTTTTATTCCTCCATTCCTATATAAATTCTCACTCTGTGCCTGCAATTTATTTCAATTAAATTTGATTAACATATCGGCGAGACTTTAAAAAACGCAGAAAATAAAACAAAAAAGTGGAGCCAGCAATGAAGAAAGAACTAAAGTTCCATACCTACACTTGTATCGGCATGTATGCATTTATGTATAACTATAAAAATGTGTATGTTAGTAAAAACTGAGAGTAGTTAGTGGAGCAATAACAGAGAAACCTGCCAACAGCATCCACTGCTCATGCTCAAAGCGCCACCCGAGGGCAGAGCGCCCTTATTGAGCTACTGAACTCTGGTTGAACGCGGGTTGCCTTTACTAATATGTCTATGTCTTTATGTATGTATGTACAAATGTATGTTGCTGGTATAGCTTTTCAGTACTCTCATGTTGCTTCCCTTTTCTGCTCTTACAAACATTTTTCTGTGTAGAATGAAGTCAAAAGGAAAACTCCGAAAGTTATGAAAATTTACATATTGGAGGCTGAAAATCTATATACAGCGAATATTTTTAGTAAACAAAGCGTTTATTTAAACAAATTAGTACTTATGTACATACATACATATGTACGTGCATTTTTGTAAATATGTATGTGAGCAAACAGCGGCACATGCCTGCATTTGTCGAACCATGAACAACATTTGAAGGCCATAATTTTCTCTATAAAGAAATGAGAGCAACGCCACCACCGCTGCATCCTAGCTGGTCCAAAGACAATACATACCTATCTATGTACATACAAATAATTCGATTGCCTTTATGATATTTTTTTTTGCAGCTCGTCTATACTTTTAGTTCATATTTTGGCTTTGTTCTTTAATTTTTTTTTTGTTTACTCATTGCCTTTGTATTATTTGCCTTTTGTCTTGTTTGTGTTGTTGTACCTTTTAAATGTATCTTTCAGCTGGCAAGGGTTAGCTTAGCTGTCTTCCGTGTGTGCTCCTTGAAATTTGCTTGGCACAAATATGTTTTTCATCTCATCTTACTTATTGTTGTTTACTTCTTTTGCACTTTGTTGTTGTTGTTGCATACATTAGTGATGTGTGCGCGCTTGAACCTTTTTCAATTGTTTTGCTCATATTTCGACACTTGGCTCTATGTATATGTATGTGTGCTACCTGCGCCTGAAATATAACCGCACACATATTGATTCTTTGTAAACAACAACAATACATATTTACTTGTGTACGTGACACCAAATGATGCACTTTTTTCTTTGAAGCACTCGTGTGTGTAGTCGGGGGTGACTATTTTTTTTACGAAAAAAGACAAAAATTGTAATGAAAATGCTAATGATTCGGTCAAGTAGTAATTTCCTTCCGCTTTTCTTGTCATACACATACATTTATATAAATTTTTATGCCATGTAACATGGACGGAAGTTCAGTAATATGCTTAGAAGTCTAAGTGTGTGTCTTAGAAAGACTTCTTACGCATAATTTTATGTACATTATAATTAATTTTACCTATAATTACATAACTAGTCTTCTATGCAACATGTGGACAGGCTTTGTTTTTCCTTTTTTATAAAAAAAAACAAGGAAAAATGTTAACGTCGGTTCCACCGTAGCTATAATACTCTTTACAGTTACTTTTCATATACCGAAAAGTGTGTAAAAATATTTTATCTTGATTTTGATCGCTCAGTTTGTATGACAGCTATATGCTATCGTGCTCCGATCTGAACCATTTCTTCGGAAATTGTAACCGTACCTTGGAAAGTAAACTATTCCAAATTTTGTGCAGATATCTTATCAAACAAAAATTTTTTCCATACAAGCACTTAATTTGGTTCGGTAAGTTTGTATGGCTGCTATATGCTATAGTGGTCCGATAACGGCGATTCTGATAAATAAGCAGCTTTATGAAGAGGAAAGGACGTGTGCAAAATTTCAGTTGAATATCTCGGAAACTAAGCGACTGGTTCTCACATGAACGACGGACCAGCAGAGAGACGGATATCGACTCAGCTCTTCACCCAGATTTGTATGTGTATAAGCTTTGTATGGTTAATATTGGGACCGAGAGTATCTAAAAATGTTATATAGGATTTGCAGGAAATGTTTAGAGCAAGATTTCAGGGAAATAATGGAGCATCTCTTGTGAACTTGTTATGCATTGGCAAGACTGTGCTGTAAGCATCTCGGGTCTCCACGGTATGATACACTGGTGGAGGTATCGATAGTGAGGTCACAGAGTCTATTGAAATTCACGTCAAGTGCAGTCATTCGAAAGGATTACTACTCCTCATGGACCTAGTAATTGAACTCCATCTGGCATCGCAAAGAACCAAAACTGGTCCTATGTATGGCTCATTAACCTAACCTTAATGTATAGGATTGGAACAAATCAAAATCTCTATAAGCAATTAAAACTGTTTCAAGATATGATAACATAATCCTATCTAATATAATATTCAAAACTTGTTTAGCTTGTAGAAATGAAATCTGTCGTATTTATTATTTAAATTAAATATTCTATTCTGTCTTTTATAATGAAATTAGTGCCACACTTCCTTCTAACAAACCGTCTCCACATGTCTAATTTTTTTCCTCATACATCTATGCATACTGTATAGATATATGTATATCTAAGCATTTTACTGTCTGTGATTTAATTTAATATTTGCGCCCGGTGACAATACCCAAGTCAACTCCAGTCCAGTCAGTAAGCTGCAGTAGAACTCATGGAATTTATGGTGTGCGTCAGCTTTCTTGCTCACTCTTGTGCTCACTTGCGAATATGAATGTGCAAATTCCAAGAAAATTTGGGCAATTACGATAACCATACATACTTAAGAACTTATGTGCATTAAGAATTTAAGTGAGTTAAATGGGTAAAGTGAAATTAAAGAGCGGGGACGGAGCGAATGAGGAACAACCGCACATTATGAGTTCATACATACGATTTATTCGGTTATTTAATTAAAGAATAACACTTTTGAAGAATTAAGTAGTAAGAATGAGGGGTGTGAAGTTGAAAAGCTTGTATAGATATGCCTAAAAATAATAATGCGATCATTTTAGTATAACAGTTAATGTGTAAGTTGTCTGCAGTAATTATTGATAATTAGTACATAAACTATGTGGTCATTGAATCTGCGAAGTGGACCCTAAAAAGCGCCATTAAATAATTCAATGTCATAATGTAAGGTTTACGACTTGGCTGACTTAGGTGTGAGACTTTGCTAGCTGGTTAACTGTTCAATTTAGCATTAATTGAATGGAATTGCAGTCAATTTAATACGCGTATTTTTTTCTCTCTCATTACAAAAATGTCACAATATATTTATACCCTGAACAAAACACTCAGAAGAAAGCAAGGAAGAAGGAAGACTCTACATTTTCGCGTCGTCCTCAATTTTTGAGATATCGATTTGAAATTTTGCACACGTTTTTTTTCTTTCCAAGAAGCTGCTCATTGGCTGAAACCGTCGATATCGGACGATCACACGATGTAGCTGCCATACAAAGTGATCGATCAGATGAAGACCTTCAAAGGAAAACTTTTTTATTTGACAAGTTATCTTTATCAAATTTGGCATAGATCTTTGTTTAATACAGTGCTACATTCTCTGAACAAATTGTTTAGGTCGGACTTCTATTGTGTATGGCTACCATACAAACTGATCGATCTATAGAAGACCTTGTAAGAAAAACTTTTTTGTTCGACAATAAAGCTTTATGAAATTTAGGGCAACTTATTGTCTATGGCCACGCTACAACCTCTAAATAAATTGTACAGATCGGATCACTATAGCATATAGCTGCCATACAAACTGATCGATCTATTGAAGACTTTGTAAGGAAAACTTTTTTAATCTACAAGATATCTTTATGAAATTTGGCAGAGCTCACTGTCTAAGACGGCGCCACAATCTCTAAATAAATTGTACAGATCGGGCCACTATAGCATATAGCTGCCATACAAACTGATCGATCAGAGGAAGACCTTGTAAGGAAAACTTTTTTAATAGACAAGATACCTTTATGAAATTTAGCACAACTCATTGTCTAACACGGCGCTACAATCTCTGAATAAATTGTACAGATCGGACCACTATAGCATATAGCTGCCATACAAACTGATCAATCAAAATCAAGATAAACTTCTTTTTTAACCTCAAATGCTTATAAAATTGTACCTGTGAAGGATATTATAGCTTCGCTGCAGCCGAAGTTAACGATTTTTCTTGTTTTACTTTGCTACAAATGTCACAATATATTTTCAAATGTTTTACAAACATTTAATTTCCGCATAGAAAACTCATCAAAACAAATAAATTTTCCAATTGTTGCGTCAAGCACTGCATTTCTAACTTAAATCAATACAATTTAATAGATCATTACGTTTACAACAAAAAAACAGATGTCCACAATAAGACAACAACGCCATTAGCACTACAGAACTACCCATCAGCGCTATAATTCCCAGGCAGCACAATGCTTTGACATTGTATTTGAACATTGCAATTTAAAATGCTTCACGGTTTACATTAAAATACGATCGCAGTTGTTTTTGTTGTACTCACTGCTACTTCAAATTCAGTTCAATCGCAAATCGCGCACTTTGTTCGCGCAATAATACCAAATTTGTAAAGTAGCCGCTATTAAAGTCGATTAATTCGCCCCTTCGCTTTTGCCATTTCACAAACATTGATTTTCAAAAACGTAATTAACTGCATTTCGTCGCAAAAAATAAATCACAACAAGCTCGGCAAAAATGGAAAAATAAAAAGTAAACATACGAGTATGTGAAAAATACGAGCACTTTTTGCGCTTAATCGAAAATAAAATCCATTTATGGTTAAACTACTGTGGGCATATAACTACAGATTCGTTACACTCATACGCCATTAAGTGGCTTCAAAACTTTTTTTTGCCAACGAATCTGTAAACTTTTGATTAATTGAACTATTGTTGTTACACCCACACACGATTGGCGCCGGGCATAGAATTGAGTTGGAAAATTTCGTGATTTTAATGAATTGGAAAGTTTTTGATACAGTTGCATTGTTGTTGTAGCACTTAAACGCGAAAGTTCATTTGAATTATAATATTTTGATGTGTCAAGAATGCACTTGCACTTTTGTTTATTATTGCATATTTTAATTTAATGGATTTTTTAATAACTAAATACAAAATAAATCATACATTCCAGAGAAAAATACATTGCTTACGGAGTTCGAAGCTAAGTTGCTCCCTGTAGAGCGCTCATAGTGCCTAAAACTTTTCGATTAAAGTTCTTTACAAAGCGTGAACTATTTCGGGGTTCCCTACTTTCTTTAAGAAATAACCGAAAAACTTCAAATTTAGTTAGGAATGTTTGTTATCATTCGCAAAAAAATGTTGGCATTTATTTTTTGATGATTAGGAAAAAGTCTAACGGTATAATACCACACAATCTTGGTGGCCAATCGACCGGCCCAAAACGGGAAATTATCTGCTCACTGAAGTGTTCTCTCAATAAATCCATTGATGGATGCAATGTATGGGAAATGTCGCCGTTTTGTTGAAACAAAATGTCGCCGCGATTGCGAGCTTCAAATAAGTTATCATGGCGCAATAACATTTACCACTGCTGGTTATGTTCCGACCGACATAATTTTTTAAGAAATATGAACCGATGATTCCATTGGCCCACAAACCACATCACACCGTGTTTTTTTTTTTTTGATGAAATGGCAGCTCTTGAATCTCTTGAAGTTGCTCTGCGTCCGAAATGCGACAATTTTGCCTACTTACTTACCCAATGATTCATTGTCTCGAATTCGTTGGATCTTCTTGGAATTTTTCAAGAGTCCATAGAGCGAAGCGATGTCGTTTGAGACGGTCGAGCGGCTTCAGTTCTTGCACAAGCTGCATTTTGTACGTCCCATACGTCAGCCCGAGTTGCTGCGAATGTCGTCGAATCGACTCTCCAGTGTCTTTGTGTGTACTCTCATCTACGTCTAAATTTTCTTTACTGCGTACTGAACGTAGTCAATTCGGTCGAATATTATCCAATATTGATGCTTGACGTTTTTGTAAGAAACCCGCTTTTCATCACTATTAACTATCTGATTTAGAAATGCGATCTAATTGGAGGCCTTTTGTTTTGACGTGGCTAGACCATTGGCTGTTAAATAAGTGGGATTTATTGAGCCTACAAAGAAGGTGGTTAGCATGCTGGGACTTGTTGCTTGGAGGTAGTCGGTGAAGGTCTTAATGGCTCCACTGGGAATGGTCATCGACGTAATCGAAGAATGATGATTCTAGGAGGTGGCTCCGCTTCAAGCAGATGACTGCAGGGGTGATTTCTACGCAAAGATCCTAGCATTTATTTCTTATTCGGAAACATCGTGTCCACACACGCCTGCAGAATGGGGCTCACAGATGGAGAAGACTGCAGGAAATTTCCAGAGCAAGGCACCTATTTACAATGGAGCGTCTCTTGTGCACTTGTCCCGCATTGGCAAGTCTACGTTGTAAGCACTTGTGGTCCTCATGGGATGATACACTGGATGAGGTATCGTGAGTGAGGCCACAGAGTCTGTTATCCTAAAGGATGACTACTCCTGATTGACCTAGTAACTGTACTCCATCTGGTATCGCAAAGAACCAAAACTGGTCTATAAGTGGCTTATGGGCCTACCAGTTTAACCTAACCTAACCGGAAGCATGCAGGCCTCACTACCGAAGTGGGACTGTAGCATTTCCATTATTTTATTGATGTTTTCCGCAATTGGCCGTAAGCGAGGAAACCAAATTTGCCCATAAGTGGCTGTTACAGTACCAGCACCTTGAAACTCCACTTTTCAACCGCCTGGTATCCTTCGTTTTCGCCCTTATCGAAGAAAAATGTAATGTATGACATACTTTACTGTTATCCATCTTTGGTGCGTGCTCGAACTATACTGAGCCAAGCAATAGCAAAACTGTCTGAGAGTCTTTTTTGGTGCAAAATTTTATTTTTCTGACGCCATATAGAGTAAGCCGATCGCACTCATCTCGCGTTGTACTAAAGTCATCTATTGGAAAAATAATGAATTTCATTTTACTAAACCTTGTATTTATAGAAAATAAATATTGACTCGTTTAAATTGCTATTTCAATCAGAAAATACATATACTACTGTGCCCAAAAAATAAGGTGACATTGTATTTATTCTTCCAAATCAATTTCATCCCCTTCAAAGTGATCCCCTCCCGATGCAATGCACTTATGCCAATAGATTTTCCAATCTTCGAAACACTCGTTGTAGTCACTTTCCGGGATGGCCTTCAGTTCCGTCTTTGCTGCGGCTTGAATCTTCTCTATCGTATAAAAACGGTGTCCCCAGAGCGGTCTTTTCAGCTTGGTGAACATCCAGAAGTCGCACGGTGGTTGCGGAACGATATGGGTTGTGTTTTTGGCGAAATGATCACGAATTACGAGGGCAGTATGGGATGGTGCATTATCGTGGTGTAAAAACCAAGAATTTTCTTTCCACAATTCCGGCCTTTTTAGGTGGATAGCGTTACGCAAACGACGTATAACGTTCAAATAATATTCCTTGTTGACTGTTTGACCGGTTGGAAGGAATTCATAATGCACAACACCACGATAATCGAAGAAAACAGTCAACATGACCTTGATTTTTGAGCGACTTTGGCGGGATTTTTTTGGTCTCGGCTCTCTTTTGGCACGATATTCGCTCGATTGATCGGTTGTTTCGGGGTCGTAAGCATAGATCGAAGTCTCATCGCCAGTTATAATGCGTTTCATGACACCCTGGTAGTCGGAAAGCATCGTTTCACACACTTCAACGCGACGCCTTTTTTCCAAAAAATTCAATGTTTTCGGTATCAGTCGAGATTTGACGCGCTTGAGGCCCAAAACATCCTTCAAAATGGTATTGGCTGAGCCTTTCTATATGCCAACTTCATCAGCAAGGTCTCTAATTGTTAATCGACGATTTTTCAACAACAAATCTTTGATTTGTTGAATGTGAGCTTCGTCGGTTGAGGTTGATGGTCGCCTTGGACGCTCTTCGTCTTCGACACGTTCACGGCCGGCTTGGAACTCACTATAGCACTTGTAAACATCGTTTTTAGACATAGCCTCATCACCAAAGGCTTTCTGCACCATCCTCAACGTATTCGCAGCAGAAAATTTATTCCGTAAACAAAGTTTAATGCCAATTCTTTGCTCAACTAATTTCGACATCGCAAAAAACGAAAAACTCACTTTTAGTAGCTCACAAAACGACACGTATCTCAAGCACTAATGAATATTTTGACATGAAATTTGACATAAATGTGAGTGACAGTACTACCAACCTAAAAAAAAAATAATTTTCCATATCCTTTGACGCGCGCAGTTTAAATACAAATTTCATTGTTAATGTTATTTTTTGGGCACATTAGTATAAATGAATGAAACATACATATGAATGTATATTTATATTTAAATAGCTCTATTAAAATTGTTGATCAAATAGAACTTCACAGTTTTCTTTAATAAAATGCTTTGCGCAACATAATATGAGCTTAAGATAACGGTAATATATATTTTCTTCGCACATATAACCTAAAAGCATTCCGTTAAGCAATCTAACACTTGATTGCAATTAGAATATTTTTATTCAATACTTAACTTTTTCACGTAGTTATCATCAACGAGCCAAGCAGATAATCCACTGCATATAGGCACTTAATTTTGATGCAATTATTTGCTTATTTTTTTTAGTTTTGTTTTTCTTTTTCCACTTGTTTCAAGCGCCTAATCAATATTTTTACACCTCATAACAGTTTTCACTTTGCAGCGTTTGGAGAATTTTTCACGCCACTCCATACGCCTGCTTATTTTCTTAGATTTCCTACTTGAATCGCTTGAAAGATGTTTTACAACACCACAAAATGCCAAGCGTTGAGCTTGATTGCACATAATCTCGTTTGTAATGCATGCTCATTACTAAATTCAGCGGCGTTGTTATCAATTGCAGTGTGACGCCGCTGCTGCTGCGCCAATTAACACCGCCGACATTGCATTGGCAATTGAGCTTAAGCAGCAGGTGCAGCTAGTTCAGCGATGTTTTTACTATTGTTTGCAACAAAATCTAACATCTCAGGGTGCAGCGCGCTAATTACTCCAATGGCAAGTGAATATTACACCTGTGCGCAACAACAACAACAACTTAGACAATAACAGCGTTGCTGAGCTGTAAAGCGGAAAACTGGAAATCTGAAGTGTTTTGTTGACTTGTTCACACCTTTGCAGCTACTTAATTAAACGCTTACGGCCAGTAGCTTCAATGATAACTGCATTAAGTTGCGCTAGCTTTGAGCGCAATTGCTGTTGTTGCCTGCACAGCGTCAACTTGTTGCATGCGCCTAATAATTTTGTTAGCAGCACATAAGTAAATTACCATAGAATCGATATGTGTCAAATTTGAATATAAACATACATACAAAAGACGTACAGTTAGGTGCATATTAATAGCAGTACTATGTAGTTGGGATATGCTACAGTGCAAAAATCTGAACTCTTTATAACAGTAATTTGAATTAGACTTGTCATAGAATAGTTGTTGGCCTTAAGGGCTAATCCATATTCGCTTGAACCTAAAAAATATGAGCGATCTCCAGGAGAACCTCGTTGGCATTAATTTTTTGAAGATTAACTATTTCAAATGTTGGTCGCGGCTACATCTCAGAAGGACCATTCGTTGAGTCCAATTTTCGATGACTCATTCGAGCATTTTGACTGGAAACAGGTGAATGATAGGAGAACCTCCAAAAATGGTGTCTGGTGACGAAAAATTTTTTTCGCTATTTCGTCGCCTAAGCTACCCTGTCCCATCAAAAGACGGCATGGGTGCGCTCGGTTCCGCGTCCATTCGAGAAGAGAGCTTCCAATTGCTTCATTTCCACTATTTGCCACCGCTTTTGTGACATTTGTCCCAGCAGGTTACTGCGATCTATGAGCGCGACGGTCAAATGGCATTTTTTAATTTAATTGGCTGCCGTCGCTGTCTTGGTCGTTGTCGGTTTGTCGTACGCGTGCTTGGTGTCTAGCTTCCCGCCTACGTTTTTGCAATACTACCTTTTCAAGGGCACCTGCGGTTCGCTATCCGTCGAACGCTGCTTCATTCCAGCGATATGCTCCTCAATGCGAATAGCTTACGCTGGATCCGAGGCATAATACCAATTTCGAGTGGTGAAGTGTGCCTGGCCTTTCACCTTTTCTTCCTTGAAGCTTGACTTCGAGGCGGTTGCATATTTCGACCGCCGCCTTGTACCTCACTTTTGCCTTCAACCCCTCTTTGCTTGGCTTCTTACGGGGTCCTCTCTTGTTGCCAGAGTTGGAATCCTTGGTCACCTGCACAGGAGAGCGAAGAAGTTGTTTTCCTTTTCTGCGTTTATGCTTAATACGCTTTCTTGGGCTCAGTCTTCATGAACTGTGACACCCGTGCGCTGTAAATCTGGTTTGGTAGTAGTACTAAAAGCACTGCAACCTGCTCCCTTTGCAGTGGAGATGTGGCCACTGTCGACACTGACCATAAGATCGCTGTGCCCGCGCGTGGTAGCAACCTCGTCTTCCACCGACGTTTATACTGATATCCCAGTCCGCTTGTTGACCTCCATGTTGAGTTTTTGATAAGGGAGTCTTTACCCTTAGCGTTTTCAACTTACCGTCAGGTACCTTATTAGCAATGGCCGTTGTTTTACCCATTCACCTACTTCTGAGGATGCAGTCCAAGGGGATGATTGGGAAAATACGTCAGTCTTCACTAGGAGCCGCCTACATACAATGTAATGACTCTGAGAGGAAGCCAGCTTGAGTTCATAATATTGTAAGCAGCGACATCCATTGCCCAGTCGACACCCGTGCGGTAGATGCAGCTAAAAGGAATTTTTTGCCGACCAATTAAATTCCGGTAACGTAGGCTGTCTTGAGAAATCCTCATCGCTACATTAGCATTGCTATTTTTCCGGACATAACTGTCTATACACATATGAGACGCAGTTAGTCCTTTCACTGTTGCCATAGTTATTTGAGCGAGTTGTCAAAACAAAAGCGCTACTTCAGTAGCTCGCTAGTATGTAATGCGACATTGCTTTCAATTTTCGTTTTGTCCATTTTAAATCGGTATTAATTTTCACACCTCACACGCATTTATCGGTTGTGTGCTGCTTGGCGTTTTTTCGTGATTTGTACGCGTTTTTAGATTTTTTAGCGCAATTTTCAGTGCATAAACATAAGTTTGCTAATTTCTAAATATAAAATTTGTGCTCAAAAAGTTTGTGTTTTTTCTGTGCAACAAACACCAAAATTACATACATACATATATGTGTATGTATGTATGGCACGCACTTTTCACATAATATTATATTTTTAGGCAATTTTTTACTCTCGCATTAAGTAGTGCATTTCCCAGCGCCGTCAGACGTCATCTTCATCCTCGAAGCGTACGCGCTCGGCCAGCGCGCGGCTGTGTGAAATGTGAGTTCCCATTATTTGGATTTTTGTGCCTGTCATTTTTTTCGTCTGTTGCACTTTTTTTTTACTATTTCTAAAGACGCGTTGCAATGAGTTTCTCATCTGTCGCAATTTGTTGCAGAACTGTGTCAATATTTTTATCGTGACGTTGCTTGGCTGCCACTTTTAAAAATAATTGCATTTGTGTTTAATGAGTGTATATTTTTTAAAGTTGTCAAATTATGTTTTATTGCAGCATTTTGTACTGATAATTCTTCATTATTGTGACATAAAATATGCGTTTAAAGACGCATTATTAATTTTATGATTTTTTTAAATTATAGTAATAGCGTTCAGAAACAAAGATAACACAAATTGGAGTGAAAAACTATTCGCCATAATTTTTATTAGCAATTTTGAAGGATCTATTTTAATTTTTATACAAATTGATAGTTAAGCTGTATATTGGTTAGTCGAAAAAGTCTTTTCGTATTTCCAATCAAACTTCTATTTATGCTTTTTTATATTTATACTAATGAATAAATAAACAAGTATGTGATATTTTGGTCAACCACTTTCTGTCATTTTTCCGCTAGAAACATTATTCCATCAGTGTAAAATATTCAATAAATTCAATTTCCAGAACGGAAGCGAGCGAACCATTGTTGTGCTACACGAACTGATACACCATCGTTTTCGTAAACTTCACAAATTTCATTGATGGCTTGCGTTCTTCCCTTTTTTATACAAAAATTTAAAAATATAGCGAATTGCTTAATTATTTTCACTCATTTTTGAACAGCTGTAACTTTTTTTCAACTTCCCCTAATTGTCAAATTATGTTTTTATTTTTTTTTTGGTTATACTATGCTCAGACCGACACTTAATCACACGATTTCGGCTGTTGAATAGATTATCCCACTAATCTTAAAAGTTTATCAAGATTTCGCCATACAAAAATGACAGTTCCAAATCACTTCTTTGAAATGATTCGAAACTGATCCACGCTAAATCTCTGTGCGACTCTGATTTTGCGCAATCTACTTGTCAGCACTGGAAATCTGTTACATTATCACAGCTGATTTAGACACTACAAAGGGAAAAAAACGTAAACAAACAAATTTTTTTTAAAGCAATGAATCTAATTTCACCTGAAAATCGACTTAACAAATGAAAAAATGCATCCATTATTTCTATTATATGGAAAATATTAAAAAAGACGGCCTTTATTTCAAAATACTTAATGACAATCTTTTCTTTTGATAAATATTAGGCGATATGAATTCTTGAATGACAATAACAGCTCTTTTTGATCTTTCTAACGGCAGGGAGAACACTGTTGGGTTATGAAATGTTTAATGTAATCTAATCTTTTAAATTTTCGGTCTGAACATGGTATTAAATGAAGCTTAAAATCTCACCTTTCCAACACTATATGGCATGACACAATGTGATTGGTAGCACTGGTGATATACAACTGCAACCACATCTATTGACAAAATACGTTTTCCACTACCCAATGTATGTACATAGACTTCGTACTTAGAAGTACGCGGAAATTGTAAATAAAACGCAAAATATTTAATTATTCATATTTATTTATTTTCTCGCCACCTGGTGTAATACACTTGTGCTAACGATTTTTCCAGTCTTCGAAACACTTTTCTTAACCACTTTTTGGGATGACCTTCAGCCTCTTCAGCGAATTTCGTTTACCGAGCAGCAATTTCAGTTTGGGGAACACGAAAAGTCACACGGAGCCAAATCTGGTGATTGATGGTATTTATTGCATTTTTAGTTTAAAATTCGGTCACAATCGTGGCTCGATGAGATCGCATTAAAATCGTGTAAAATCCATGAATTCTCCACAATACCGGCCGTTTTCGACGGTTGCTCTGACGTAAACGCCTCAATACCGCCAAATAGAACTCCTTATGACCGTCTGTCCCTCAGGAACAAATTTATGATGCACCAATCCACGAATATCCAAAAAAACACTAAGCATCACTTTGATTTCTGAGCGGCTTTGGTGTGATTTTTTTGGTTTCGGCTCGTTTTTTCCCCTCAAACTCATAAACTCAAGACTTTCCATGAATGTGGCATTGGAATTCGCACGAACAAGCATGTCCAAAGAGACCTTTTTACGGTACTTCTTTTGAAAAAAATTCAGCGTTATCATGAGGAGTCGAGCAAGAACGCGTTTATACACAAAATATCCACCAAAATCATTAGAGTGCACTTGCGAGAGGACTCTATAACAATTGAGTGACAATTTTCAAGTACCACATCCTTCACTTTTTTAATATTTTCATCAATTGAAGAGGTCGAAGGTGTCCAGAATGAGGCATGTTTTCAACATTCTCTCCGACCGTCTTTGAAGACTTGTTACAACTCGTAGGCTTGTGTTTTTGATAAAACTGAATCCCCGTAAGCCTTTTTCAACATTCGCAACGACTTAAGCAGCTGCTGTAAACAAACTGGTTGACAGATCGCGCTTATATTTATTTGGCATAGAAATTAAGGACAGTCCCACCAACTTAGCAAAATAAATTTTTTGAAAAAGCATTTACCCGGAGACCGATTGCTTGGAGATAATTAATTTTAACAATGGAACTTCGTCAGCGAGTCCAGAGGACAGTCTCTGGAGTATGGAGGTTTATTCGCATGAAAAGGTCATCCAAGCATAATTATTGTTGCTTTTGTATTCTATGATTCATAGCCTATTATAATTTATCAAGCCGCATTCTGTCGTTTCTTAAAGCGATTAGTCATAATAAAGCGTGAAAATAAGCGTTTTTAGAGCTTGGGATTTGTTTGTTTCGATAGAAATTATCCTATCAGTAGCCGAATAAGAAGAAATATACTAACGTTACTAAAAACGTTTCATCAAATAATCTGTAAACTGAATTTGAAATTGAAGATAAACCAGCCTACGCCACACTATAGCAACTGATCTCAAGACTGACATATAACCTAAATTGGCTTGAGCAATTTTCATTTCATAAGAAAATTATATTTACCTCAAAGTTCCAATTCGTTGTTTGTTCTCCCCTTTTATGGTGCTCTATTTTCTTTTAATTGCTTTTTTACGTTGACCAGCTGCCCCTCTGACTGCTAAAGTTCACAGCGAGCAGCAAATAAATCATTTCGAAATTCGTTCATTAATTTACTACACACAGCAAATGTTCATCAACGTATTTTTAGGCGACTCGCTCTCTTTAAGTTTTCAGTTTTTCTCTCAACCTTTTTTTTGTGCAAACATATCCATTAACAACTACTCGACAGCGCTCCAACTTGCGCCTACCCTTTTCGTCCCATTTTCGGCACAGGTGAATCTCGCCGGCGTTGCTGCAAAAATAACTACAAAAACAAATGGTAAAACAATGAGAGTAAAACAACAAAATATACCGACTATAAAAAAATATTGCTGATGCATGCAACTGCAGGCCATTTTGCACGGATTTACAACAACTCAGCGCTAGGAGCAAGTGACTCATTGCGTGAGGCGCGCGCCTGTGCTGGCGCTACTTTAGTTATTTTAGAACTAAAAACGTGAACGCGTTGAAAAAAAAAAAAAAAAAAAAAAACCAAAAACAAAACCAAAAAAATACTAGAGAAAAAAAATTGCAATAAACATTAAAAGGAGTCCCGTTTGTTTATTGCAACCGTGCTTTTTATAGGCGGAGAAAAGAAGGGCAAACGAAGTTTTGGCGGCAATTCAAATTTCGGAACTTTTGGTGGCCTCATTCGATGTGTGGTAGGGGATTTGCTTAAATCTTGCCTCAACTAGTTTTTTATACCCTTATGCGCTGGCAGCAGTACTCATAAGTTTGTCACGATGTTTGTAACGCCCAGAACTATACGTCCAGCTGGCTGTATATACGAGAATTAGTTCAGATACCTGCTCCGAAATTTTGCACATGACATTTTCTCCTCAAGAAACTGCTCATTTGTTGGAACCGCCGTTATCAGACGACTTTAACGTATAGCTGCTATACAAACTGACTGATCGAAATTAAGTCCTTGTATAGAAAACTTTTTTATTAGACAATATATCCTCACAAAATTTGGTATATATTATTACCCTTGGCAACGCTATAATCTCTGCAGAAATTGTCCAGATTGGACCACTATAGCATATAGCTGCCATACAAACTGACCAATCAAAATCAAGTCCTTGTATGAGAAAGTTTTTTATTTTACAAGTTATCTTCATGGAATTCGGCATAGCTAATTGCCTAAATCAATGTTATAATCTCTGAAGAAATTGTGCTGATCGGACGACTAAGGCATATATGTAGCTGCCATACAAACTGACCGATCAAAATAAAGTCCTTGTATGGAAAACTTTTTTATTAGACAAGATATCCTCACGAAATTCGGCATATATTATTACCCTTGGCAATGCTATAATCTCTGAAGAAATTGTCCAGATTGGACCACTATAGCATATAGCTGCCATACAAATTGACCGATCAATATAAAGTCCTTGTAAGGAAAACTTTTTTATTAGACTACATATCCTCACGAAATTTGGCATAAATTATTGTCCAAATCACCGTTATAATCTCTGAAGAAATTGTTCAGATTGGAACACTATAGCATATAGCTGCCATATAAACTGACCGATCAAAATAAAGTCCTTGTATGGGAAACTTTTTTATTAGATAACATATCCTCACGAAATTTGGCATATATTATAACCCTTGCCAACGCTATAATCTATGAAGAAATTGTTCAGATTGGAACACTATAGCATATAGCTGCCATACAAACTGACCGATCGAAATTAAGTCCTTGTATGGAAAACTTTTTTATTAGACAATATATCCTCACGAAATTTGGTATATATTATTACCCTTGGCAACGCTATAATCTCTGAAGAAATTGTTCAGATTGGAACACTATAGCATATAGCTGCCATACAAACTGACCAATCAAAACCAAATTTTCATATGGAAAGCAATTTTATTTGTGAAGGGTATTATATTTTAGGTGCGAAGTTAATAGTTTTTCTTATTCTAATCTAATTTTTTCACTCTAATTTTTCGACGTGTCTTGCATGCGCATGGCTTTTGATGTGTAAATAAAACTTCAAACGGTGTGAGAGTGTGTGTCTCGAGTATAAGCATGCCTGTAGGTCTGAATTTATTTATGACTTGCAACGAGTCATCAGCATAATAATAAACAAAAAATGCAAAAACAAACATACAAATTGATTAATAAATTTTAACACGAAACGCTGCAGGCAAAGGGTTTGTCAGCGTGACGTCTTTTAGTTTAGATAGCAGCGCGCTTATCAGCACATAACCCGGTATGGACGTCGATAACATGGATAAATAAACGCTACCAATGTGATTAGGCAAATTCAAACCAAAGAAGACTGAACAAAAAATAAATCAAAAAAGATAAAACAAATAGAACACTGATAAAGTCAAACTAAAGAAAAACCACAACAACAATACGACAAAAAAAAATTTGAAAAAGTATACAAAAAATACAAAACTAGAATATTACAACATTTGTGCCATCTATGGACTTGCAGCAGTATACCCTTAACATGCAACAACGTTATGTGCCAAAACTTTTTACATAAACACAAAACAACAACAACCAAAAAAGTAAAAAAAAAGTAACGAAACCAAAGATCTTAAACCAAAATTAGTATATAACACCAAATCGAACAACTAAAAATTAAATAAAAAATCTATATAAAAAGAAGAGGAAGACAAAAATCACCAAAAATGTCGGGCATATTTCGTACGCATTCATTAAACAGCACCAGTCACTCAACGCCGCAGAAACGCTACTCCTTTGGCGCTTTTTGGTAAGCACAACTTCGCACTCTCTGCTAAACTCTTAAACTCTTAAATACTGTACTAAAAATACATTTTCCTTATGTACTAACTTGTTTATGGCCATTTCCGTAGCATTTTGAACAGACATAAAATGCATGCGTTGCCACTTTTTCAACGAAGCAATAAAATATAGCGTTGAAATTAATCAAGTATTGGCTAGAAGTAAAAATGTCTTTTAAAAATTATTAAAAAAAATCATGTAACGGAAGTACATATTTTTCGGACAAATTTATGCATATTTTTATGTATCAAAGGAATAGTATAATAAAAATAATTATAAAAAACTATAAAAAATAGTTTAATGTCATTTATGTCAGCAAAATTTATATATACATATAAGTTTATATATATAAAAAAAATGTAAAAAAAAAAAAATTGTGAAAAAAGTTCTAGTATGCCGTTTTCGAAATTCAGATATGACGAAATTGTCAGATTTAATAGTTTAAACGCAGTATTTCAAATTGTTTCCCAAGAAAACCATTTTAAAATTAATAAATCACTTGATCTATTCTACCAAAAATCAGCATTTCGCCGAAATTGGCGCACTTATAGCAATAAATACCAATTATTCCTATTATTTCTGTGTTTTTCTTAAGAAATAGTCAAGTCGAGACTGCGTAATTCTGCTTCCAAACGAAATTTGTAACATTCATAGTTTAATTTATTGGTTGAACCTTTGATTTATACTTCAGCAGTGACAAAAATGACTAAGTATCAGGTTTATGTTCCCAAAAATAAACATTTTATCCAATAAATCCAATTGCATATACATTTTAGCCTTTCATTAATCATTATTTTATAACACTGAATCACTTCTTATTGCGTTGTGCTGCTTGAATCAAAGCAAATCGAAACATTCGATTCTGTTCTGTTGTCATCAATTTTTCTCCGGAAATTTCTGAGAAGTTCCTTTTTTCCATGCTTTACAAACTTTTGAAACAGTTGTCAGTTTTATCGAAAAATTAATGAAACTCACGTAATATCTGAGTGGTGAGTAATTTTATAGAAAACTAGCACGTTTCTTAAAAGTTCGTAAAATAGTTAGTTCTTTTATAAAAAAAAAAGTTTTTTAATTAATTCTTTTCTATTTTTTCACATTTGCGATTTGATTTTATTTTTTTACATTTATTTTTATCTTTTAATTTCTTATAAATATTTTTTTAAATTATTTTATTCAAAAAATCTTTTCAATTTTTTCGCATTTATGATTTGTGTTTATTTTTTTTACATTTAGTTTTATTTTTTTTAATTATTTGACTTTTTTTAATTATTTATTAAAACAAAAAAAAAAAACATTTTTTAGAGTTAAAAAATTTATTAAATATTGAAAAAAAGTAACTTTCAATATTTATTAATACTCACCGCACCTATAAAAATTCGACCTAAATATTTAAAAGAAATTTATTTAAGTAAATTTAGTTTATTTAGAAAATAATATAAATGTATATTAACAAATCTTGAAAAAAATAAATAACTTTCCAAATTTATAAATTAATTTAGCTCGTATAAAAATGTTAATCGAGTTAAAAAAAATTAAATTATAAAAAAATTAAAATAAATTTTAACAAACCTTAAAAAATAATTATCAATATTTATAAACTATCACACAACTTCCATAAAAACTGTCATATATTTTAAAATAAATTTTTAGAAGTTTAAATTTTGTAAAAAAGTTAGAATATTTAGATTATTTAGAAAATTAAAAAAAAAGTTTTAATAAATCTTAATAAAAAATAAATAAATTTCGAAATTTATAAATCATGGTAAAAAAAATGATTGCATAAATTGTTAAAATAGTTTTTTAAGAAAATTTAGAAAAAAATTTACACAATATTAATACATCCTGAAAATAAATAATTCATAAAATTTATAAATAACCATAGCTCCTATAAGAATATATTCATGCGCTTTATTGCAGAAATTCTAAAAAAAAAGATTGGAAAATTTATATTATTTAAAGAGTTAAAAAAAAAATATTAAAAAATCATGAAATATAAAAATATATTCAAAATTTATAATTAATCATCGCGTCTATAATAATTATCATGTATTTTATTGTATATATTATTAAAATACATTTTTTTTTTACAAAATTTGGATGATTAAATTTTTTTAAATATAAAATCTTAGAAAAAAATAGTTTTCATAATTTATAAATATTAACTGCTTTTACAAAATTAAATTCTTAATAGAGTTTTTTTTAGAAAATGTTGATTATTTACAAAAAAACTTCAAAAAAATTAATAAATTTAATAAAAAAGAAATAACTCAAAAATTATAAACAATTATAGCTTCAAACAAAAAAAAAAAATTGCATGCAATTCATTGATTAAATTCTTAAAATATATATTTTTTTTATAAAATTTAAATTATTTAAAAAGTTAAAAAAATATTAAAAATTCTGAAAAATTAAAAAATAACTATATTTTAAAATCTATAATTAACAAACACTCCCTTAAAAAGTTTGATGTATTTCACAGCATTAATTATTAAAAGATATTTCTTAAAAAATTTAGATTGTAAACAAAAATTTAAAAATAAATTTTAAAGAAAAATATTATAACTTTCAAAATTTGTAAAAAAAAAATCATTGCTCCCATAAATAAATTCTGAAAATAGCTTTTTTTAAATTTAAATTATTTAATTAGTTAAAAAATTTAAAAAATATTAAAAATTCATAAAAAATAAAAAAATAAAAATATTTTAAAATAAAATATTCCTGTAAAAAGTTTCATGCATTTTATTGTATAAATTTAAAAAAAAAAATTTTAGAAAATTTAGATTATAACACAAAAATTAAATACTAAATTTAAAAACAAAATAACTTTCATAATTTGTGAATAGTCTCTGCTCCTATAAAAATCGTATACTAAATTTTAAAAGATTTTTTGCAGAAAATATTGTTTATTAAAAAAAAAAATATTTAAAAAAAATTAAATATTAATATATACATACATATATACATATATATTTATTAATTAAAATTAATAAAATAAAAAAAAAACATTAATAAAACTTTAAAGAATTATGATAACTCTTGAGAAAAAATGAATAACTTTCAAAATTATATAATATAACTATTAAAATCAGAATGTATCTAAAATCTCAGCACCCTCCTCACAAATATACCTACATATGTATGTATATGTATATGTATATATTTTTTACACCTTTTCAAACAAATTATTACATAAAATCCGTTGGTTATTTTAATGTGTTTTTGACAAAAATATTTTTTTTTTAATTAATTTCTATTGACTTGCAAGTCATGTACAAAATGTCTTTTTTAACAACGCAATAAAAGTAAAGGAACTACCTTAACTTGAAATGCACTTTTTAACGGTATAAATGTATAGTAAGTGCAACTGCCGTTTGCCCTACTTGCCCATTACTCTTTTATGTCAATATATGTATGAACATAGGTTCACACTTATGTGAACATAAAGATGCAGTTAGTTGCCATAAACCACAAATATACTCCTTATTGGCGCAATGCGCGTGCGGGGCAACACGTGTGCCCTTTTTGCTTGTGGCACACTCAATGCTTTCCAATTCGAACATACGCTCATTGACACACGTACATACATACATACATGCATATGTGTGTGTGCATGTGGTGGTGCGAGAAATTTCTTTCGCCCACTTCACCTTTCATTGAATCATAATAACTTTATAAATAGTTGTTTTTCTGGTTAAACTCAATTTTTCCTTTGTGAAGCCATAAAAATTGTATAAACTAAGTGAATATTATTGCGCATTTGATCAAAAGAAGTGCGAAGAAATGTAAGAAGAAAATCAAAACTGCGCTATATCCTCCTTTGTTAGACTTGCCGCACCGCAACCCCACCCATTTAATATTATATACTAATACAAATATACATTTGTATTTTAATCGGTCGCGCATGTTTTCTTCACTTCTTCAACAATTATTTCCTTAGATTACTTTAAACGGCTTCAAAGTGCATTAAAATGTTCTTCAATTTATCTCAAATGCTCTTAAAGAGCAGTCGACCGTCTTTATCACTTTATTGTAATACTCTTGTTGTTATTTATTTATTTGGTTTTCTACTAAAAATACTTACAAGCATCTCGAGTGCCTTGGTGTCGCTGATAAAGCAGTAATTCGCCAATGCAAATGCAAATAAATAGCTGTACAAATATGGTACTTGTTTGTATAAAGGGTGTGTCATTTCAACACTCATGTTGTATGGCAATACTTAAAAATTAAGGAATACATTGGTATTTCTCGTTAAGTTATCAATATGTTACTGTGGCCAAAAAATAAGGTGACATTGTATTTATTTTGAAAATTCTTTATTTATTCTTCTAAATGAATTTCATCCACTTCAAAGTAATCCCCTCCTGGTGCAATGCATTAATGCCAACGGATTTTCCAATCTTCGAAACACTGGTTGTAGTCACTTTCCGGGATGACCTTCAGTTCCGTCTTCGCTGCGGCTTGAATCTCCTCTATCGTATAAAAACGGTGTCCCCGGAGCGGTCTTTTAAGCTTGGTGAACAACCAGAAGTCGCACGGCGCCAGATCAGGTGAATACGGTGATTGCGGAACGATATGGGTTGAGTTTTTGGCGAAATGATCACGAATTAGTATGGGATGGGGCATTATCGTGGTGTAAAAACCAAGAATTTTCTCTCCACAATTCCGAGCTTTTTAGGCGGATAGCGTTACGCAAACGACGCGTAACGTTCAAATAATATTCCTTGTTGACTGCTTGACCGGTTGGAAGGAATTCATAATGCACAAACCCCGATAATCGAAGAAAACAGTCAACATGACCTTGATTTTTGAGCGACTTTGGCGCGATTTTTTTAGTCTCGGCTCTCTTTTGGCACGATAATCGATCGATTGATCGGTTGTTTCGGGGTCGTAAGCATAGATCCAACTCTCATCGTCAGTTATAATGCATTTCAAGACACCCTGGTAATCGGAAAGTATCGTTTCACACACTTCAACACGACGCCTTTTTTCCAAAAAATTCAATGTTTTCGGTACCAGTCGAGATTTGACGCGCTTGAGGCCCAAAACATCCTTCAAAATGGTATTGGCTAAGCCTTTCGATATGCCAACTTCATCAGCAAGGTCTCTGATTGTTAAGCGACGGTTTCTCAACACCAAAGTTATCCAAGTGAGACCTGACTGATTTTTGTCATGGGATCGCCCTTTTTAATATAACCGAAATTAAAGGTACCATATCGCTTTGACAATCTCGCTTTTTTAAGATTTTAAAATCATATTTAGAAGCCCGAAAGTGGTTTGATTTTACACTTGTAGTCCTACAAAACCTTTAAGTGAATAAAATATTAGTTTATCTAATAAGAAGTGATCCAAGTTTCAACTTTTTTAATAGCTTTGTTTGACCGATTATTGTTTGGCGTTTCATCGTGGAAAGACTTGCGAATAAAAAAAGAACAACGTTTATAATAAATCGTTCAACTTTATTACGAAAACTCACGTTTTGTAAAGAATGTGTGTTCGCGCGTTTCGCTCAACTTAATCAATATAATCGTCCTATTGAGCTTACTATTCGCAACACCATCACCCACCATTTATTATTGGATAATAATCGATCGAATAAACCACGTCACAGCACCTCGGACTCACGTATGGCGAATTTTACGTCGAGATCATAAATTAAAAGCGTACAAAATACGTGAACCGTTCGATTTTCTCAAGCGACATCGCTTTGCTCTATGAGCTCTTGAAAAGTCTCAAGAAAATCCAAAGTTTTCGAGCCAAATTTTGTGCAGTGATGAGATTCATTTCAGGGTGAATGGGTATGTAAACAAGCAAAATTACTGCATCTAGGACGAAGATATTCAAGAGCTGCCATTGCATCCAGAAAAAACTTGGCTTGTTGTCGTTTGTGGGCCAGTGGAATCATTGGTTCATATTTCTTCAAAAATAATGTCGTTGAGAATGTAACCGTCAATGGCGACCGTTATCGTGCCGTGATAACCGACTATTTCATTCCTGAAATTGAAGCTCGTGATCTCAGCGGTATTTGGTTTCAACAGAACGGTGCAACTTGCCACATATTGAATCAATCAATGGATTTATTGAGGGAACACTTCGGTGATAATTTCACGTTTTGGACCGGTCGATTGGCCACCAAGATCGTGTGATATTACACCGTCAGACTTTTTTCTATGGGAAAGTCTTGGCGGACAATCCCGCTTCGATTCAGGCCTTGGATCATTGCTTTTGGTTGTTTCGGATTGAGTTTGCATACTCGGAATTGCCTAAATAGAAGTTATTTACAGAAATATCGATATTGAACCGAACACTAAAAGACAAAAAACAATAAGTTCATTAGGTGTTCTTACATATTCTTAAGCCTTAAGTCAATTGTTTTAGTCGCAAGTCAAGTATGTCCGCCTTATCGTCAAAAGTTGAAGACTATAAAGGATTTTTTTCTGATTGCTGTGAGAAAAATTAAGTATTCTGAATACCTAAAAGAAATGATCTAATATTGCTAATCTTTTTTAGTTTTCTGAAAGTGATCTTTTGTTAAATCGATTACACTAGTTTACAGTCATTTTTCAACTGTGATGTTTGAGGCTGTTTCATGCTAATTTTGAGTTGTTAAAACCGAAAATGATAGTAAAAATTTCCTAACACGTACGAGTTTTGTGTTGTAGTCATGGGGTGTAGGGATCAAACCAATATCATTTACTAAAATGACAAGAATAGCTGTAAGTGATGGAACATTTTTAATTCAAATTCGTGATCAGGACCCTTCAAACACCTCAGAGACCTCTCAACACATCAGTCGCAAATTTTTTATTTTGTTGTGTAGAGTTATTTGATGATTTTGATTTAAAAAAGGAAATATTTGAAATAGACAGTAGTATCAAGTGTACTTCTTATAGAAAATTCTATTAGGAAACTTCTACTATAACCAAAAAATGTTAAAATTTGAGATTATGTTAAATTAAATTTAACAATTCCAAAAATAAACTCCATAGACAACGGTCCCAAACGCACTTTCTATAACAAAAAGCCTTAGAAAACCTTTACTAGAACCAGAAATTTCACTATTTGAGGTTATGCCAATTTTATTTCAACAAAGAATCACTCACTGCTATACATATGTAAATGTAAACACATGTAAGAATTAATACAAATAAACTTAAACTGACACTGTAAGTATGTTTTAAATTATGTAAACTGTCAGTTTTGCTTTGCATTGAGTAATTCTGCCTTCAAACGAAATTTGTAGCATAGTTTAACCCATTAGTTGAACCTTTGATTTAGTCGACCGCAACACTTTTGATGCATTCATGTTACCACATCAAAGTAAAAGCTGCAATAACAGTGCATTTCCTACATAAATATTGTATGCAATTTATTGGGTCACTAGTTTGCTTTGGCAAAGCTTCGAACTAATCGATGTGGCCATAAATTGCCGTGGAACATCACTTAACGCCCAAAAAATGTAATTACAAAGAAATATGCTGCACTTGTGCCAAACATAACAACAACATAACATAAAGTGCAGTGTAAACAAAAGTGGAAAAAAAATTAGAAAAAAATTTATAAAATGTTTACAATTTTTGGAGAAAAAATTTGAAAAATGGAAATAGAAAAAATAAATTCAAAATTAAAAAAAAAAAAAAAATTTTAATTCTAAAAAAAAACATATTTGGAAGAAATTAAAAAAAAATATTTGGAAGAAATTAAAAAAAACTATTTGGAAGAAATTAAAAAAAAAAATATTTGAAAAAAAAAATAAAAAAAAAATAAAAAAAAATATAAAAAAAAAATAAAAAAAGAGAAATTAAAAAAAATACAAAAATTCTTCCAAAAAAAAAAAAAAACAACAACAAAAATCAAAGAAATAATTCTCTACTCAAAGCACCAACAGTTGCCGCTGGCCTCCTGTCGTTTTTGGCCAATTTGTCTGCCAGCAATTTATGTTGGCCACTCAATTGATAGTTACAAATGTATACAACATGTTTGTATGCAATTGCATTTACAATTTGATTGTATATACAATAATATTGGCTCATCACTGTGCGCTTGCAGCAGGGCATTTGGCTGCTTGTTGGGCTTTTTGGCCCATCTTGTACCCGTTCGAAAGCGTCAAGCGTAAACAAGTGTTGTTTCTCTTTCATTTGACTTTTTGTTTGCATTTGCCAGCATTGTGGTTGTTTAGTTTTCACTTTTGGTTGTTCGATTCCACATAGAAGGATTTATGCCAAGCGTCAAATCGCTTAACACCTCATTACATTCGATTGTGTTGGTGGCATATTGTTTGTGCATGCTCCTTACACGTCGAAAGTAATGCTCCATAAGACCACAGAAATAGTGTTGCTTATGTGGTAGCCACGCACATATGTATGTACTTATGTTTATGCGCGTGTGTGTCAATATCCATCAACATTATGGTAGTGCACTCAGAGTGATGCTTTGTTGCCATTATGCTTGTCTTCCTTCCCTACAGTTGCACTCCTTTGCTTACCCTGCATACAAAGATTCATTACTATTTTATATATATTTTATTTTCTCAATATTATTATACCCTTCATGACATAGTATTTTAAGCATTAGGAAATAAACTTTTTCCCTAACAATCCAACATCAGCGAATATTCGCTAAAATAATGTGAATAACGAAACAAACAAATCTCGTCAGCAAATCTACTACTCTTCCATAAAAGAAAATCGAGGGAATTTTCGGACAATCTCAGTTGAAATCACACGAAATGCCAGCAATTAACGGAATGGAGCTTACCATCTGATCAATCCTGTCACAAAGTGCATATCGACGTATTTCAACACAAAACTCTATTATCGCCTCCAAAGAATAACTCCCCAAGCCCTTACGAGCATGTCAACGCTTAATCCAAGTTTCCATATACTGGTTACTCTACTCAACAAACTGAAAGAAAAATTTGCAACTGGTATGCTAAGAGGTCTGTGATGTATTTGAGGTGTCCTGACTACTAATTTTCGAACAATCTCAGTTGAAATCACTCAAAATACCAAAAATTAACAGAATGGAGCTTATCATCTGATCAATTTTGTCAAAAAAAAAACACTATCACCCTTTTTCAACACAATACTTTATTATCGCCCTCAAAAGAACACTCCTTAACCCTTCCACTACCCAACAAAACTAAAGGAAAAATTTGCGACGGATGTGCTTAGAAGTCTATGGGGTATTTGATGTGTGCTTATTACAAATTTGAGTTCAAAAACTTCTTATCACCTGAAGCTATTTTTGTCATTTTAGGAAATGGTTGTGACTTGACCCCTACATACTTCGACTATAAACAGTTAGGTAATTTTTATTATAATTTTCGGTTTTAGCAACTCAAAATTGGCAAGAAAACAAATCTAACATCATAGTCGCAAAATAACTGTAAATTAATGTCTAGGTCTCACCTGTGATGTCTTTTAGTGTGTTCAACGAGTTTTGGTTTTTTCGGTTCCGGTTCATTTCTGAAGGGTCATTCGTTCGTTGGATCATGTCTTCATCATAAACCCACGTCTTGTAATGATGCGTTTGATGAATGTAGGGTTGTTATTGTTGTTTTTGTTGTCAGGGCATAAAAGATTTCTGAAGCAATATCGAGGAATGGTGCCGAGTTCTCAGTCCTTGGCCGGATAAAAATCTCGTTCCGTTCCAGTTACTTTGACCCGACTGTCGTGGGAACGGCTTTCTCTCTGATGTCAACTCGACGATTTTAAAACACTATTTCTTCAACTTTTTCAATGTTATGGTCATTCATGAAGGTAAATGAACAAGTCGCAATCTAAGAAAAACATTTCATCGATTCGGCTTACGCGTACAATCAAAATACGACAGTCCGGGTCAAATTTGATCACATGATATATTTGGCTGCTAAGATTTTGTTAGCTTTCTAAATACGTTCTTGAAAACTTATATCTTATAAGGCGGCTTCCATTTAACTGACAGTTTCCACTTTACATTTTGCTACAAGTTTTTTTGGGTTCGGTTAGGTTAGGTTAGGTTAGGTTCTTAAGAAAGTAAAATTCTTTGAAATAATTAGAACTGTTTGGCGCCAATTGGTGATTTCAAGTGAAGTCAGGTCCTTTGTCACATGGTCTATCCAACGGAATAGAGGTCTTCCTCTTCCCCCGGCGGGTACTGTGTGGAATACTTTCAGAACTGGAACTGGCGTAACTGCGTTCTCTTAATTCGCTGAACTCTGTCAATGTCGTCGTATATCTCGTACAGCTCATCTGTTCGTCGACTGCGGTATTCGTCGTTCCCAATGCGCAAAGGACCATAAATCTTCCTCAGAACCTTTCTTTCGAAAACTCGTAACGTCGACTCATCAGATATTGTCATCGTCCATGCCTTTGCACTACATAGCAGGACAGGGATGATGAGTGACTTGTAGAGTTTGGTCTTTGTTCGTCGAGAGAGGACTTTATTTCTCAATTGATTTACTCAGTCTGAAGTAGCCCCGGTTGGCTAGAGTTATTCTGCGTTAGATTTCGAGGGAATCATTCAGATCGGTCGGCAAAAATATTTAGTCCCCACATAAGTTTTATAATCTCTAACTCACGAACGACTTAAAAGAAATCAATCAAACACGTGTTAGCGCGTGAAATGAGCTTTCCAAAAAGATATAGCATGACCCGATGCGACGAATAAAACTAGAACTACGCGCTTTCAGCGCCAACTAGCGAAAATACCGCAAAACTTTTTTGACAACCTAATATTTTAAGTTTTCAGTTCATCAAAGGCATAACATCTTTGTTGTGGAAACAGCTACATTTTCTCCTCTTTTGTCTTTGTGGGTTTGTGTAACGAGAGTTGTGTACATGTCTTCATTCTGATTGATGTCTATTTGATACTCCGCCGTCTGATGCGCATAAATACGAGTTGGGCTCTTCGTCTAGCGTGTCAGTCTCCCATTTTTGTGCTGCTTCTATTATTTATATACATACATATATGTTTTTATGCTTGTTTGAATGTGTGTAGGCCTACCATATTGACAACTCCGCGTAATTTTATTTATTTATTTATAAATTGTGGCGTTCAAATAGAATGGTTACACAGTCACCTTCTAGCATTGCCTAAATCGAACAAAACTCTGCATAGAAACAAAAAGAACCAAAAAAAAAAAATCGAAAAAACATGCATTTCGACTATATTATTTGAATTCTATGAACGAAATTGAATGTTACGCATCATTGCGTGCATTGAACTCACAGACAGACGGCTGATCTACATTTGAGTACATGACAGAGTGGCGGTGGCGGGCACTCACCCGCATTTGACATTTCCATACTGGTTGCTCTATGACGACATTTACAGGAAAAAAAAAAACAAAGTGTGCACAAATTGGAGATGTAAAGGCTTGGCTGTGGGAGCTTGTTGCTCGGCTTCACTTAACAATTAGGCGATTGTGGGTGTTGTTTGGCGTTTACTCTCAATCAGCCGAAAATAAATTTTAATTTTTGCAACAAAATCTTTAAATTATTTGAATATTTGCACAAATTTCCCTATATAGCAAAACCATAAATTGATGGCATGCCATTTATAATCCATATTTCAACAGGCATATTTTATAACCTCATTTTTCATATATGGAAATGCGAAATTATTGATAATATTTTACTTTAAATAGCACTTAAATTGAATTAATAAAGTGAGATCCATTTCAAGATTCCCTTTCTTCTTAAGAAAAAACACAGACACCTTAAATTTAATGGGGAATGTTTTTTTTTTTTTCGAATGAACATACTTTGGCATTTATTTTTTGAAGATTATCTCTTTCAAATGTTGGCCGCGACTCGCGACTACTTCTCAAATGATCCTTCCGCTGAGTCCAATTTACGATGATTCGTTTAAGCATTTCTACTGGTAAGTGGCGAATGATGCGCTTAATTTTTTGCTCTAAGGCCTGAATCGAAGCGGGATTGTTGTAGACTTTGCATTTTACATATCCCCACAGAAAAAATATAACGGTGTGATATCACGCGATCTTGGTGACCAATCGATCGACCCAAAACGTGATATTATCTGCTCGCCGAAGTGTTCTCTCAATAAATCCATTGATTGATTGCGATATGTGAAAAAAGGAGCCGCCTTGTTGAAAGCGAATGTCGCCGAGATCACGAAATTCAATTTCAGGCATCAACTTGTCGGCTATCATGGCGCGATAACGGTCGCCATTGACGGTTACGTTTTCCCCAAATTAATTTTTAAGAAATATGTATCGATGATTCCACCGGCCCACAAACCACATCAAACCGTTTTTTTTTTCTGAATAAAAGGACAGCTTTTAAACCTCTTCAGATTGCTCTTCGTCACTTCGTCCTTTCTTATCTCAAAATTTTCTTTTTTACACACCCATTGAGCCAGAAATGGGCTTCTTCGCTGAACAAAGTTTGGCTCCTGGATCTTGTTGAAACTTTTCAAGAGCCCATAGAGTGAAGCGATGTCGCTTGGGAAGATCGAGCGGCTTCAATTCTTGTATAAACTTTGTAGGCTTTCAATTTAAGATCGCTACGTAAAATGCGCCAGGTTGTTCCATACATCAATTCGAGTTGCTGCGAACAGCGTCCAATCGTAAAGAGCACACAGTTGCAAAAGAACACACAAATCTACAATCTTAACATAAAACCTACCGATCCAAACGGGTTAGATCTCCGAACAGTCCTTTGTCGGATAAAATCCGGGTCAATTCCGGTAAATTAGAATCGGTTGTCGTGCTAATCTGAGGAGCCTCAAGAGTTGCTTCTTCAAACTACGTCGACGAAGCAGGACAATACGCCGACCAGACTTCGGTGGTAACTAGCTTCAGATATGCACTGACCGCCATCCACAGCGGAGTCATAAACATCTTCACCGACTCCATCTTAGAGTGTGGCTTACTTGGAGTTAAACCACCACCCAAAAGCAGACGACGAGCACGAGTTGCTGAGAGTGACCCTTACTCAGCTTCGTTTTGGATATTGTTGCAGGTTAAACTCCTACTTATACAGAATCGACCCGAATTACCATACCTGTAATACTCTAACCATCTCTTTGCGTACCCAGTTAAACCTACACATCTGAAAACCCTCTCCCGTCGAGTCAGCTCGTTTTCTGGATCCACCGTTGGATGACCTCGATGACAATTCACCTAAACTTTATCAACCTAACGAGGACTAGATAACCGTTACAACAGCACACAAATATTCCATTCACCACACACACCGCAGCATTCAGAACGGAACCTAAACTTTTATCCGACTAAGGAAAGATCTCACAAGAAAAGGTAGATACCTAAAGTTTTTACTTTCACAACCAGAAATCTCTGATTAACCTCCAAATTTCGAATTGACTAAGTAAAACACAATGTGAGTTGCAATTTTTATTGTGAAATTTAGTTGTTTTACATGTATATATTCAGAACACATTGGGTAAAATCACACACTGTCACTTCGCTTCAGAACTCCTTCACTTCTCAATCTTGCTGTCCACATCCACTTCTTCGGAAACACTTTCAAAACAATCATCCACTTCGTTAAGCGTACGATTACAGTACACCGAGTATACGCTCCAAGCGCTCCAACCCTGACGTCGCTGTATAGTCCTGGCGCAGTCCACCGCCTCGGTTATGTCATCCAGCAGCAAAGCGCTACATTTGACATTGCACTCATTGAACGCGTAATATTTGGTGCCATTGTCCGGTTGACACCAATAGCGACTGCTGATCTGAAACAGACCATAGTCGCTGGAGCCGTCCGCATTGCGATTGCCCACGACGTGCGTATTGTAGCGACTCTCGTAATGGGCAATGCACAGCCACAGCGACAGCTCCGATTTCGGCACATCCAATATGTACAATTGGCCGGCGAGTTCGCAGCGTTGCAGACGGCGCGTATGGGTGGGGGCGGGTGCGTGCACGAGCAACAGCCAAATGCAGCAACAAATGGTTGTGATTATGGTGACGTCGGTGGTTGTGCTGGCAGCGGCAGTTGCTATAAATGTTGGCAGTGATCGTTGCACGGCTGTTGCTGTTGACACTTCTTCATGCCGACGGCGGTGACGCGTTACGTTTTGACACTTCATTTGCATGACGTTTTTTGATTAATGAGAACGAATTGGGGAAATAGTTTTGAAGCGTGCGCGTTGGAAATTTATACGAACGCGGATGTAGTTGATTGGCGATAGCTGTCTCGTCGCTGGTAAATGTTGTACTGCGCTGCGGCGCATCGTTTTCGTATGCGTTTGGGGGAAGTCAGTAGCAAAAGTTAATTTAAGAACCAACAACGCAACAACAAAACTATGGTCAAAACCGGTTTAATGTTTTGCGAAAATTCATTATGGTAATTACATGGTGTGACTGCCGTTTTTGTTGTTGTTGTTTTTTTATGGTTGCACTATTACATTCTGGACGTCCTCGCCAGCGGCTTTGTTGCGGCTAGTCGCCTCCGCTTCTTTGCCCCCACAGTCGGCTGCGATATCGCACATCTTTATTTATTGCAGTTTGTTTTGATCATTGATGTGTTTAATAATGAATATTAAAGAATAAAAGTAGCGTGAGAATTATTTATCGTTATCGCCGTTACGCGCATCTTTGTTTACTGCTACAGCGGCGTTCACAACACGAACAGCTGACTACGCGCCACAAAGTGAGTGGTGTGTATTTTATTTTTTTATATATAAAAATGCAAATTCCGACTCATAATTAGGGAAAGGCGGAAATTTTATTTATCAATAGTACTAATAACCTTCTATAGTAATCTCCTAACTGATAACCCGAAGTTCGTTAAAGGTTATGATTTTTAAATGCTACAAACTTGACGCTGTGCCTCGAAATCCAATGCAGAATAACTCGTGCTACTTCGGACTGAGTAGACAATTGAGAAGTAAAGTCTGCTCTCGACAAACAAAAACTAAAATCTACAAGTCACTCATCAACCCTGTTCTGCTGTATGATGCAGAGGCATAGACGATGACAACACCTGATGAGTCGGCGTTATGAGTTTTCGACAGAAAAGCTCTGCGGAAGATCCTTTGCGCATTGACAACAGCAAACAACAGCTCAGTCGACGAAACGATGAGCTGTACGAGATATACGACGCCATTGACAACGTTCAGAGAATTAAGAGACAGCAGCTACTTCACTCACCACCTGAGCCTAGCCAGCCACCAGCATGTATTCCGAAAAGTGCACAGCACCACGACAGCACTTAGCGTCATAAACGCCCAGATAGTTCGCGGCCTCAACCAGAAACCACCCTGCGAAAGAACGATCCTGGTAGCGGTGGACCTGTCAAAAGCTTTTGACATGGTCACACAACGCTACTGCAGGACATTGAAAAAACCACTCTCCCTCTAGGGCTAAAGAGTTGGACCATGAACTATCTGAACGGTCGTCAGTCATCCGTAATATTTCGAGGTGAAACATCAAAACTGAGAAGAATTAAACAGGGGGTTCCGCAGGGTGATGTCCTCTCCCCGTTACTGTTTAACTTCTATATCTCGAAACTTCCTCAACCACCAGAGGGGGTTTCCATAACCTCGTACGCCGATGACTGTACGATATTGACGTCGGGCAATGGAATCGATGGCATGTGTTCGAAGGTAAACAACTACCTCACCGACCTTTCTCGTTTCTTCACTGCACGGAACTTAACTCTCTCCCCCACCAAATCTACAGCGACCATATTTACAAACTGGACGAAGGAGTATAGACTTGAACTTAATATTGCAGTTGACGGCGTCAAAATTCCGACTGTCAATAACCATAAGATTTTAGGTGTAACCTTCGATAGTCTATGCTCCTTCTCTCCCCATACGACCGCGATTATCGCCAAAGTACGGAGCCGCAACAAAATCCTCAAGTCGCTAACCGGCAGCACATGGGGAAAAGACAAAGAAACGTTGTTGGTAACATACAAGGCAATCGGCCGGCCGGTCCTCAATGTCTTTTGATGTCTCCCATCGAACATCTACATAGTGAGACGCTTATGCTCCCAGTTTAAATTATTTTCTCCCTTTTGCCAATTTAATAAGTTGTGGAAAATGGAAAGTATCTAAGCCTCGTGGTTCTCCAACGAAGAAAGAGACAGAGGACGAGGAAAGAAACTCGGTTTAATATCCGTCAAAGCACTATCAAATCAGCTGAATTCATCCAAATTATTTAGAGAATGTTTTCTATCGCTACAAGATCAACCAAATCTCATCGGTTCTACGGATTCCGAACAGAATCGAATTAATGTCTGACCTTTGGGCCATACTACAACATAAATTATTTCCTCTCTTTTAGAAAATTAGTAAGTTTGTGGACAATGGAAAGTAACCAAGCCTCGTGGGCCTCCAACGGATCTACGCAACCAGCTTGATTTCAGATTCAGATTTATATCCGACAAAGGATTCAACAGAATTCATCCAAACTGTTTGTAGCCGGTTTCTTTCCGCTACAAAATCTCGCTGATCCTAGGCATTCACAATGGATCTGAATATATAAGCGGCCCTTGGAACTCACTTCAACCTAACTTTTTTCTTTTTTGGCAAATTGGTATTTACAAACATTCTTATCGAACGCTTCTTTTGCTGAAAAATCTCAATAAAAAACATTTTATTTAATTCCTTCACAGTAAGAACTATTAAATCGCCAATTATTTATTGTGTAATCTACAAATTCTCCTCCAGGAAACCCTTTCATTTATTTCCTTCACTGTAGGAACTATTCAATTACTAATTTATTTTATAGTCCACTAATTCTTCTCTTTCGCGGAAAAGAATCGCCGACGTTCTACTTTGCTATACATTTTCCAAAACTACAGATCAGCTCCAGGCGCACATGGTTAGACTTCCGTAATGCAATAATTAAAATGTACTTTAGTATGCTGCTCATTTTCCTTTTTGTTTTTGCTCTTTGGCTACGCATGAACCCAGCAATACGTTGCGGTGCCATTGAAGTGCATTAATACCCGCTGGCCCAACACATACTCCCGTACCCCGGGGGGCCACATGTGCAACACTTGCACTCAAGTACACGCCGCCCACCTACTGTGGTGCCTCAGCGCGTTGGCTACGTTCTCATCTAACGTTACATATGCTCTGTCGTTCGGCTTAAAGTGTTCATAATTCACGCAGTGGCGATCGACGGGTGATCTCGCGGCAGCCTTGTGGTGCGTCCAACTGCAAGCATATGCCACCGCGTCATGCCTCATTTATTGGAAAGTAAAAAATAATAATTACAGTTAAAAACAAAGCAACGAGATTAAACACAAAGCAAACACATTGAATATATGCGTGTCGATCGTTGGAGTGAACTCTAATGTGCCTCGGGACATAAGACCCATCGCGTATCCGAACGCACATATATCACTACAGTGATGGCCTGACACACAAACAAGCTTGTCTGTATTGTATTATTTGTTTGTTTTGCTCCCTCGTTTGCATCTTAAAATTTGCTAGCCTTTGCAATTGCTCGCTTTTTCATGGTTTATTTCCTTAATTTGATCGCTTCAAGTGGGTGCAATTGTGTATTGGAAAAATGTTTGCAACTTCTACATGAATTTTTATTTCTATTTTTTAAATTTATCTGTTTTGCTTTAACATAAATCTTCCATATGTGTGTGTTTACTGGAGAATTTAGCTTAGTACAATGTTTTGAAATTAATCTTTTTCTCTCTTTTTTTCTTTGCAGCACGAGTCCGAGCACACTGAAGGATGTTACAATGGAGCATTCATGTGAGTATTATGTAACAATATGTTATGCCAAATATAAAGTAGTGGTATTCTATACGCCTAGGACACCAGTCTAAAGCTATGGAATTGAATAAATAGGCAAACATTCGATGATACCTTATAAAATTTAGGTTAGTTTAGGTTTTCGAAACTGAATTGCGATTGGTAAAACTAAAAATTCTCGAAGATGGGTGAACTTTCAGATACCGAAGAAGTACTCTGAAATCTTCACAAATATGTTAATGTATCGGTACAAATCAGACGGAGACAAAACCCCTATAAACAGAGAGACGAGCTTTACAGAATAAATGGTGCTGATGTGACTTTTTCTATTCAAGATGTATAAAAAGTAAGTCTAATGACTGGGAGAAGATAGTAAACTGTTCAGGAACTATTTTAAAACTTTTCAGAAGCTTTCCCGACTTATTACTGCACGAATGGGTGGTTGAAAAGTCAGACACGTTAGCGCCAGCCCACAGGGGCCGCAGTTAGGCTATCATTAGGTCCATTGTGCTCTCGAAACTTGTTTTTTTCTACCCCAGCTGCCGAATGTCTCTTAAGTTCAAGTATTGGCAGTCGTGGAATATATGCCGATTCATACGGCTGAAGGCTGGACAATTTTTCAATTTTCCAATGTTCTGAAGGTGGAATTTTAAATCAGGATCCCCACTAGAACCTACCTAGAAGTAGAAGCTTTTTGGTCTGTCTATCATCAATACTACCCCAAAGTAACTTTTTGGTATGGCCTGTGTTCCAAGACCTGAGTTATTTTTCTAAGGGTCATTGCTTCAAATAACTCTTGAAGGTGCTAAGTGGTCTAGCTGTTTCCAGCTGCCCCCGAGCGAGTCATCTCGTCTTTTCATTTCTTTCTATTCCTATATGATCCATCGTAAACGCACTCTTCCCCACCACGAAAAAAAGGCTAGTAATTCAAAACAGATTCTGAGATTTCCTCAAATTCCTCAGTTTACCCTCGAAGAGCTGTAACTAGCCACTGGCAAGCTAAAGGCCAACAAATCTCCTGACCCAGACGAAATCCCAGCAGAAATAATCGCTGCAGAGCGACCGTCAATACTATTGAGTACGTACAACGCCTGTCTCGAAGCCGAATATTCCCTGAACCCTGGAAAAAGCAACGGTTGTGCTAATCAGTAAGGGAAAAGGCGATCCCAACTTGCCATCAGCATATTGTCCACTATTCATTCTTGAAACAGCGGAAAAGCTCTATGAAAGTCTGCTTAAACCCAAAATCGAAACGGTTATCAACAAACTGGAGAGCTCTCCCCTAGACAAGAAGACTGTAGATCCGGCAGATCAACACTAGGAGCTATAAAATGCGTCATTGAAAATGTAGATGAAATAAATACAAAATAATAAGGTTGCTGGCAGGAGCAGCACAAGGATCCATTTTAGACCCAGACTTGTGGAACATCAGCTAGGACGCTATACTAAAACTCAAAATGCCAGACGTCGTACTTAATTGTCTAAGCTGATATAAATATTCAAAAGACTACGGATAATCTTAGGATACAAAAAGCAGTAAACTACCATAGCGTAAGACTGGCCAGCGAACCTGTACTCAGAAGATCCACCACAGTACAGGAAAGACAGTCACCTCCCAACTCAGTAGACGTATGGCCAACAAAGTCGGTCACAGCCAATAAAAAAGAAAGCTCCTAATATCGACGAAAATCAGCCTCCTATTATACAGAGCTCAGATCTGGGCAGTGTAAGCTACGATTACTCAGGGTCTCCCGACCCAGACGAAATCTCAGCAGAAATAATCGCTGCAGAGCGACCGTCAATACTATTGAATACGTACAACGCCTGTCTCGAAGCCGAATATTCCCTGAACCCTGGAAAAAGCAACGGTTTGTGCTAATCAGTAAGGGAAAAGGAGATCCCAACTTGCCATCAGCATATTGTCCACTATTCATTCTTGAAACAGCGGAAAAGCTCTATGAAAGTCTGCTTAAACCCAAAATCGAAACGGTTATCAACAAACTGGAGAGCTCTCCCCTAGACAAGAAGACTGTAGATCCGGCAGATCAACACTAGGAGCTATAAAATGCGTCATTGAAAATGTTGATGAAATAAATACAAAATAATAAGGTTGCTGGCAGGAGCAGCAAGGATCCATTTTAGACCCAGACTTGTGGAACATCAGCTAGGACGCTATACTAAAACTCAAAATGCCAGACGTCGTACTTAATTGTCTAAGCTGATATAAATATTCAAAAGACTACGGATAATCTTAGGATACAAAAAGCAGTAAACTACCATAGCGTAAGACTGGCCAGCGAACCTGTACTCAGAAGATCCACCACAGTACAGGAAAGACAGTCACCTCCCAACTCAGTAGACGTATGGCCAACAAAGTCGGTCACAGCCAATAAAAAAGAAAGCTCCTAATATCGACGAAAATCAGCCTCCTATTATACAGAGCTCAGATCTGGGCAGTGTAAGCTACGATTACTCAGAGGGGGGATGGCTTTTAGTTACCTACAAGTGGCGGGTACCATTGTGACAGCACTGATGATGCGGCAGGCATTTTCCATCTATATGACTGGAAACTTATACAATATTAACCGAGTTAACTACCGAGAGTTTAGTTATTGCCTGCTTGCAAGCTTTGGGAATACTTCATTAAAATATATATTTTTCACTTATGATTTATAACCCCTAACTATCTGAATAAACACAAAAATCCTGCTTTTGGGTGTGTCCACATTAGAAATATATAAAAAAAAAACTTGGTTTTCTTCAAACTGCATCGGTAGATGACCACCTTAAAAATCTATCATTGTTCTGAACCACAGTTTATAAGAGAGTTGGGTTTCAAACCCACAGTCGCTCACATATTAGTCACTTTTTGAACTCAAAAAATTCCAATTTTGTATATTTTCGCCTTAAACATTTTTCATTATTTGTTCTGCTACCTAGTTCAATAACTTTTCATAGTAGGTAACTGAAAAAGTCATAAAAATTTCTGACTTAAAGTTGAAAAATAGTTTTGAATTGTGTAAAAAAGAAAAATAAAAAAGAGATTTTTTCATAATCGTACTTTCAAAACTAAATTCTACAACTAATTTAAGAAAAATTTCAAATAACTGTAATAAACCACTCAGTTTTGGAAACACTACCAACACACACACACACACAACGCATGCATTTGCTGCAAATACCGACAACAATAGCAAAAACAAATAGCGAATTATAATTAAATAAGAAAAAAAAGAAGAAAAGTTTAGAATTTTCAGAACAACAATAAAAGAAAACGAAACGTCGCCATGCGTCGCAGTGTGTGCAGCATGAATAGCACGCAGGAGTCGAAAGAGAAATTATTCGTCTTCAAGCGCAGTCCACACACGCCGCTCAGCGAGACGGATTCGAGTGCGGATGGTAAAAAAGCGCAACGCTCAGCTAATTAAAATTTGATTTATCAATTTTTTTTAATTTTTCTTATTTAAATCATATAAATAACGTATTTTTTCTATATTTTGTCCTACACACAGATGGTGTTGGATTTCCCTGTGTCAGCCTGCAGGGCCACGGCACGACCTCGCCGCCGGTGCAGGGTCGCTCCGTGCGCGAATTCGAAGAGCAAATGGCATCGCTGCGCAAAGAAAATTTCAATTTGAAGCTGCGTTTATATTTTCTCGAGGAAAGTGTGCCTGGTTATCATCAAGCGAATGCCGAGGGTCATGAATCGCTTATGAAGCAGCTGATCGAAACAAAGGTACGACCGATTTAATAAATAATACATATGAAATATAACATATATATGTATATATATAACGATTATTGATTTTCATTAAATGTGTCCTTTGGTGCAGGTTGAAATTGAAATTTTACGTAAGGAACTGGAGCAGAAACAGGAGTTACTAAAGGAAGCTGCGCAGGCTATGAATCATATGGAGGAGATACAGAAAGAAACTGAGTCAAAGGGGCAAGCTTTTATTGAGGAACTCAAGCAGAAGATACAGTTTTTGGAGGTGAGTGAAAGATTAATAAATTGGAATGGGATTTTAGGAAGGAAAAGCGTTGCATTTAGGTGAAAATAAAAATATTTGAAAAATAATAATATTTAAGAAAAAGAATAATTTCTTTAAAATTATAATTTTTTTAATAATAATGTTGGTAAAATATACTTATTTCATTATTGATATTCAAGTTAAAAAATAAAAATTCAGTGAGATTTATTTAGCTTAAAAAAATTTAGTTGCAGTCGAATAATTTAAATAATTTATTATGAGAAAATATTTACAAAAGATTTAATTATTATTTTGTTTTTTACATTTTATATTATTTTTCAAGTTAAAAAATAGAAAAATCAGTCATTTTTAGTCATCTAAAAATAAATTATTGTTTCAAAATTTTTTCCCGACTTGTTAACCAATTTTTAGTCGAAAAAAAATAATACTAAAAATGATTTATAGGACTTTTACTAAAAAAGCATTATAAAAAATAATAATCTGAATAAAAAAATTAAAAATTCCATAAAAATGTATAAAAGTTTACAAAATGAAAAAAATTATTACAAATTCCTTTTTCGAACAAAAAAAAATTAAGTTTAAAAAAATTGATAAAAATCTACAATAAGAAAATAATTATTGTAAATGCAATTTTCGAAATATTTCTCTCCAAAAAAAAAATACATGTAAAAGTGATAGAAAATTATTAAATTATTTTGCATTCCTCTACTTAAAATCTTCTCTTAATTTTTCGAACACAAAAAAATTAAAATAAATAGTTAGTTCTTAAATTTTTAATAAAAAATTTATTTTTTAATCTTACTAAAATAAATTCCAGATTAAAAAAAGAATATATAAAGAATTCTAAATGAAAAATGTAATATAAGATACAAAAAAATATATTTTTAATTTTTATTAATTAAAATAAATATATATTTTTTAACATAAATAATAATTAATATAAATATATTTTTTAATTTTCCATAAAAATATATTTATTTCAATCTTCCTAAAATAAAGTAATTTTTTTTAAATGACTTATGTAAATAAATTTTTTTATTTTACCTAAAAAAAATCTAAACTAAAATAAAAATATTAAAAAAAAATTTTTAAATAAAAAATGTAAAATAAAATAAAACAAAACAAATATATATTTCTTTTAATTTTCGTTAAAATATAAATTTTTATTAGTTTTCCAAAAATAAATTAAAATTTTTTTAAATGAATTATGAAAATAAAATATATATTTTGTTTAATCTTCCACAAAATAAATTTGTATAAGCAATTAAAATGATAGTTTATTAACTAAGTTGATATGAATTGAAAACCTTAACTTTAAGGTAAGCTTGTGGAAAACATTGTTTAAATAAATTTAGGGATTGCTACCAAATGGACAGTCCTAAGCTGGATATAAAACCCGGTTCTTACTCAGCAATTACTGACGTGAGAACCTTTTCTTTCGGTTCAATTCGCTTAACCGAAAACCGCTGATAATTAAGGCTTTAATAAGACAGAAGGAGGGATAGATTATAAAAATTTAAAACAAGTATTACTAATTTCTTCAAGCCGCTTTGAAATTCTACTCTTAACTAACCCATTCGCTTTCATTTCTCACCATAGATGGAACGCGATTTAGATAAGACTCAGCAAAGCGGTTTTTTGAACGATTTGCTTGGACACTCAGAGATTTCGGAAAATGTCAATACTTTGCAAAAAGTTTGTATAATTTTACTTAATTTATTGCTACGCATTATTTAATAATAAAATAACCTAAAAAAATAATAATAATAAATGAATTCACTAAACTCACAAAAAAACTCTTTTTATCTTTTACTTTTCACATACGCTGCTGCAATATGTTTGTTTGCCCGTTTCGACCTGCAATTACACCACAGATACGTGAGCTTGAGGGCATGGTCACACAGTCGGAGAGCAAAATAATGGCAATGCAAACACAGAACAACAAGTTCGAAGAGCTGCTTGCGAAACGTGATGAGACTATCAAGGAATATGAGGAGAAAGTGAAGGAATTGGCTTTCCAAAATGCTGAACTCTTGGAGATGATGGAGAACAAGGAAAAGGATATGGCCAATATTGAGGTAAGTGCGCTGCCCATGCACATATTAATCAATTTTGTCGCAGTTAGAATAAAGTTTTTGCGTTGCATTTGAGTTGAGGTGTTGCTAAAGTTTGTCAAAAACTTTGGTGCTCACATTAAACTAAAGAATTATGTATTGCTATAAGAAGTGTCTTAACTCCGTGACATTTTAGTCAGAATTGTTAATTTTGTACCTTTATGTTAATGTTTATGTTTTTAATAAAAATCAACCTTTCATTGCTTGAAACTTTCGCTTAAAGCTTAATTTGAAAAGTCTACGCCTGTGTAATGCCGATCTGAAGGAAGATAATAGCAATTTAATTGAAGCTTTGAAGTCCACACAAGATAATTTCCATAAAGAGTTTTCAAATATGAAAGTATGCGAAAAGCGCATGCGCGAACAGCAGGATGCATTGAGCCAAATGCAAGTAAGTTTCATAAAAAAAAGTTGTGAGTTGAATTATTAGTTAGAAATGTAGTTAAAGAGTTGGCAATAGATTCTTTCTCTTCTTTGTTGGTTGTAGAAATTAGTTAGCTATTAGATATTAAGATTATTAGATATTCTATACTAGTTTTTAGATCCTTAAAACATAGATGAATAAGGATTTTTTAGTAGTAAAAGAAAGTTCTCTTAAATTCATATTTATTGTATAAAGTTTTTAGTTAGAATATACGTAGTGTGGTAGGCGAAGCATTTCGAACTCGAAATTTGTCTTCGAATATCAATTTTTTTCGAATTCGAAACATTTTGTTCGAATATCATTTCATTTCGATTAAAAGTTATTTCCAATTTCGAATGATTTTTCAAACCAGTTCATTACAATTTTGAAAAATTAGTTCCAACACAAATTCATTTCAATTTCGAAAAAATAGTTCCAAGACAAATTTATTTCGATTCTGAAGGATCTGTTAGCGTGCCAATTTCATCTCGATTTAAAAAAAAATAATTTCGATTTCGAAAGAATTGTTAAAATACCAATCAATTTCAATTTCAAAAAAATTATATCAGTGTCGAGAGATTTTTTAGAGCACCAAT
>CM050325.1:89912818-89963825 GCA_027475135.1 Bactrocera correcta
TTGTCCAAAAATGGTACGAAGATACCAAATGCCAAGTACCAGATATCATACCACTAATATGTATCCATTCTTTAAGTTTCTAAGTCCAAGTCATCTAGTAGATATATTCGATTCTATCGGCGAGTGTCGAGTGGCGTCTATACGCCTTAATTGCGAGAATGTTTTGAAAAATAAATGCCGGTATGTAACACTTAACCCCAGAAGGATTCCCATAGATTCCATTAAAATAGTAACTCCAATTAAAACTCTGCTGTCTGATGACATCTTTAAATACCTGTATATTTCCGCAGCAATTAGTTTTTAGTTGATTACATACGGGCATATGAACATACAGTAACATATATGTACATATGTATTTCAGACCTGCCAATGTGACATTGCGCCAGGGTCAATATGTCAATGCTCGCTGAATATGACAATCCCAATCGGTCTGCTAGCCTTCTGCCGAAAGGCTTCGAAGCAATAAATTACTTTTATATAAATATTATATTTTAACATACATACAGACAACTTTTCGTCTGAGAACAGAGTGAAGTCTTTAAAGCGCTTGTTGGAAATCTACCAGCGTACAACAAAAACAAAATGCCAGACGAGACAGCAAATTATGAAGACTGCATGCAAGGACTTGTGCGACCACAACACATTAATTGACCTACTGTTTATATTCATAAAAAATATGTACATGTGTATGTGTGTGAGTGTGCACTTGATGTTACATAAAGTATTGTAAGATATAATCGTCCGGCTTGCGTAATTATTTCCGGATTTTAGTTGTTGTCTGACAATGATGTTAAAAATATGGTGAGTGTGTACTGTGTCTTACTGTGTCGCACCGAATTTGGTCCTTTAGACGCAATACTGGTTTTTACTAGCTCCTTAACTACGCTTCACTAATTGGTTGCCTGGGTGCAGTGAAACGCAGACGAGGAAGCTACAGACATGTCAGAACACTCCACTCCAGACTATAACTTGATGCCTACCCTCGAACATCTGCACAGTGAAGCCCGCATGCTCCCATTTAAGGAACATAATTGCAGACGACGAGCTCGAGTTGCTGCCAGAATTGATAGTAACCCTGGAGCAGCTTCGTTCTGGATACTGTCGCAGGTTAAACTTAATCCTGAGTCGACGACGAAATATCAGACGAAAAAGATGTCAAGCGGGCAATGAGTCCCCGTATGACACTGATACCCCTCCTAACGAGATTAGATAACCGTTACAACAACATCCATCCAACAAAGACTTTGAAGATCAACAATGGAGCTCTTTTGAAGCAAAGCGGGGGCGACTAAATACTTCGTCCAGCATTCCTATTCGAAGCATAACAGACTTACCGAAACCACTAACTCTGAAAAAGTGTACGGACAGTGACACAACAGTGACAGAAAGAAAAGTGTTCGTCCGCGCGTGATTCGAACCAACTCAGCCATAAAAATTTCTCGCCAACGCATTGGCCCGAATTCCCTTAGCAAAACAGAAATTGATGTCAAGGGAGATAAATATATGGCCATATATCAATGACAAGACTTGTTCATAGTGATCCCCAGATGAAAGTCAACAAGTGGGGTGCTGAAAACAGAAACAAACGGCTTTATAAGTGATTCGTGGTCAACGTCCATGAAAGTAGGTTTTAACAAGCAAAACAACAAAATCTACGGAACTTGGTCACCATCCAGCTGCTGTAATGGTTTGATGTCGAGTCTTGAGTAAACAACAACTTTTGACTTCTATGAAAAGGGACAGCACAAGGGTTCATTTTAGGCCCAGACCTGTAAAGCATTAATTATGGCGACAGACTAAAACTTGAAATACCAGACGAATCAAATTTAATCGGCTACGCGGACGACATATCAGCAGTTATCAAAGCCCTAGACACTGATTATGGATATTCTAAGGACACAAACAACTGTGAATTCCCTAGGCCCCCAGATTAACCTTCTGGGTACAAAGAGTCGCATATTTTGAGCAGTCGACCTCTACATTACACTGTTGCTATCCGGACATTATCTTTCACAAAGTATCTTCGTAGAGTGGATAAAGTCGAAGAGATGTCGTGCCCATATAAGGACGCGACAGAAGACGACGCAGAACACACAATCTTTAAATGTGTGCGATGGCAACGGGAACGTACCTCCTGATTGGCCCAATAAATATGGACAGTCTTATTTTACTGCTGGGTGTTTTAGAAGTTGTGATAAAACCGTTAAACAGTACTGTATTCGATGGAGAGCATTGGATCTTCCAACAAGATTTGCTTTAGCACACACAAAACCAGTCAGTTCCAATACAGTGGCTTAGAAGCAATAAACCTGGTTTCATAGCGGAGATGATTGTTCCTCTGGAATTCCAAATTTAAACCAATTGGACTACAGTTTGTGATCATAGTTGGAGAACACGGCCTGCCTAATACCCTACAAAAATTTGAAAAGTCTCAAAAAATCTTTGTTTCGAGCAGCGTCCTCAATATCAATGGAAAATGTGGGTACCGCTATTGATGTTTGAGCGAATCGTTTCAAGGAAAGGGGGTGAAAGCCAAAGGTTTCGAATATAATTTTGCTCATCGCTCATTTGAGAGAGTATTCTAGTCTAGAAGCATGAATTTCAGGTAATTTTTAAAGTGTCGTAAAAAAAAGGCAATTAATATTTTTACCATCCATTTTTTTTTATTAGTTGTTAATTTTAGAAGAGTAGAGAAAAAAATTAAAAAATAAAAAATTTCAAAAATTATGAGCTGACGAATTGGGGGGTCTCTAAAAATTTCCACGACCATACTCATGAGTTCAACCCTCCTAGTTATCTGAAACCAAAAAGAAAAAAAGATTATTAATCTAGAATAATGTCGCAATGTCCGGAACTACGGAAAAGTGGGATAATTTTTTTTTTTTTCACAAAATGGCGACTGCCTAAAAAAAAGTTTTTTTTTATCACTTTTTCTGACTATTTCGAATTTTTTAAAAATAATAAAAATAAAAATGTGGGGATGGGGCTAGTTTCAACCATAGACAAGCCTATAAAAAAGACTCTATAAAAATTTCAAGTAAATCGGTACAGTAGAACCTGAGAAATCGTGGGCATCGTTCCGAAAAAAGTCAGTTTTGAGAAAAACGCGTTTAAGGTTTCGCGTTTCGGCCCGAACAGATTGGATGTCGGGTCAGAAAAATGCCTATATCTCCGAAAATAATTTGAATTTTGAAAAATCCTGTGGTACACATATTATTGAATAGTTAAACTTTGAAAATATAAAAGAAAATTTCGATTTTTTTAAATTTCTAGACAAGAATATCCCCTTAATATATGCATTACTAAATATAATAAACTTGATTAAAAAATGTACTATTGTGTTATTTTTAAAACGACCTGAACTTGTAACAGAATTTCTGTCAGTACTAAGCATTTAGCGCAAAAAGTCACAAACTTGTCAAACTACTCTCGTATGATTGAGCTTAAAATTTATTTTAATTACAAATATGATCAATGAACTACTTACTGGCCTATAACTAAAAGTCTGTGTAATAAATTAAAGCTAAAACGATTGAATTTTAAAAATTTTCTGTTGTAAGTAAAAGCTGCAATAAAGTCATATTAGAAATTAATAACTGGTTCAAGAAAGTTACATTGATAACAATTATTACAGCGCTAAATGCTGCTATAAAAATTGATGAACGAGAAAACTTAATAAATATTCATGGATGTGTGCATCGAAATACAACAAGTCTAAGGCTAAGTCGGTTAATACGACTACCAGATATCCTTCGCACGAGGCTTATTCGTATTTGAAGCATGTTTAATGGTGGCTAGTGAGCTTAATAATAATATTTAGTTTGTAATTCACTCAATGCAATCAGTGTATTATGCGATTTGCCAGTGATAAGCGGGTTTAGCGCTCAATTATGTATGTATCCATGTATATAAATAAAAATGAATCGTCAAGATGTATATACATATGTACGCTAATAACTTTCATACGACTGAACCAAATTTGATAATTCTTTTTTGAAAATGATCGTTGAGGTTCAGGGATGGTTTCTTCGGGGAAAAAAATTTGAATAATTGCCGGAAACCCCCTAAAAACAGCCCTTTTCTTTTTCTCATACAAACGAATGAATGTTTGTTCGTTAGTAACGCTAAGAGAACGGCTGAACCAATATTGATGAAAGAGGTTGTTCGTTGTGGATCAAGGAAGGTTTAGAAATAAAAATATCTTATACTTTTCATGAAAAGTCGGCAAATTGGATAATTCCAAAAAGTAACTTTTTTCCATAAATATTTTTTTTTTCAATTTTTGTTTGGTTTGTTTTTCAATATTTTGATTTGTAAATTATTTGAATAGTTCAATTTCGGTCGCTTGCTTTTTTATTCCGGCTATTCAAAAAAAAAGTATTGAAAATTATTCAGTGAAAACTTACGTGTGTTTCACACAAAGAGGTCAATTGCAGATTGAAATTTGTTACGAAGCCACCAAGAGGTCGTCCTAATATCGGTCGGTGTTCTTTTTGCCATCAACGTATGACAGCCCAAGGAAAGGCAAGGCAATAAGTGCTCCCAAGAAGCGGTGACATACGTGCGGAATTATGGACCGCGGTCAATCAGCAAGCGAACGTCACGATGTCACAGCACGACTTTTCAAACAACAGTTTTAATGTTCGATTGACTTTGTCTTGAAGCAACGTACATATATGTGGTGCTGTTGGATGCTAGATGTACTCTGTTGAGTGGAAAAATAGAGGCTTTCCGCATGCACATATTCTTATTTGGATGATGGTTACATCAGATCAAATTGATTAAATCATGGTGGAAACCAATATGGTGCATGGACTTTGCGGACACTACAATCCCTTTTCTACCTTCGGTTGCTATTGATTAATGTACGCGGTTCAACTTTATTTGAGTTATTGCTTACTGTGAATACTTTGATGTGTGCAAGTTTTGGGAGAAGTAAACCGGAAGATTCAAAGTCAAATTCCGGGAGACTTGCGCTCATACAAATCGATCGATCGATCGTCTTGACAATGAAGACCACGCCGTAAATTATCCAGTGGTATTTTTAAATTCTTTGGACAGGGTATGGCACCGCATCATTTGCGTCTCTAAGTAGGATCTGTCGTTATCATGTTTCGCAATCTTCATGCGTCGAAACTGTGTAATGGAACCCAACTGATTGGGACGCACCTATCGTTCGAGTTCAGGAACCTAAAGATAGTCGCATAGTGTAAAGCATAAATTTGGAAGTGCTATGTTTTTCACACGGCCGTGGCGTGCTCACGAGTTGGAAAACCATCTTTTCTGTACACCGGAACAGTAACCAAAAAATGTTGTTTATAAAGCTGCGTTACATTGAAAAAAAAAAATAAAATAAAATGAAATTATACATTTAACTTTCTTTTCATTTCAAAACACATAATTTCACGCAGGACAACGGCTGTGGGGTCAGCTAGTAGTCAATAAAATCAAATAATAATCTTTATGCGGCACTTTGGAACAGGATTTCCAAGACCTACATTTTATGGTGGATAATCTTTGATGGTTGTTACAAAAAATAACTGCTTACTGATGAATGAATGCCAATGAATCAGACTTCTTCGATACGTTTTAGTGATAAATGAGATACCTTTCGATGTTCCCTAGTTTTTTAAAGAAAAATACACAGAAGCTTTAAGTGTAATAGGGAAAGTTTATTATCATTCGAAAGAACATCCTTTTCCATGAACTCGTGCGAGCATTTCGATTGGTAACTGGCAAACGACACGCGACATGTTTTGTTGCAAGGTCTGAATCGATCCGGTATTGTCCGCATAGACTTCAGACATTACATATTCCCACATAGAAAAGTCTAACGGTGTGATGTCACAATCCTGGTGTCCAATCAACCGGCCTAAAACGTGAAATTATCTGTTCACCGCAGTGTTTTCTCAATAAATCCATTGATTGATGCGTTGTGTGGGAAGTGACGCCGTCTTGCTGAAACTAAATGTCGCCGAGATCACGAGCTTCAATTTCAGGCATCAATTGGTCGTTTATCATGGCGTGATAACGGTCGCCATTGACGGTTACGTACTCTCCGACATCATTTTTGAAGCAATATAGGGCGATGATTTCATCGGCCCACAAACCACAACACACCGTTGTTTTTTCTGGAGGAAATGACAGCTCTTGAATCTCTTCAGGTTGCTCTTCGTGCTAAATGTGAAAATTTTGCTTGTTTACATACCCATTGAGCCAGAAGTGGGCATCATCGATGAACAAAATTTGGCTTGTAAAAGTCGGATCTTCTTGAAACTTTTCAAGAATCCATAGAGCAAAGCGATGTCGCTTGGGAAGGCCGAGTGGCTTTCGTTCTTGCATAAGCTGTATTTTTTACACTTTCAATTTTAGATCTCGACGTGAAATGCGCCAAGTCGTTCCATTCGTCAAGGCGAGTTGCTGTGAACGGCGCCGAATCGACTCTCGAAAGTCTTCGTGTATACTCTTAGCTACGGATGGAATATTTTCTTCATTGCGCACTGGACATGATCTATTCGATCGAATATTATCCAATGCCGAATCCTAGGTCTCAAGATGGATGATGTATTCAATTGATCGTTGATCGTGGACTAATCAACATAAACCACAGAACTGATAGACCTCGCCGACAAAAAATAGTCTAATGGTTTCTCATTCCTTGAACTATGTGACCATTTATTTCTTTATTAAAAAAAGTTTATTTTAATAAATGATAGTTTCACGATCTGGTCACAGGCCATAAAGGACTACAGCTTGGCGAACTGAAGCCGATCTAACTCCTTAGGTTAATTGTGAATACGCAACTCTCCAGAGACGAGGTGAATAGATGAAGATTGAAATTAGCATGCACATGCATAGAAACTGTCTCGAAGGAATAGCTAACAAAGAGAGGAAGGCAACAAAGCGACGCGGCACGCTACTACGAAAACCGCGAACTCGCGCCCATTAGGATTGAGCCCAGTAAGATCTTGATTAAGGTATGACGGAAAAATTTGATATGAACAAGCAATGACATTCCCTTTAGCACTTTAAAAAATTAATTGAATACGTGGATTAGGAAGCCAACCTCTGAAAACACTGTTAGTAATGATCAATCAGCTAGAAATCTGACGAACAACCATTTTTGAGGTGTATGGTCTTTAAAGTTGTAGAATCTCATTGAATCAGTCTTGCCATTAGTGAAGCTGGAAATCTGACGAAGATTCTCGTCGAGTCAGTCTGGCCATAGGTGAGCGAAAGATTGTATTTTCAAGCTTGCTGTAATTCAAAGCTCTCCAAGTGGACGTATAAACCGAACTCTCTTTTCTGAATGGTTGGGGATTTGAATGATTTTGGGTGTTAGTACGTCTACACTATTATCAGAATATATCCACAAAGCGTGTACCAGAAGATAGAAATCAATGCTCAGCGTCTTCACCTGCAGCTGCGTTAGCAACTCTGAGGTTTAGGGCGATCAATCGTTACCAGAAATAAATCACCCAAATGCGATGGGCACGCATGCGATGTAACTCTTGACTGCAGCATGTTTAACACATATACATACATACATATGTATCCATACGAGTATATGTAATTATGCTGCCGACCGATTGTGCTGCTGCAGCTTGCTGCTCTTCTCCTGCTTTATGCTATTCCACGCTCGTGGGTAAACAAAAGGCCGAACGCGCTGCCGAAAATCAAGCGATCGAAAACTAAATCGCTGCACACAAATCGCTGTTACACAAACAAAACAAATAAAACGAAAAATACAAACGCCGTCAAGTTGAGAGCTCGAATGTCGATGGAGCCCAGCTCCGGGTCAGCTGTGAGGAGCTACAATTGAAACGTGGTCAAACGGTGTATGATTGAATGCAGATCGAAAATTTCAGCTTTTTCAACGCATGAGCATGAGCTGTGTGATAGCTGCGATTGCAAGTGCCCTACGGTGGGTCAAAGCCGAGCAGAAGCTGTGCTGCATGGAGCGGAGCGGAGCGAACGAACGAGCGCGCAAGCAAGCGAGGACGGCACCAGCGAGTCGGCAAGTGCTCCACACACATGTGTTTTGAGCTGTTGTGGTCGTATTGGTGTCTCGACACATACAAAGTCGAAGTTGCGGATCTTGACGCGGAGACCTTTTTTAATTGCGCCCGCAACGCATAGCTTATTACTCCCTACGCGGCGACGCAGCGACACGGTGCCGATGGAAGACCGAAACTTTATAAAAGTTTGAGCGCAACGATAGTGCGCAGCATTTGCACGGAATAACTCACGGTACGCGGTACGCGCTCGAAGTAGCAGTCAATGAAAAAATAAAAAAATCGAAAAGTGAAAAAATTATAAAAAAAGTCGTTGGCTTTTTGTACGTGCGAAAAGAAAATAAAAGTGTTCGGTATTCAGTGTGGTTGTTGTAGAAAAGATACAAAAAAAAAAATATTTCGGTATATTTTTGGGTAGTGAAAGAAGTCAAAATATGCAATGCATAAGTATGTCCCGCTTTTGAAGGCCAAAGACAACAACTAAAAAGTTATAGCTATGTAATAATTACAAAAACAACCAATAGAAATAACAGAAACAACAATAAGCCGACTTTGCTTAGTGACCAACTATTTCGTATGCGTTAATTTGTGGCAAAGTAAATGGTAATTGTCATAATAGCAATAACAGCAACAACAAAAACAAGAGCGACAATAGCAGCAACTGTCAAAACGACTTAGCGCAACACAAGCAAACCCATCAGCAATGATAAGTGAATAAATATTTATTTAAATGAGCGCACAATGAAATGCTGAAGCACTGCATTGCTTAATCGATAACTACGGGGAAAAAAGTGGAAATAAATAAAAAAGTAAATAAAACCACATAAATAAATTACGAACAGTGCAGGCGACGTACATAGTATGTTTGGGAAAGACCAAAAAGACACCGGAATGTCTCATCAATTGCGCTAATATTCGGAACTATTAAACGCTTGTACATACACATAAGTATATAAGTGGTACATACAGTATATACATGATATATACATATTTATGTAATACATATAACAAAATATACCGCTATTGACGAAGAACTTTTCGTCCAAACGGCCTTTTAGTACGCAAAGCGAATGCCTGCTGCCTAGTTCTTGCCAAACGTTAAGCGGCAAACAGTTTGAGCGCCACTGTGCGAAGGAAGCGAAGGAAATTGAAATCCTTTGTAATATAGCGATTTGTAAGAAAGTGATTTAGAAACTATTTGTCGTATTTTGAAGCGTGATTGAAACAAATTCAAAATACATTGAATATTTCTAAATTTATTTAAAAAAAAATTAAATTACTTAAAAAATCAAAAGAATTCGAAAATTTATTTACGAAGTGCCGGCACAGTTTTATGTTAATTTAAACTGTTTTTGAAAACCAACCGCTGTCGAGTTTGCTGTTTGGTTGCATTTTAGCTAGCAGCAGTAAGGGACAACGCTTGTAAATATAAAGTAAGTTTCAAAATGTTTGAAAAATTTTTTTAGAAAAATATTTTTATACTATTGCTAATATTTAAGCAATTTATCAAATACTGCAAGTGTTTGTTACTAAAATTATATTCGTACTCGAAAAGGAAATTGAAGAACAAAAATTAATGTTAATAAAAATAATAAATATTAATAAATAATATATTTTAATTAAAATAATAAAAATTAATAATATATGTAAGGTGTAAAAAAAAACAAAAAAAAAAAAAAAAAAATAAAAAAAAAAAAATAAAAAAATTGATTTTTTGACACCTAAGCCCCCTTTTCGTAGACCAAGTCACATATACATTTTAATAAATAATAAAATTTAACAGATAAACAATCATAAAAAAAATAAAAATTAAAATTTATTTATAAGAAACTATTTTTTCATAAAAAAATAAATAAAAAAATACAAATTTTAGTAAATAATAAATTGTAATAAATAAAAAAACACAATACAAAAAATACAGGTACAACAAATTTTATATAAAAAAAATATTTTTTTATTTAGTTCAAAAGAAAAAACAATTTCCTTATTGTTGCTAAATTTATAATAATACTTAAAGTGAAAATTCGAGCACAAAATAAAATTAAATAAAAATAATAAATAATAATAATATATACATTTCAATAAATAATAAGAAAAACAAAAAATAACCATTAAACAATTTGTATAAAAAAAATATTTTTTAGTTTTGTTTAAAAGAAAATTAATTTCTTTATGATTGTTGCTAAATTTCTAAAACTCGAGAAGTGCAAATTCAGTAACTGTGCAACTGAAGAAAACAAATTTTAATAAATTATAAATATTAATAATATACATACATATATATTTTAGTTCATAATAAAAAATAGAAAAAATAATACATTTAAAAAAAATTAGCAAATTAACAATTTTTTATTGTCTTCAAATACAAATTAAACAACTTTTATAAAAAACTTATATTTTCTTTTCTCATAAAATATAAACATTAATGAAATATATATTTTATTACATAATAAATTGTAATAAATAATAATAAATTTAATAAAGAAAAAAAAAATATTTTTATTAAAACAAAATAAAAATTAAAGAAATTTATTAAAAAAAATTTTCATTGTGTTTAAAAAAAAAATTATTTTATTTTTCAAAACATTAAATATTATTTTATTTTGTTTTTTCGACTTAATAAAATATTTTATATTCCATAGCACAATATTTATTAAATTCACTAAATAGTGCAGCAATTGTTAAAAAATGTGTGTTATAATTTTAAAATGTAAATAAATTATTTGCAATAAAAGATTATAATGTATATAAAATAAAACATTGAGCAACTGAAATAAAAAATTAATGTAAAGAAAACTAAAGAAAAATAAAACTTATGAATAATACGCGACAATAAACAAATATTTATAAATAATTTTTGATTATTTATAAAAATATTTGTTTTTTATTATTTATAATAATATATATTTTTAATTTGTGTAAACAGCAATAATTATTAATAAATATTAAAAAAAAAAACTATTATGAATATTAAAAAAACACTTTTATAATAATAAATAAAACTAAAATATTTATAAAAGTATTTTTTAATAACAAATATTTTTTAAAATGTTTAAAAAAATATTTAATTTTATTATTTATAATCTAAAATAATTTTGTTTTAACATTTGTAAATAATTATTCACTGTTTGTACCCTGAACAGTGTATATTAAGTTTGTCACGAAGTTTGTCGGAGATCCTATAAAGTTTATATATACATATATAATATGATCAGTATATTGAGCTGAGTGGATTTAGCCATGTCCGTCTGTCCGTCCGTCCGTCTGTCTGTATGTATACGAACTAATCCCTCAAACAATGTAATCTCCGAAGAAATTGTTCAGATCGGCTTACTATAGCAATAGCTGCCATACAAACTGAACACATAGTTACTAAAAGAAATGCACCTGTGAATGGTATATTAACTTCGGTTCAGCCGAAGTTAACGTTTTTTCTTGTTTATTGATATTTTAAAATTATTATTTAAGAAATATTTAATAAATATACATCCTTAAAAATTAGAAATAATTATTTTTGTATATATTAATAATAATTCTAAGATAATTCAAGCGTCCGAAGAAAAACTACCAGAAAATTTCAATATTTCGAAAAATATTTTTATATTTTATTTTATTTTTTTTTTTTTTGGGTTGGGGAAAATAATAAGAAATAAATGTTAGAAAAAAATATTTACATAAAATTTCAATGTTTAAAAATAAATTTTTTTAATTATTTTAATTAAAGTTAAAAAAAAGTATTAACATTTAGAAACTGTTTTTTTTTATTTCATTTTCTATTTTTTTTTTTTTATTGGAATAATAATAAGCAGTATACTAAAATATTTTTACAAAAAGTTTCAATATTTTACAATATATATAAATACATATGTATATGTGACCTGGTCTACGAAAAGGGAGCTAACGTGCGAAAACTAGTTTTCTGGGAAACAGCTGTTAAAAATAAACAAAAAAAAAAAAATAAAAAAAAATTATAAAATAAGTTGATTTTTTGACACCTAAGCCCCCTTTCCGTAAACCAGGTAATAATATTTTTTTTCCTTTTATTATACTCTTCTAACAGAATATAGGGTTATACTATATACTATCATATATGTAAACGAACAGTTTGACGAGACGAGTTGAAATCCGGATGTCTGTTCGTCTGTCTGTCCGTATGTGCAAGCGATAACTTGAGTAAAAATGAACATACAAGAAAACTTTATAAGAACCGGGGTCAAAATAGTACGATGATTCGGTCAAAATCTATAACTCACTGCATATTCGATCGATATCGACCATATTTGGTGTAAAGTTTTACCGCAAACCACAAAATATGCCAACTAAATGTAATCTTAAACTGACTTTGACTGAGAAGATAGAAATAAACATTACATTGTATGTATTTTCATACAATTTAGTCGAGCAGCGCAAATGCAAACACATAATAAATCTTTGCGAAACTAAATTAAAAATATGTAAGAAAGGGCTAAGTTCGGGTGCAACTGAATATTTTCTCTAGGCTTTTAACTTGCAGGAAACAAAACCAGAAAAATAGCTTTAAAATGTAAAACGTCAATCAGAGGATCGGAATCCAAGCAATTTTATATATACATACTCTATAAAACTCATACACTGAGCGACATATTCGAAAAAGTTTGAAAATCTTTGTATTAGGTATATGGGAACTTAAGAAAGTATTGACCCGATTATGTCTGAATTTCAATTATATAACTCACACACCGATATTTTCGGTCAAAAGTCTACTATGAATCTGGGGCCCATATATTTGATGGCTACCGGGACTTGAGCAGCAATTTTCGGACATAGGATGGCATACAACAAATAATATTTCATGCGAATATTTGTCATGTTATATTAATTGCTTCTTGATCGTGCTGTATATGGGGAGGTAGGCGTGGTTGTTGTCCGATTTCCACATTTTTGCACTGTGACATAGGAGTATGAGAAGGATACCACGTACTAAATTTAGTCGAATTCGGTCTGACGAATCCCGCATACGATTTCACCAAAACCTAAGCGGTGCCACGCCCATCGTCCGATTTTCATACCGGTTATATTCTGATTACATTTATCGGACGGACAGTCACCCGGATTTGAACTCTTCTTAACATCCTGATCATTTGTATATATACATATGTACATAAATATAACCCTATATCTATCCCTTAGGTGAAGAAAACTATAATATTCTGTAGCAACATGTTGCAAGGGTATAAAAATAAAAGAAGAGAAAATAAAATTGCATTTAATTTCTGATTTTTGCTGACTACGTTCAATAAATGCAATAAAAAATATTAAATGATTAAATTCTAATTTGTTTTTGTTAAATCACAACTAATAACGGCCGCACGTGTTTTGTGGCACGGTTGACGTAAACAAGATAGAAAATCTAAAGCAAAACAAAAAATGCAAACACAATGTAATCTAAAAATCGCTTTGAACTGAGAACATAGCAATAAACATTACATTGTATCTACTTTTTATATAATTTGGTCTAGCAGCAAAAATGAATTTCAATATTTTTTTTTTATTTTGCAATCTCGAAAATCTTACTTAAAACAACTTTCAAATTTGAAATTTTCACAAGCAGAAAAAGTTTATTTCTCAAGGTGAAGAAAAAAAATAATATAATAAATAAATTTTGATAAGATTTTTTAAAAATATAAAAAAAATTATTAAAAAAATTTATATAAAATTTGTAAATAATTAAAAAATTTTATATAAATTTAAATTATTTATAAAATTTAAATTATTTATAAAACTTTTTTCTTAATTCTTTGAAAATATTTAATTTAGAAAGTGTTTTAAAATATTTTAATTTTTGAAATGTTTTATTAAAATTAAAAAAAAAATAATAAATAATATTTAATTATAATAAATTTTAATAAATATTTTAATAAAATATTAAACTTTTTTTAAGTAAATAAAATATTTAAAACAATTTTCAAAACTTAGTATTTTTAAAAAAATTAAGAAAAAATTTATATATTTTTTAATTATTTCTTTTTTTTACATATTTTACTAAAATTAAAAAAAAAAATGTTAATAAAAGTTTCAAACATTTTTTTTAAAAAATTGGTTATAAAATATTAAAAAAATTTTCAAAAATTAAATATGTTTAAAAAATTAAGAAAAAATTTATATAATTTTTTTAATTATTTCTTTTTTTTTAAATATTTCACTAAAATTAAAAAAAAAAAATTAATAAAATTTTCAAACATGTTTTTTTTTAATGTTAATAAAATATTTAAAAAAATTTTGAAAATTCAATATTTTTAAAAATTAAGAAAAAAATTATATATTTTTTAATTACATATTTTCTTTTTTTCAGTTTTTTTTAATTGATTTTCTACTGCTTACGATTCACTTCATGATATAATACATGTAATATCGTAAAATTTCAAGCTTCTTAGATGTAACCAATTTATAACCATTTTATAAATAAAACCTAAATTTTGCTACAATATGAGTGGTTTCTATAATATCGTTTTTTCTTCGCCTATAAACTTGAGATTGATGTTACGTTATTTTGCATTTTAAATGACGATAAGTAATTTTTTCATGTTTTCAAGGTCAAACTCAAAGTCTACTAACAATAACAACATACATTTGTGTAGAGACCATAGCAAACTTTTTTTTTTAATTTTCCATTTATTTTTATTTATTTAATATTTCTCTATGCAAGTGGACCCTTCCTAATGCATACGCCGTACTTTGCTATGGTTTTCGGCGACAAATATAAACCAATTTTTATTCATTTCTTTTTAAAGCCACTTAGTATACTCAATATTTAACTTCTCAAATGGTATTTGTACGTATTTGAAATAATTCTTTTAGAGTTCAGAGGTGATAACCAGAGTACTCAAAATCAGATTTGTGCATGCCCAGCGCGAAAAATGTAAGATGCTTAAGTAGTTGGTTAAAACTTCGATTTAGTTGTAATAAAATAATTAACCTCAAATGTTGAAGTTGAAATTTAAATTGGAATTTACTTATAGACGATAACTTACTCCTCAAATGGGCTTAGAAGAATATATGAAACGGTTTCAATTGATTTTGGCATGAAGTCATATTATCATAATGAAAATATTTCCATCGAATTTCGCTGAGGTATAAGGCTGTCTGATCTATATCTATGTACATTTTAAAGCCAATCAGATGGAGCGGCGATATCCCTAATATAAGGCATAAAGATCTAGAAAAATATTTGAACCGATTTCTTCTGTACCCGATATCATAACAGATTATTCTTAGCAAACTTCTTTTTACGAAATTCCATTGACATACATATCTTATATAGTACTGATTATAATGATATAAAGTTAAATAAAAAGAAACTATTTAATTTGCAGTACTGGTCTCTAAACAACCGACCCTCAATTCGTTATATCATATTCCCGTTATTATTTTTAAACTTATCTACTAGAATATCTCGATAATCTTAATTATCTAAATTTGGCTCCAATGAAACCAATCCCAATATTGGGTAGCCGAAACAGTATTTTCGTATTTTGTCAATCGATGTCGTTGCAGTCGCATATCTCCAGTGCTACCAATCACATTGTGTCATACTATATAGTGTTGGAAAGGTGACATTTTAAGCTTCATTTAACTAAAGGAAAATTAAATTAAATTTTTGAAGTTTACGGAGACGATGTTGTATCAGTTTGATGTGAAAAATGCATCTCGCTCTGGTCGATCTATCGTTGAAAAAGTCGATGATATTATGGAAAACATTGACCAGGACCATCACATAAGCAGCCATGACATCGCTAAGGAACTTAGTATACATCATCAAACGGGTTTGAACCATGTAAAAAATGCTGGTTACAAAAAGAAACTCGATGTTTGGGAACCACATGAATTGTCTGCGAAAAATTTATTGGACCGAATTAACATCTGCGATTCTTTGCTGTAACCGAACCATTGATGCAAATGGTAATAGGAGACGAAAAGTGGATTAAATACGACAATAATGTGTGAAAAAGATCATGGTCCAAGCGTGGTGAAGCTCAACAAATGGTCGCAAAACCAAGATTGAGTGTTTGGTGGGATTGGAAAGGAATCATCCACTATGAGCTGCTTCAGCCTGCTCGAACGATTGATTATACATTTTACTGATACAACTGATGAGATTCAAGAAAACAATAAAAAAAACGGGCAGAAATGATTAACAGAAAGGGCTTCGTCCTCCGTGAGGACAATGCTAGAACACACACATCTTTGATGACTCGGCAAAACTGCGCGAGCTTGGGTGGGAAGTTTTGCTACATCCACCATATAGCCCTGACCTTGCACCATCGGACTAACATTTGTTTCGGTCGATGCAGAACTCCCTTAATGGAGTAACCGAGAAACCAGAAAAGTTTTACACAGATGACTGCCATATACGCCTTTTAAGTCATCCTTAACATTAAATTTCACCTTTTCTGTTTTTTCTGGATAGAGTATGACGTTCCCGGCCACAGAGTTCAAACATCATTTATGTTTTCGAAGAATTAGTACGTTTAGGTGGCCAATTGACAGGCAAATTGAACATAACTGTCAAATGCATGTGCCTACTTTGACAGCTGGTTTGACAGCTGTCACTCTAGGAAATTTCATACCTTCAAAAACCATCTTAGATAAGACATATGACTCCATACCTATCCCCCATGCTTTATGTTAATAGCTGTACAATTCTTTTATACTATTGTTCCTCATGCTTGTAGGGTATAGAAATTAAAAACATGTCTGAATGAATCTAATCTATAATCTAATCTATATCCGTGATTTTTATACTATTTCAAATTAAAAATTCAAAGGGTCAACGAAGAGTTGTTTGATATATTTGGTTTTTGGCGTATTGGACAGACAGTATTCAGACATTCTTATGACAAAACACGTGTAGACGTCACAGATGCTTATAAGTGCTCGTATATATATATGAACATACATATTTCTACGTGCCCAGAAATAATACGTCGCGACGTAAGTGTGTTTGTGTGACTTCTCACAATATGCTTTACATTTTAATTACTTCACTTTTGGTCAGTCATCGATTTTCGTAGACACTCTACATAATTTGTTTTTATTTTTTTTTTATGGATATGAAGACCAATTTGCCTAAATTATGGACTCCACAGTTTTCTTCCTATACCCTTTTGAGGTTTTTGGGTACAAAAATATAAATGTTGAATTCGATGCTTTAACAATTTTCACGAAATCAAATATAAATATAAATAAATATATACATACGTACATAGGTGTGTGTGTATCTCACAGCAACTGCAAAACCACGTGTTAATTGAACGACCACGTTTTGGCCTGACTTGGTACAATGTAATCAAAAACGAACACTTTACTGCTAATTGCTGTAATATTTTGTTGCAATGCCGTTCTTCTTCTGTTCATTTGGTTATGTCATTGCAGCGAGTAAACACATGTTGAGTTGACTGAAAACTTTGGGCGTACTTTAGGGTGTCTCGTGCAAAGTACTTCTTTACTTTGACTTTCGAAAGCAAAGAAAATTGACAGAAAATGTTCTCCAAATAACCTTGAGGTACACTGCCGAGTGCACCATCTTTGGCTGGGTAAAAATCCGGATTCATTCTGGTTACGTAGACTCGACTTTTGTGGGAATCAGCGATTAGACAACCTGTACCTTAAGTGCCAAAAATCATTCCAGGTCTTATACAAAACATCAATCCATCCTTTAAGATTATATTCTTAATGTAGTATCTTAATAGAATGGATAGGTTATGTTAAGCGGTCGACCTTTAGAGGCCTCAGACTTTCACAGCTTTGAATGGCGGTATGTTATAGAACCTAAAACTCCTGTACATTTGCTCATAAGACCTTCACAAATCAACAAAGCGCTTTGAGTCTATCACAAACTTGTTAAGACACCTCAGTTTTGGCTATGTATTCTAGTTCGCCGAAGGAAAAACTGTCGAGATGTTTCAACTTCAATCTTAAAAAGACTGGACAATGGAGTAAAAAGTGTCTGCATGCTTCCATCTCATCCTCCTCTATAGAACTTTGATAACTGACGTCCGACAAGATTTTTAGCCGTAACGCATGAATGCCTATTGGACCGTGTTCAGTAAGAACTCATACTATTGCGGCAAAATGGACTTGTCCCTCTGTGTTCTACTCTAGGACACTGATCTCGCAGTCACACAGAAGCTGGTAGAAAAGCTATTCTTTTTTTATATAAATCTAGTCTTACAAAAGAGAGAACTAAATAAATTGCAGACTTCGGTGTTATATTTTCCCAATCGTTAGACGGTTCTACTCCAAAATTCCAAGTGTGTTTTATTCAATATGGAGATTCAAGTCACCCCTATTACAAAGATTTTTTTGTTATTATTACCAAACTTCTTCTTCTTTATTGGCGTAGACTTCGCTTGTCCGTTTATAAGGGAATTTACGACAGCGCGTTCTTCCTATTCGCTGTTTCGTGCCAATTGGAGATTCCAAGTTTAGTCAGGTTCTTTTCCACCTGGTCCTTTTCCAACGGTGTGTAGGTCTTCCTCTGCTTCCCCCGGCGAGTACTTGAGTGTTTTCATCCATTCGGACGACAAAACCTAGCCAGGGTAGCCGATGTCTCTTAGCTCACTGAACTATGACAATGTTGTCGTATATCTCGTACAGATCAACGTTCCATCAACGACGGTATTCACCGTTGACAATGCGCAAAGAACCATAAATCTTCCGCAGAGCCTTTCTCTGGAGAACATCATGTGTATGAAATCATATGTACAAGTTCAAGCAAATGAGGAAAGTTCTCTGACTGCCATTCACTTGGGAGAGGCCAGAAACGATTCTTTTACGTGTGGCTCACACAGTTTACGACTTCCGATCTTATCCTCTGGGTAGTCAAAAAACACCCTTTTGAAGGGGAGCTAAAGTGACAAGTCGAAACATCCCTCCTCAGGGTTGTGCGCTGGGCTTGGGACCCGCCACGTATTTATTCTTGTCACTCAACTTCTCGGACTCCAGGTACGAGTAAGATCGCTGTTAGATGTCTCGGTATTTGATTGCGGTAAAGTGGAAATTAAGCTGCGAAGAGCAGTTAACTTTAGAAGAGTGCACTTAGAAGTAAAACTCTCATTTGTAACTACCCGAATGCTCTTTTATTTATAACTTTTTTTTATTTTTCTTTTTTCTTTTATTTTTCTTCCTACATTTACTTAGGCTCTTATAGGCAATTAAGCTCTAAAGTATACTTTTACAATTTTTTCAAAAGCACTTCGTGTGCGAAGTGCTTGTAATTTTGTTGCTAAATGTTTTTTCCGTTAATTAGCTGATCACATGCGCTTGAGTGTATGTTGACACGCGGTTGAGTTTATATTATTCCCTAATTTGAAACGTTTTAGAAATTGCGAAAGTGAAAATTAGAACAATGAGAAATGTTTCAAATGGGAATTGAGCTCCTAGTGCCGCCATTGATAGAAGTCGGCCGCTCAATGCAAGGGATTACAATGTAGATATCGTCACTGAGACTTTAGGTACTGTTTCCGTAGATTCCAACTCACGTTTGAAGATAATTACAAGCAGCTGGACTAATATTGGAGACTTTCTATTTAGGATGAAAAGAAGTTTGTGATTCTATTATTATATAAATCTTATATATGGCGTACGGATGATGATTTCGAAGATTAGTATAGTCCATTGACCCAATTTTGTCAAAATATACATCAAGAGGTAATTGTGTATAAAACTTCAGCGTAAACATCTACTTTTCTATCAAAAACGTTTCCAATTCTTCAATGTACAGTGAGCGAGAAAACGGAGCTCAACTTTACTTGTTGTATCTCAAAGATGACGGAGCAGAAATGTCTTGATATATTGTTTTTATATAGTTGTAGGGGACGTCGTCCTGTGTGAGTAATGTACCCACTAAAACTCTTCCCCCTACATCATCAATTTTTATCTTACCACCGAACCGATTTCGCAGTACTACGTGGCAGGTCAGTTTCTACTCTGCCTGCGTCCAGGAAGGTCTATGGTTTTATAGCCAGCATTAAGCTTATTGGTTCAACTTCGATAAACTCGAGTTCTCAAGGGCGGAGAGTTGTTTTGTTTAGTGCGTAGTACATATTCCACATTCGTCACAATCTTCCACCAGTTTTCATTCATTGTTTCAAACAGATTTTCAATATTGAGTTCCTAAAGCTTGTTTTGTAATTCTTTTTTCATCGCCGGCACTGAAAATGGTATAGTTTGCGTCGTCTGGTAGTTCATCTCCATCCATACCTAGAGGGCTTTCGGTTTTCTCCAAGTTGCACAGTTATTTTCGGAAATCTCCGTGATCGAAGAGCATCTGCGTTAACCACCTTGTGGTGTTTTCTACTATGCCACATCCCTATATACAAATGTCTTTGATTAGTTTGGTGGTCCATGTTTTTTTCGCTCCATTGTTCTCCAATCATACCAGAGTTCAAGTGTTTTCTGCTTCGCTGTTGTCTTTAGAAAAAGTGCATTTCCATTCCGTTCTGCATCTATAGCTAGAACTTTCTTCCCTCTTTTGGGAGTGGAACTATTGCGGGTTTGGAAATATTGCGGTACTTCTAGACTATCCTCAGTGCTGCTCTTCTCTACCCCTTAGCAACTACTTTCCGTCTCTGCTTCACGTTTAATATATCGGCTCACATATCGCTTCCTAAAACTGACTGTGTTCTGTCCGCGAGCAGGTTCCTTCGAGTACTTGCAAGCGAACCTCCGGTATCGTCATTAGTCTTGATAGCGACATGACTTTTTAGTAAAATGCTGAGTTTAATCCCAGTACCTCGGTTAGTTTTTCTACTATTATACCGAGCCATTTTAGGGCTTTCGTCGTTTGTATAGTTTCTTATTGAACTTGCTCGTTCACCTTCAGCGAGATGTGTTTCCAGCACGCAGCATGAGCTCAGTTTGTTCCTCGGCTATTCTAAAGCCTAACAGATCAATTGCAAAGTCCACGACCCACCATAGTAAAACACATTTTTTGGCAAATTTCGGTTTTTTTTATTCAACATAGTTCCTTTCAAGGGCGTTACACTGACTATAACGACTTTTCAACTTTTCGAAACTATTTTTGTTGTACAATTTGTACTTTTCTTCAAAATAGGCCTTAGCTTCAGCCATCACCTCTTCATTTGACGAGAATTTCTTTCCAACCGGCATTCTTTTTGAGGTTTGCGAACAGGAATTAGTCAATGGAGAGCAGATGTGGGAAATACGGTGGGTGCGGAAGCACTTCGATAACCAATTCACGAATTTCTTCACTGATTTCCGACACGGTGCATTGTCTTTGGTGAAAACAGCAGTTTCTTTTTCTTCAATTGCGGTCGTTTTTTCGGCGATTTCATCCTACAAACGGTCCAAGAACGCTGTGAAATATGTAGTACATTGCAATTTTTACGATGAATATGCTAATAAAAATTGGATGTTGGAAAGGGGTGGTTTAGTTTAATCAAAAACATAAAAGTGCTACAAAGCCTTAAATGAATGGTCGAGAGATCGTTGAAGACCTGCCTCGTTCTGGACGGCTGATATTCAACTGATGAAAATATTAAAAAAGTGAAGGATATGGTGCTTAAGAATCGTCAGGTAAGTGTTAGAGAGATGACGGGCGAGCTCGCTTCTTTTGGACATGCTTAGCGTAAACATGCGCCCTCCGATTCCACATTCGCGAAGAGCACTATAACTGCCGATGAGCCATGGGTTTATGAGTTTGTCATGTAAAAAAGTCAACAATCATCAGGATTGAGGGAAAAAAGCCAGCCGAAACTAAAAAAACGATGTCATTGATTTTTTCGTTGTTGTGGCTTGGTTCACCTTGAATTTGTTCCAGAGAGACAGACGGTCAATAAGGAGTTCTGTTTGGTCGTATTGAGGCGTTGACGTGAGAACATTCGTCGAAGAAGTCCGGGAAAAGTGGAAGAGAAATATGTGTACTTGTACAATGATAATCCGTATCACCAGATTTGGACTGTATGATTTTTTCTTGTTCCCCAAATGGAAATTTGCCCCTCCGTGGAACCCGTTTTCAGTCTTTTGAAGAGATAAAACCGAATTCTCTGAAGGAGCTGATGAATAATTAAATATGTTTTATTTACAATTTCCGTATACTTTTTCGTCACAATGTATATATTCCCAACAAAGAAAATATTTTAATTTCAAAAACAACGATTAACCGATGCTAAACTACTTACAGCTGCTTTAACTTCTAGCTTTAGAACAAATAAATTCAGCCATGAAGGTCTGGATGCCACGACGTATACGTGATTTCATGCTTTGTTAAGCAAGTCTCGTCGACATCATCATCTCATATTTAAGTATTCTCTTTCAGACACAAATAAGAACTTTGTTTTAGTTATTAAATAAATGAAAAAAAAATTGAATGAATGCAAATAATAATTATGTTCAATCATCGAGCATCGAGCTAAAGCGTGTCTGGAATTTTTTCGAATAAACTTGAGGAAATTTTTATGTAAAAATATTTACAGAAAATAAAAACTTTTATGATTACGACATCATAAATAGTTTCATCCATTCATGTTGTCTAGCAAATGTTGAAGTTCAAATCATATTATGTAAGCCAAACAAGGTGATATAGAAAAACCAATCGAAATATTGATTTAAAAAATTAACCGTATTTGCATGAACCAATATGTTTGTATGTACATACATATGTAAATATTCACATGTAACGGGTGATTTTTTTGAGGTTAGGATTTTCATGCATTAGTATTTGACAGATTACGTGGGATTTCAGACATGGTGTCAAAGAGAAAGATGCTCAGTATGCTTTGACATTTCATCATGAATAGACTTACTAACGAGCAACGCTTGCAAATCATTGAATTTTATTACCAAAATCAGTGTTCGGTTCGAAATGTGTTTATCGACAAATTTTGTTCAGCGATGAGGCTCATTTCTGGTTGAATGGCTACGTAAATAAGCAAAATTGCCGCATTTGGGGTGAAGAGCAACCAGAAGCCGTTCAAGAACTGCCCATGCATCCCGAAAAATGCACTGTTTGGTGTGGTTTGTACGCTGGTGGAATCATTGGACCGTATTTTTTCAAAGATGCTGTTGGACGCAACGTTACGGTGAATGGCGATCGCTATCGTTCGATGCTAACAAACTTTTTGTTGCCAAAAATGGAAGAACTGAACTTGGTTGACATGTGGTTTCAACAAGATGGCGCTACATGCCACACAGCTCGCGATTCTATTGCCATTTTGAGGGAAAACTTCGGACAACAATTCATCTCAAGAAATGGACCCGTAAGTTGGCCACCAAGATCATGCGATTTAACGCCTTTAGACTATTTTTTGTGGGGCTACGTCAAGTCTAAAGTCTACAGAAATAAGCCAGCAACTATTCCAGCTTTGGAAGACAACATTTCCGAAGAAATTCGGGCTATTCCGGCCGAAATGCTCGAAAAAGTTGCCCAAAATTGGACTTTCCGAATGGACCACCTAAGACGCAGCCGCGGTCAACATTTAAATGAAATTATCTTCAAAAAGTAAATGTCATGAACCAATCTAACGTTTCAAATAAAGAACCGATGAGATTTTGCAAATTTTATGCGTTTTTTTTTTAAAAAAAGTTATCAAGCTCTTAAAAAATCACCCTTTATTTGTACGTATGTATGTTTATATATTTGTATTCATGCATGCTTACGTATTTATGACCACCTAACATGAATGTCTTATGCTCACAATCACTCAGCCTCTCTTTCTTGACTCATCTCATATTTAGTTTTCTCAGCTAATACCGATAATGTATTGCCTTTGTTGTTGTTGTGCGAAATTGTAAGCAAAAGAACTATTTAACTTTAATATTTAACACATTTCAGGTTAGTGAGGACAGAAATGGGGCGGTGTAAGTTACTCGATAATTAGGGTGAGAATTACAAACGCAGCAAATTTCAATTTGAAAAACCCTGTTCGGTGTTTATGACGGAACCGGTGATCGAACTCAAGCCCTGAGCGCATATCATCAAAAAATTACGTTGTTTTAGGCCCCGAATAAGCATATTACATTTGCCTTCCGAGACTCTACAAAATATATACATCTCTACTATATATCTCTAATTACTTAGCGTGACGAGCTGAGTTGGTTGAGACATGCTCGTCTGTGCTTTAGTTTCGAAATATCGATCTGAAATTTTGCATACGTAATTTTCTCTACAAGAAGCTACTTATTTGTCAGAATCGCTGATATCGGACCACTATAGCATATAGCTGCCATACAAACTGTACAATAGGAATCAAGTGCTTGTATGGAAAACTTTTTCTTTTGATGAGATATCTCTACGAAATTTGGTACAGATGTTTTTCTAAGTCAATGCCATAATATCTGAAGAAATTGTGCAGATCGGACCACTATAGCATATAGCGGTCATAGTAAGTTACATATCAATATTAAGTCAAAGACCTTTTTTATACTTTTTCATGCTTTAAGACCCGGTAAAAAAACACCTTTGAAGGATATTTTGACTTCGGTGCAGCCAAAGTTAACGTTTTTATATTTCATAATACCCAAAAAAAAAAAAAAAATTAAAACTGGTGAAGTTTTTTTGTGATTTTGGTATAATATATCTTCTTCTTTATTTTCGAAGAAATCATATATATAGGTTATAGCCGTATTTACAACAACGCATCAGTCGTTGTCTCTTTTCGCTTTTTGGCGCCAATTGAAGATTTCAAGTGTAGCCAGGTCTTTCCAATGGAGTGGAGGTCTTCCTCTTTCTCAGAACTGAAGTGTTTTTATCTATTCGAACGACATAACCTAGCCACCGTAGCCGCTGTCTTCTAATTCGCTGAACTATGTCAATGCCGTCATATATCTCATACAGCTCATCGTTCCATCGACTGCAGTATTCACCGTTGCCACTGCGCAAAGGACAATAAATCTACCGCAGAACCTTTGTCTCGAAAACTCGTAAATTCCAATCGAAATCCAATCCAATACTTTCCAATCCTTTCGTCCGACCATGTTGTAAAAAAAAACCGATCCATGCTCCTTATCAGTTCTTCAACGCTGTCACCGCCGTGTTTTAATAGCTCGGCCGGCAATTCATCCACCTCTTTGATTTTCAGACGGTAAATGGTATTCGAACTTTTTCATGGTCATGCAATGTAACATTTGGATTGGAGAATTGGGTTCACCATCTGCATATGTTATGTTTTTACTGTCATTCAACAGGCTCGTGAAGTATTCTCTCCATAATTTAAGTATGTTGTGAGTCACTAGATCACCTCTGGTGGTATGTTACGGTCTTGAAACCTTCTGTTATTCGCCGCATCTTTTCGTAGAATTTTCGAGCATTACTCTTTTCAGTCAGCTTGTCAAGGTCTTCATACCCACGAGTTTCGGTCTCTCTCTTTTTTTTGTCTGTAAATGCGCGTCGCTTCCCTCTTCAGCTCTTAAAGCAATATATTTTGCAAAAAAAAATTTAAATATAGATAAAAAAATTATCATTAAGAATAAAATAAAAAAAAAAATAAAAAGAAAATAATTAAAAAATAACAAAACATAACTTATCTTACAAAAAGAAAATAAAAACAAGAAAAAACGTTAACTTCGGTTGCATCGAAGCTAAATACCCTTCACAGGTGCATTTCTGTTAGTAACTATGTGTCCAGTTTGTATGGAAGCTATATGCTATAGTTAACCGATCTGAACAATTTTTTTGGAGATTACATTGTTGCCTTAGAAAATAATATTTACCAAATTTCGTGAATATATCTTGTCAGATGTGAAAGTTGTCCATACAAGAACTTGATTCCGATCGCTCAGTTTGTATGGCAGCTATATGCTATAGTTAACCGATCTAAACAATTTTCTCGGATATTACATTTTTTCCCTAGAAAATAATCTATACCAAATTCGGTGAAGATACATTGTCAAATGCGAAAGTTTTCCATATGAGAACTTGATTCCGATCGTTCAGTTTATATGGCAGCTATATGTTATAGTGGTCCGATATCGGCCGTTCCGACAAATGAGCAGCTTCTTGAAGAGAAAATGACGTTTGCAAAATTTCAAAAGGATATCTTAAAAACTGAGGGACTAGTTCGTATATATACAGACAGACGGACAGACAGACGGACATGGCTAAATCGACTCAGCTCAACATACTGATCATTTATATATATACTTTATAGGGTCTCCGACGCTTCCTTCTGGGTGTTACAAACATCGTGACAAACTTAATATACCCTGTTCAGGGTATAATAAAAATATGTTTCTTCAATTAAAACACTCACAATGCACATGCATTCTCTTAATGTTTATATGTACGTACATGTAAACTCTTAAACTACCATTTGGCCAATTCAGTCATTAACACATACATACACACACTGCTACTAAGGAAAACAAGTGCTGGTATGTTTTACAACATCAGCGCTTACATCTGGCTTTGTGCAAATTTGTTTTAGGTTTGGCATCTTTTAGACGACTCAAAGTTATGCAAAGTTAATAGACGAGCATTGTGCGTAGCCGGTTAGTTGAGAGCGTTTAACATTCAACATGCGATTGATATGGACTTTAACTGCCGGCCTACTTTATGCTTAATATTTGCGCTATATTACACTTGCTAGTTTAAATGGTCTTGAGGGGTGTTAAAAATAATAAGAGTGTTGCACAGCTCCTTCAACTTAATGTGCAGGCAAGAGAGCATAATACGATATCACTATGCAACAGATCTCAATCCATATAGTGGACTTCTTTGCAAAGCTTTTTCCTGTGAATTATTCTTTCTGTGATTAGCTCGGAGAATTCTATACTCTCTGTTTAGAAGAAATTTTATTACGATTTGCTAAAGGTAGCAATTCACTCCAGGCTACACTTTTTTTCTCACACATTGGTAGACTATACGGTTTTGATCAGCTACTTGTATCAGCTCCTATAACAGCATGAATCAGTGAAAACTAAAATTTCACGTTTTTTAATACAAATCTTTATTATCGCCTTCCAAATATGATCGTGACTCACAACTTCTTCTTCTTCTTTCTTATTGGGGTAGACACGTAGAGTGCTCAAGAGTGCAGGTCAAGTAAATACTCGTTCGGCTGTCTATTATGACTGTAGCTTCCCGACGTCGAACCTTCCTTGTGTTTGTTAACTACGACTTCGGAGCGTACGCACTTTTAAAATACTGGAGACGTGTCTTTCGTCTTTCACAACATGATTGATATGGTTAGTGACTTTTCGATCCGAGGTAGCTTGATGAATTTTCCTATGCTAGGATCTAGTATTACAGATAACCATATTTCGGGCTACGGTGGAGTCCGTCAGCCTCAACTCTTTTGGGAATGTTTCCTCATGGAGGCTGAATTTACTGACGGTTGTCCCAAAGATGCCAACTTTGCTCACTCTGCGTTAAATTCGCCAAGCACGATTTTGACATCGCGTCGGCGGCAGCTCTCATAGGTGCGCTCCAAGTACTCATAGAATACATCTTTGGTCACATCGTTCTCTTCTGTTTGGACGTGGGCGCAAATCAGCGATATGTTGAGGAACTCCACTTTGTTGTGGATTGTGGCTAGACGTTTATCCACCGGGGTGAATTCCAGGACTCGGCGGCGGAGAGTCTCTCCCACCCCGAAACCCACACCGGATTTGAGCTCCTTTATATGGCCACCGTAGTAAATATCACAAGAACCTACTCATCTCAGTTCTTGTGCCGTCCATCGTACTCTTTGGTTGGTGACGCTGTCAATGGCACTTACACAATTAAGGAACCGATTATTCTAGTTACTTGTCCTCAAATCGTAATCTCTCATCCGAGGCTGTTTTCTTCTTTGCATCAGGGATGTTTCTTACGTGACGGGTCCTAAGCGCAACGCACAACCCTAGGGAGGGATGGTTCGCCTTCTCACTTTAGTTCGCCTTCAAACGGATGTTTTTTTGCTACCCAGAGGATAACTAGTCTAAGACAGGAAGTCGTGAGCTGCTTGAGTTACACATATGTAAGTGGAAGAAGCGTTTCTGGCTCTTCCCAAAAGAGTGGCGATCAGAGAACTTTTTTTACTTACGTGAACTCCTACAAATGGCTTCGTCCTTCTTCATTCTCTTGAGTCAATACCACCATCATTTAATATAATTTCACATTCGCCTTCAGCGAATTTTGGTTTTTTTTCGGTATCGACTCAATTTTGCAGCCCATTCGCTTGAAAAGTATCAATGTCATATTCATGAATCCACGTCTCGTCACCAGTAATATCTATTTATATGCTATTTCACGGATGCCAACTCCATGATTTTCAAGCACTGTTTCCTTAACTTTTGCGATGTTATCGTCCTTTACAATGTCGGACGCACGCCTGTTAGGAGGTTAGTTTTCGATGACTTCACGATCTTTACGATCTTCACTGAAAGCTTTGGGCTCGTGATAAAGAAGAGGGCCCAAAACACGTCTGCAACTTCATCAATGATTCTGTAGTGAAGTACAAAGATTTAACCAATCTCGCTTTCTTAAACAGATACGATCATATTTGAATGGATATTCCGTGTGATCTATTTTAGAACAGGTTCCTCCCAGTAGGGTAATATAAATTGAAGATCGTCTGGCTGGGCTTCACCATTCCTTCAATCGGATACTGTAGTCGAATCAAATAAGCGAAAACCAATCGGTGAACCGTACTACATTACGATCTAAGAAAGAGTGTCGTGAAAAGTTGGATATCTCGCATTTCCAACGAAATAAATAGATCTTCACCCTAATCACGTGGTGAGTCTTTAACTGATGCAGTGATTTCTCCAAGAGGCCGAAACAACGTGGGAGCAACCACATTTGATTGTGGACTTATTCTAAAAAAATTGAATGGCTTATATACAAAAGCTTGTCCCAGTATCCAACAGCTGTCTAGTGGAATCCCGTTCCAAGATCATTTTTTGTCGATTTAGACAACAAGAAGAGATATTCAAAATATTCCCTATATGCATTTCCAACAATAAAACAAGTCTAGCAGACTTGCATTGTGAACTTACAAACAACCGTTATGTACATGAAACTGGATTACTCTTGTGCAGTTATGTTGGCGCATCGGAGAAAGCCTCTCATAAGCATCTTACATTCATATATGTATTATGAAATCTTTATTTTTAACTCATCTTATGTATTGTTGTCGTTGTTGTTGGTTGCATGCTTGCATGCCCGAAAGTCATTGCGTGGCATTGCTGTCCAAAAAAAGAACAATAAAACAAAAAAGTGAAATGAAAGAGTAAAAAGTGTGTGGTGCACTCATAACGACATACATACATACATACAAACAAGAGTAATCAAGGGACACGTTTTTGTTGTCTCATGCTTCTCAGCTTCTGTCAACTACCGTCAGCAGCTTTGACACTGTCTCAAAAAATAACGGTTAATACTTGTATGCATTTTTTGCTTTTGCTTCAAGCGACTCATATTCCACACGGTTGCAGGCGTCTAAGCGGCTTTCTTGTCGTTTTCGTTGTTGTTAAAATATTGTTTTGTTTTTTATTGCAGTTTCTTATTTGTTTGCATTTGTTGTCTTTTCAGTACAGTTACATTCGATCACGCGATTTTGATGAGTTTGTCATGGCTCTCTTGCATGGCCACCCTACTGCCTTGCTCTCTTATTTTCACCTTACTGTAACTGTTTCTTATTCCTGCTTCCTCTTTACAAAATTCTCTAAATTTATGCAAAAATTTTACAAAAATGAAATAAATAGTTTTTACCTTTTTTAAGTAACTTTTTTAAAACGTTTTTATGCATATTTTTATTATACCCTGAACAGGGTATATTAACTTTGTCACGACGTTTGTAACACCCAGAAGGAAGCGTCGGAGACCCTACAAAGTATATATATAAATGATCAGGATGTTGAGCTGAGTCGATTTAGCCATGTCCGTCTGTCCGTCTGTCTGTATATATACGAACTAGTCCCTCAGTTTTTAAGATATCCTTTTGAAATTTTGCAAACGTCATTTTCTCTTCAAGAAGCTGCTCATTTGTCGGAACGGCCGATATCGGACCACTATAGCATATAGCTGCCATATAAACTGAACAATCGGAATCAAGTTCTCATATGGAAAACTTTCGCATTTGACAATGTATCATCACCAAATTTGGTATGGATTATTTTCTAAGGAAAAAATGTAATATCCGAAAAAATTGTTCAGATCGGTTAACTATAACATATAGCTGCCATACAAACTGAACGATCGGAATCCAGTTAATGTATGGAAAACTTTCACATTTGACAAGATATATTCACGAAATTTGGTGTATAATATTTTCTAAGGCAAAAATATAGTCTCCGAAGAAATTGTTCAGATCGGTTAACTATAGCATATAGCTGCCATACAAACTGAACGATCGGAATCAAGTTCTTGTATGGAAAACTTTCACATTTGACAAGATATATTCACGAAATTTGGTATAGATTATTTTTTAAGGTAACAATGTAATCTCCGAAGAAATTGTTCAGAACGAGTTACTATAGCATATAGCTTCTATACAAACTGGACACATAGTTACTAACAGAAATGCACCTGTGAAGGGTATTTAGCTTCGGTGCAACCGAAGTTAACGTTTTTTCTTGTTTTTTTATTTATTTTTTATTTTTATTTTTGCTTTTAACTATTTTTTTTTTTTGATATAATTATTAAAATAATTTTTAAAAATTAATCTTTAATCTTTTTTTTTTAAATATTACATGTTTTTTAGATTTTTTTGTATTTTTTAATTAAGTTTTAAACTTCTTTAGCCTTTTTAATGTATATTTTGTATTTTTACATAATTTGTTTAAATATTTTTTTTTAATTTTGTGTTATATTTTTAATTAAGTTTTAATCTTTTTGAACTAATAATTGCTCTTCTAATGATTCTTTTCTTCAAGTTTTTATAAAAGAAATTCTTTTATTTTTTTCTTATATATTTTTTTTTTAATTTTGTGTAAATTTTTAATTAACTTGTAAGTTTTTTTTTTAAATATACATAATAATTTTTAGTCGTTTCTTAGTTTTTTATAATTTTTACAAAGTTTCCTATAATTTTTTATTTAACTTGGTATAGAGTTTTTTAAAATTAATTTTATACTTTTTAAACTATTTTTTTAATTTTTTCCTTTTAATGTATTTATTATTTTAATTACTTTTTTAAATGTTTTTTTAGTTTTTTTATATATTATTATTTTCAATTTTTGTTTTTCTTTTTCTAATATTTTTTGTGTATTTTTGTTAATTAATTTTTAATTTTTTTTTTTTAAGTTTTTGAATGCAATTTTTATTTTCATATATTTTTAATATTTTTTTAAGTTTTTTAATGTTTATGATGTTTTTGTTTTTTAATTTTTGTTTTCTAATATTTGAATTTTTTTAGTATTGTGAAATAAAAAAAAGAATTATAATGAAATATTTTGTAATTACTGTTAATTTGCTTAAATGACCTTTTTTTACAAATGTTTCCAATACTTTAAATTTTGTGTAATTTTTTTAAATTAAATTTAACATTTTTTAAGCTTTTTAGTTGATTTAATTTTTATTGTAATTAATTTCCGTTTTTCGTTTTTGTAAACTTTTTAATAAATTTTTTTGAACAATTTTTTAAGTAGTATGTTGCATGTTTTCGTATTTTTTTAAATATTTTTTTTAAATATTTTTTTTTTAATAATTTTTTAAATTCCTTATTATTTTATGTTATTTTTTGAATTCAATTTGAACATTTTTAAATGATTTCTTAACGTTTTTGTTGATTAAATTTTAATTGCAATTGTATTTTTGTATGTTTTTTTTATTAATTTCTTTTAAAAAACCATGTTATTTTTTAATTTCATTAATTCAATTTTAACTTTTTTAAATTAAGGAATAATTTTTTAGTTAATTTATTTTTTATTGTAATTATTTTTTCTTAAGTTTTATAATATTTTTTTTACAAAAAATTGTATTTTTTTATTTAATTTGTGTAAATTTTTTGAATTAATTTTTAACTTTTTTATTTTTTTTTTAATTTTATTTTATTTTTTTCTTTAATTATTTTTTTTCTAATTACTGAATATATTTTAATTTGGTTTTTTTGTTTTTTTTTTTTCGTTTAGAACCATTTAATTAAAAAACTGTTTAATATAGAAAGATAAAAGCTTTAACATTTTTCTAATTTAAAATAGTTTTTTAATAAATTTTTTGTTTCATTTTTTCCAAAATATACCAACAACTACAACATATTGTTTTTACTACCGACATCTGTCTTGAATTTGCACAGTCATCGGCTTTATGGCGTCACTCAAATTAGGTTAAACACCAGCGCAATGCCACAATAAAAAGTGAATCTGATTTCCATTGCTCTCGAATGTGATAAAAGTTATACACACGTACACACACACATGCATATTACAGATTTTGATATATTAACGTGCAACTGCAATGCATTTTCTCTTGTCAACTTTTTACTCACTTATCATGATTTTATTTTTGTTTTTCTTCTTTCCTCACCTTTTCACTCATTCACGCTCTTTCTCACTGTCGTTTTTCCACTTTTTCGGCGACTGGCGGTTAATGACGACAATGAAAACCGGCTTTGCCCCATGACAGCACATCGATTGTCTGTGGTTATGGCCACTGGCCACCAGCGCCCCGACACTCCCCCTCGGCTCCAACACCGGTAAACTTTGGCGTTAATAGCGCTTGATTGCCTGCGCAGCATTTAAGCTGCAGAAATATAAAAATATGTATAAATTCAAGTGCATTTCTGTGCGTGTGTGAGTGTGAGAGTGAGCGCGTGTGATTATTTTGTAATACTTACCTTTGACGTGTATGACGATATTGTTGTTTTTGTTATTGCTGTTGTTATTGTTTTTATTGTTACTGCTATTGCTATTATTGTTATTGTTGTTATTGCTTCGGTTTTTATTGTTGTTGTGTTTGTTGTTGCCGTTGTTGTTCAGTGAGTCAGTAGGCCAGGTTTGTTTATGCCGTTCAAATGGCAGCCACCCGTGATGTGGATGGAAGGCGCTATATTTAGCACCGTATATGTATGTATATATTTATGTATATATACATTTGTGTGTGTGTATGTGTGCACAACCATTTATGTTACACCTATTGCAACGCATCCGATTGTTATTAAATTATGGTTATTTACTTCTTGTTACGCGAACTGTTTGATAAGTCAGTGACTCTCCGATGAATAAGAAAAGGGTGTTCCGAATTTTATTTTCTGACTCCCTGAAGTTTTCACTCAGTTTGTGTCACTCACTCAGCACTGTGTTTAATTTTCAGTTACATGAACGGTTTTCCATTGTTCATTACGATTTCAACTTAAGCTAACTGTCGAAGCTTTACCAAAGTTTCAGCCAATATTATCTTTGTTGTTTTCTTGGCATTCTTAGAAGGAATCCCAGTTGGTTTCCGCGTTCTTTACGGTTCCTTGGTGTTCCCTGTAACTTAGAAGAAGGTCATAGTGAGAAAAATATTCCAAATTCCGACAGCCTTAGAAAAAGGAAGATTAGGTTAGGTTCAACTGGCTGGCTTCCAGTAATACATAGTCTTACATGCTCATTTTAATGCCAAAGAGAGGTTTGGTATTAATATGAGCTTAAGTTTACGTGGTGCAGAACGTCAACACTTCTTTCACTTTCTGTAGTGCCTTAAACTGTGAAGCTCCTAGACAACTAAGCCATGTTTTCGATAAGGCCGGCTATAAGCAGAGGTCCAGCGTCGCTCTCATGTCTGCATTTTTCACATATGTATGTCATCGTTAAGAATTCCCATACAGTTTGCATGTGCTGCAAGTAAGTTGTGATCTGTGACTAGGCCAACAATCGTCCTGCAGTATTTTCGAGACGATAAGAGTAGAAAGCTTTCATGTTTCCTTCGCCTCCATTGCATATGATCTTGCCAATCCTAAAGCCCTCTAAAGCATTCCATTCCACCCTCCCTTCGTTTTATTGTGTATTGTTTTTAACAGCTACTCCGTTTCCCGGAACGCCTATGTGGTCTGGAACCCAGTACATATGCAGCCGTTTTCCGGCAGCTAGAAAAAGTCGTCTTTAGGTTCCGAATATTTATATGCTCGTATACTGCATCCCACTCGAAATTGACCATACAAAACATTCGTTATATTGTTAATTATATAGTATTCAAGCCCTTGTTTTAAATTGAACGTTTGCTTAGGAAAGAATATTCAACTATTCAAAGTATTGCCCCTCCGAAGCTATAACGTTTTCCTATCTTTCTAGCAATTTGTGAATACCATTCCAAAAGAACTGTGCCGGCTTGATGGTCAAGAATGAAATAAGCCAATAGCCTGTTGTCATGTGAACCGTTTTCCAGTTAGCGTGTTTCTCATCGACCAAAAGAAATGTTAGTTCGAAGGGGCAGCATGAGAGCTATACGACTGGTAAGGTGAAACTTCGTAGCCAACTTTAGAAGCTCATAATAGAGTGCTCCCTTCTTTTCCCACTAAATACAGAGCATTACCTTCACGCCATAGATAATACCGCTTTGCCGTTGGTTTGGGTGGTTGCTTAGGTTTCACATCTGATATCTAAGATTTTTTGCAGTTAGGTTTGTTGTAATGGATCGATTTTTCTTCACCAGTCACATTCCGATAAAAAAACGGTTTCTTTTTTGGCGTTCAGGCAGCATATCTGCTATGCAAAATCGTCTTTCAAAGTATCTTGGCTTCAAATCAAATGCAACCAATTTTTTTGCTTTTTAAAGGTGCGAGCTCTTTTTGTGTATGGCAACAAACTTCATTGAGTAATGCTTTCAGTTCTTTAGTTTCAAACTTTTTTGATCGCCCATTACATTTTCTTCGTCTTCATAGAAAAAATTAGCACTTTTGAGACGTTCGCTCAGCTAGAGCATCTTCACTCCCAACAAAATACGACCTCATAGAACTGACAGACAAACCTAGCATTGTTTAAAATTATTGCTTTTAGAGCACTCCTCCGCATATTCCGCCCTATCCATCTCCTATACTATTGAATTCTATGCTTGGTCTAACTGAACTTGTACAGACCACATTCGATAGTTCGTTCTTCAATATTTGTAAAGAACACTCTGATCTCAGTTACGCATTGAAGCGCATAAATCTCTTTCCAGGGTGTTGCAGTTAGAAGTAATTATTTCTTTAATTGGAGCTCCATTGCACGAAAATTTCGTAATGTCCCTTGGGAGAAATCATTATTTAGATAATTAGAAATGGTCTCAATTCAAAAGGATCTGATAAATGGAATGCCTACAACGTCTAATCAAAATTCAATTGGGAACCAACTGCCAACTAAATCAAATTGCGAAAATGGCGATGGATCGGTCAGATGAATGCGATAGGTTGCTATAGAAGTTTCCCGACCATCTCGGGATTGAAACCCTCAAGAAAGTGGTAAGAGCGGCTACCCTAAGATCAGGCGGCGGAGATTTTTATAAAAAAAATCGTTGAATGCGGAAAATCGTGGAACAAACTAAAAATGGAAAATGGGAACAGATTGAAATGCTTTATTGAATTTCTATGCTCGAGTAGAATATATAGAAAATAATGATGATTATGGCGCTGGTAAATGGGCGAACTTGGAAAATTGTTGCTAGGCAGAAAACAAATTGATCTATAGTATAAACGTATTTAGTATTGGAAGAAAAATGTATAGTACTAAAAGCATTTACGAAACTCTTAGCTATACCTTCTCTCATATTCTTAGTTTGAATTGAAATTTTGTTGGTTGGTTGAAAATGGAGTCCGCGTGAGCGCCAGACCTCAAGCGGCCGCATTTAGACAAATATTAGGCTCCATTATGCTCTCGGGTTGTAAGTAAAATAAGCTTTAAAAAAGACCTGATTCTTTTCCATACCAGCTGCCTTAAGTTGGAGCATTGAGCGCCGTGTAATATATATTTGGTCCTTAAAATTAACTAAATATTCTCACTGGGAACACACTCCACTACAAATGTAAACGCATGAGAAGATAGAAAAAGGCCGTTCGTAGATCACCTCACTCACATATGAACTGACGAAAAAATGCTCAAAATTTGCGAACTTATTATTGTTTGTCAAATCAATTAGCGGTAAATGGGTTTTCTTCTATTTTGTTGTTATTAATGTTTTCAACGGCATTGGCAACAACCAAATAATACACAGAAACCGCAGTTGACAGATCAATGTTGGGGATTTTAACCGAAAGCTTTCCGCTGAAAATGCGAAAATAAATAAAAACATTTAACAATACAATAAGTACATACATACATAAATGCGTTTGGTGGCAACGCTAATGTCGAAAAGCGTAACAAAACCAATAATGCATTACAATATTTTTTTTTACTGTTTTTTTGTACTTTTGTATTTGGTAAAAAGCCGCTAACTTAGAAGTGGCTGTAAAGAATACAGGGCTCTCCAATAGCAATGTGCCGATGAGAATGTGGCGGACAAAATACAAGAAATTATTGAACATTTTTGTTGAAATTGAATGTAGAACCTCATAGATTTAATAGTTGATAAGGACTGAGGCGCGCTTCAATATTAATCTCTTTACTCTACCTATCTTATATAAGATCATAGTTTTTGGAATATGGGATATGTAAAATTATCAGCGATAACTCCCGCATAAGTATAAGACACGGTGTGAAGAATCTTTCAAAGCTGTTCTGCTCCCCGTAATTTATTGCAATAACCGTTAAGTAATTTTTTCTTTGATAGGTTTTTTTACGTGGCGGGTCCCAAGCCCAGCATACAACCCAGGGGAGGGGATGTTTCGTCTTCTCACTTTAGCTCGTCTTCAAACGGATGTTCTTTGACTACCCAGAGGATATTTGGTTTAAGACCGGAAGTCGTGAGCTGCTTCAGCCATATGTAAAAGAATCGTTTCTGGCCATTTCCAAGTGAATGGGACTCGCTTGCGTGAACTTTTACACATGGTTCCATCCTCCGGGATCCAAAATACTGGCGTAGACACTGCTTATGCGATTATAGCCGAGTTAGCAACAGCACCTCAGTCGTTTCTTCTTTTCGCTATTTGGCATCAATACGAGATACCAAGTGCAGCCAGGTGCTTCTCCAACTGATTTCTCCAAAGGAGTGGAGGTCTTGCTCTTCCTTCTCTGCTGCCACCAGAGGGTGCTGAATCGAAAACGAAGCGCAAACGCTGTCTCTTGATTCGCTTAATCGTTACATCGACTGTGGTACTTGCCGTTGCCACTGGACAAAGGACCATACATTTTTCACACAATTTTTCTTTGTTGGGACTCTAAGGCTGAATTATCAGATGATGGCTCCGCACCATATAGCATAAGACAGAAATGATGAGGTCGAAAGCGGCTTTAAAGTCGATCTTTCAGTCACGGGTCTTTTCCCAGATTTTACGGGTCTAAAGCCGCACTGATAAAGACCAATCAGTTTGTTTACGGTGGGCTTCAGTCTTTGCAATTAGACTTTAACGAGCCGTGACCTCAGGCTTCATACGTGTTGGCTACCGCATCTTACGCAAGGGTTACTCGCGTTTCATTCCCTGAGAGAATGTCTCGTTGGCTTCAAACATCGGCTATGCTAGGTGTCTTTGCACAAGAACTCATCAAGAGTAGGCATTTAGTATGTGTATATGGGATCCAACTAGTTTTAAGGCCAATAGCCGTAGACAAAAACATTTGTGAGGTGTTTGGTGTTTAAAAGTTGTGAAACTGTACGTAAGGACTTTAGTTCTTATCTGAAACTTTATTTGCTTGGAAGATATTTCGAATAGGTGACTACTTTTGTCTTAATATCAGTACAATTAGGGTCCGGCAACTCACAATGCATATTTCCTGCTGCTAAAAGATAATGTTTGGCGTGAAGTTTGTTTCGAAGGTGAAAAAAAAATCTTAAATTATTCAGCGAAATATGTTGATTACGTCATAAATGGACACAGAAAATTTTTTAGCTTTCCGAAGATAACATTGATACTAAGGCTGCCGTATGGTTAAAATTTTTTGGTTCTAGAAGTGTCAAAAAATATGACCGTTCAATGATTTGGGCTTTGGTTTAGTGTTATGAAATAAGCGACTACGTGGCACCATTTGAGAAGTTATACTAGTCAAATCGAAATCCACTTGCTTAGCTGCTCAGAAAAATTTTTATAGGCTTAAAAGAAACCAGAGATTTGAGACGTAATGCTTATCGAAAGCAGATGTCTCTAGTATTTCTTCACTCTTTCTAAATATAGACTCCTTCGCAATAAAGCGGCATTCCACAAGCAACTTGAAGTCCGCAAAACCCTTAATCAAGTCGGCGTCAATAACTTAAAGATTCATAAACTTTTTTGTACCGTCAACCTAACCCCTTGTAACACCCTTTGCAGTCGACCGTCTGCCACGTGAATAACACGTCGGATGATTTTTTTTTTTTAGATTTATGATACAAAAACCTAAAAGCAAGCTGAAGGCAAAGCTCATGTTGAGCCACTTACATGTGTACACATTTCGGCGAGAAGACGTTTGAGCATTTAAGACGTACTTCAACGCCTTTGCAGTGACCTTAGCCAAAGTGTAAATACAAAAACATGTGTATTGTAGGTTTGTGTCTTGTTTTTGCGGTCGTTTGACTAGTTTTCTTATTTTTGGTGCAGGTCTTGTTGTTGCTGTTGTCTCGAATTAGATCGCTCCAACTCTGCGCATGCACCCAAGTAACAAGCGTCAAGGTCGAGGTGCCGCTTGCCAGCGGCGAAGTGCGCGCTCAAAGACAACGGAAAATTAATGCCATAAAAAATAAAAAAAAAAAATAATAAAAAAAATCTTTGAAGAATGGATATGTATGCAAAGCTGAATGAAGCGAATCTTTCTTTCGCCACTGATGCGTCGCACCCACATGTTCGTATGTACATATGTGCATTTATGTATGTATGATTGTTCGTGTTTGGTATATTATGTAATTGACCAATCTCGCCGTTCGCGCCTTTCATTCATACAAAAGTTTTCATTTCAAAAGCGTACCAAATTGGTGGCTCCAAATTCGACTCTTGGGCCGATTCTTGCGACAGATCGTCGTTTATGGCGTTCGTTTCCATTTGAAGGCATATAGTGAGCGGACTAATTGATCGCCTTAGAAAAAAAATTGTAGTTACATGTTTTTTAAAGATTGTGGCTAAGATTGCTGAGCGTTTCAAAGTGATCCAATGGGTTCACTCGATTTGGGCGATAATTATATTTTTCGTTTTGTTTTCATGTAATAAAGTCTCGAGTTATCGAGATATCGATACTTTTATGAGATCTATGTCTTAAGCGTCACTTTGTGGTAAGTATTGCGTTATCAGATTGGAATATTCTGCCAGATTCCTTTAAATCCGATATAAATTTAATAATGATAATATTTTTTTCTGAAATTTCGACGTACCAAAGACTACAGTAAATCTTTATACAAAAAAAAATTGCTTTCCTTATCTTAGAGCCCAACGTTTCATCTATTGAGATCGGCAATCTTATTTAACTGTATATAACGGGTGATCCAAGCAGAACTACTTTTTTCAATAGCTTCTTTTTCACAACACGTGGGGGTCGCGTCAAGCTGTTATGTTTCATTATGGACGCCTAAAAGACGTCTACAAATCATTCAGTTTATTATGAAAATTCACATTCTGTAAAGGTTGTGTTTCACAGGCTTCGCTCGACTTATGATCAACATAATCGGCCTATTGGCAACACCATTACCCATCTTGAGACCCAGCATTCGTTATTGGATAATTATTCGACCGAACACACCACTTCCAGCATGCAATGATAGCTGAGAGTGTACACGAAAAGCGTGGAGAGTCCATTCGTGGCCATTTGCACCAACTCGGACTTACGTGTGAAACTACTTGGCCGTTCGACCTTATAGGCTCTTGAAAAGTTCCAAGAAGATGCGACGTTTTCGAGCCAAATTTTGTTCAACGATGAGGCCCATTTGTCGGCCGGTGGAATCATTGGTCCATATTTCTTCAACAATTATGTAGGTAAACACGTATCTGTCAATGGCGACCGTTTTCGCGCCATGATAACCGACTATCTCGCTGATTGTTGACTTCAACAATTCGGCGCCACTTTCCACACATCGCATCAATCAATGGTTTAATTGAGAGAACACTTCGATGAATAGATAACTTCACGTTTTGGGCTAGTCGATTGGCCACGGAGATCGTGTGATATTAAACCTTTAGACTCCTTTCTGTGGGGTTATGTAAAGCCTAAAGTCTCTGCGGACAATCCAGCTTCAATTCAGGCTTTGGAGCAAAACATCACGCATTTAATTCGCCAGAAATGCCAGTCCTAATTCTCGAACGTGTCATCGAAAATTGGACTCAACAGATGTACCATCTGATAATCTTCAAAAAATAAATGCCAATGTTCTTTCGAATAATAATAAACATAATTCTATATTAAGTTTTGCGACATTTGCAAGTAAGTCTCCGCTTTTCAATTTTGCAAGTGGCAAGCGTATTAAAATGTTTGGCTACACCTGAACTTAGCCCTTCCATACTTGTTTAATTTCATTGGGGTTCATTCAGCCAATTTAAATATTTTGCCTTTTCGCTTTTAACGCGTTTCCAAATAAAATTTCCCATTAACATTTTTTTCGTTTCACATTTTCGCATATTAAAAATGTATTTTGCAATTCATTGTCTGCGCATAGAAATTTGCTTACAAAAAATATTACACATTTTTGAATAGAAAAAATGTAAAACAAGAAAAAAAGCTGCAACATTTCGCAAATTTAGTATCAAGGTCAATGAGGTTGGACCATTTGTTTGCTTGTTGGCCAACTTACTGGACTTAATTTGAGCGTCGCAGGCCAGACATACTTATGGCGATATGTATATATACATATATATGTATATACATTTCTGCATACATATTTGTGTATATATATGATATCATTAATATATACATATAGTACACATCAACATATGGTACGTACATATTTCACTCGAGCGTTCCAATCTTGCCTTATGGCCAATGTTGTCTGTTCCATCGAGCAGCAAATGACCAAATCAACTCAATCTGCATATTTTACAAACCAATAACGCTTGCTAGTTTGTTCGAGCAAACACTTATGAATTTATTTTCTTTCTCTAATTTTTTTTTTCGAACGCTTCGCCAGCATCGCTTGACATCATTAGCTTCACTGCACTCTTTTCAATTTTCAAGGGCAATCAGTGCTTTTGATTGACTTTGCTTGGGCGCAAGGTACAAACAGTGGTCTAAAGAGGTATTTACACACAAGGGCTCAACTAGATAAACACGTTACACTCCATAATCGCGTGGTAATAGAGTTTTCGGCGGTTTTCTTTGCCATTTGCAGTGCGCTGTATTTGGGCAGCTCTTCATAAAGCCAACAAAAACTAAAAATATATGCACAAAAAAGCATACTTGTTTACATATTAACATGGGTCTTCAATGTCATAACTTACAAGATGCGCTTTTATAGTATTTTATATCAACTTTATTGTTGTTGTTGATTAATTAATTAATTCAATATTTAATTAAATATTAATCAATTACGCTGCCTTCACGGCGAGGCGCTTGATTTGGCACAGAAGTGAACTGCAAAGAATTGCATTTGATTTTATAAATATTCCATTAGCTTATGCCCATCAAAATGTGGGTTCAAGTAAGTGCTCGAACTTTGTAGAAAATACAGTAATATAAGTTGACAACTGAGCTGAATAAGCTGTGCTATTATATTACAATGGAAAGTGAGTTAGTTAGCTGATTTGGGTAGATACTTCTAGATCTTTCGAAACAAATGAAATTGCTTACTGGCGGAGTCATAACTTTGAAGTGTATCTTTGAATTAGAATTCATACCAACTACAATATCAGCCTTAAAATCCAACGCAGAATCACTCTTGCCAACAGTTGCTACTTCGGACTGAGTGGACAATTGAGATGTAAAGTTCTTCTCGACGAAGAACTCATCATCCTCGACATGCTATCCTGTTGAGTCGACGTGATGAGTTTGCGAGATAAAGGTTTTGTGGAAGAGACGAAACGACTGACGCGATTGATTCCTATTCACTTAATCGAAGGTTTTTGCGGAAGAATATTCTTTGCAAGCTTACAAAATTTACCTTTTGTTTGAATAGACCGGACGACATTTGTTTCCAATTAGACGGCGCTACATGCCATATGGCCAACGAAGGAACCAATTTATTAAAGGAAAGCTTATGGTGTGCGCATTATCTCGCGTCGTGGGCTTGTGGCGTGGCTTCCAAGATCGTGTGATTTAAATGCGCTGCATTATTTTTTGTGAGGTTATTAACGTTAAGTGATTAACGCCTCGGTAGAGCAGGTTTGGTTCGTTATCATTGACATACGGCCCCAATTACTGCAGAATTGGTCAAAAATTGCATCTATTGTAGGAAGTGTCTTCTTTCATGACTACTATGCCGTTCTCTTTCGACCAATTCAGCGATTTTATCGCATTTTTAGATGACAGACCTTCCGAAGTGTGGCGCATCTTCGACCACCTCTACACCAGAACGAAAACGTTGAAACCATCGTTGTGCGGTGGAAATGGAAACTGTATCGGGTCCATAAACTGCACAAATTTTATTGGCAGCTTGAGATGCATTTTTGCCTTTATCCTAGTAGTACTATAAAATATGCCGTATTTTCGCTTTATTTTGCTCCATGTTTGCGACGCTATAACTAACGAACGACTTAAAAAAAACGACAATAAATCAAACACGTGTTAGCGCGTGAAATGAGCTTTCCAAAAAGGTATAGCATGACCCAATGCGACGAATAAAACTAGAACTACGCGCTTTCAGCGCCAACTAGCGCAAATACCGCAAGACTTTTTTGACAACCTACATTGTAAGGACGTTAGGGAGTATGAAATAAATTCGAAAAACCCTGAATACTATAGATTTTGCGTCAGATCTATAATATTACGAAGAAACTCAGAGTGTGATGTACCTTATAAACGCTTTTATCGAAGATAGAAGAAAAAATATAAATCTTCTCTGTGCCGGTGTCCATCATTGACGCTCAGTAACAAAACTGTCTGCGAAATTTTGCAGTACGAAATTTTATGTTCCAATCGTCTTTTTACAAGGCGAAATAGAGATTTTTAATCAGTCTATTGGATAATATTGGATTTCTCTTTATTAGACTTTATAAGATATGGAACTAAAAGAAGAATGAAAGTAAAGTACTTAAGAGAGACTGTCCCACAAGTATAATAATTATTTGACAATCGAAACAAAGTTTAGTAACGCCAAAGTGCAACCCGGCAGAACTTATTATTCCGTTTTTTATAACTGTGTAGATATTCTTAAGAATATACCGTAAGAATGAAGAAAAGTCATAATGTCGATGACCACGAAGTGAATGAAATCGTTGTTTTTCATCATGACCAAACTCATGCGATCTCAATGAGATCTATTAAGTGCTTTCAGAATATAATGTTACAAATCCGTAGCTGGCATTTTTATACTCTAGCAACAAAGTTGCTAAAGAGAGTATTATAGTTTTGTTCACATAACGGTTGTTTGTAAGTCCTAAAACTAAAAGAGTCAGATATAGGGTTATATATACCACAGTGATCAGGCTGACGAGTAGAGTTGAAATCCGGATGTCTGTCTGTCCGTCCGTCCGTCCGTGCAAGCTGTAACTTGAGTAAAAATTGAGATATCATTATGAAACTTGGTACATGTATTTCTTGGCCCCATAAGAAGGTTAAGTTCGAATATGGGCAAAATCGGCCCACTGCCACGCCCACATAATATGTCATAACTAAGCCATAAATAAAGATATTAAAATGAAATTTGGCACAAAGGATCACATTAGGGAGGGGTATATTTGGACTTAATTTTTTTTGGAAAAGTGGGCGTGGCCCCGCCTCCTAGTAAGTTTTTTGTACATATCTCAGAAACTGCTATAGCTATGTCAACCAAACTCTATAGAGTCGTCTCCTTCAGGTATTTCCATACACAGTTCAAAAATGGAAGAAATCGTATAATAACCACGCCCACCTCCCATACAAAGGTTATGTTGAAAATCACTAAAAGTACGTTAACTGACTAACAAAAAACGTCAAAAACACTAAATTTTACGGAAGAAATGGCAAAGGGAAGCTGCACCTAGGCTTTTTTTTAAATTGAAAATGGGCGTGGTGTCGCCCACTTATGGACCAAAAACCATATCTCAGGAACTACTAATCTAATTAATTTTACAGCAAAATAAAAAAATATGTAAATGACGGATAATGAAATCTCGATTATCACTTTACTTGATTCGATTATCCTTACTTGTTCAGACTCAACTTCTACACCGATTACTTAACCAAGATCTATTAAAGGGAATATGTGAAAAATATTGTTTAAGCACTAAAGTTTTTTTTAGAAAATTAATTAAACCATTTAAAAATATAATTTCTTTCTCAGTTTTTTCTAAAACAAATGTTTCAATCCCTAAGCTTTCAAACGACTCGCATATATACTCATTATAAGAAGTTGTTACTATCGCATGCTCTCCCTAAAACAGTTATTTTTATACCACGTGTGCCTTATAAATGCTTTCTAAGATCTTATGAAAGCACTACACTTGAATCAAAGGAAAGTAAGATAGGTTCAAGGTGTGTTGTGAGTTCCCCACTCGCTAGCGTGCCAATGACATGTTTTTGCTACGAAGAAAGCTGAACCAAAGTTATTGAACTTTGATACAAATCAACTTAGAGTTGCATTTCTATCATAAAAAAACAACTCTCTTTAATGCTAAATGTCATTATTATAGAAAAAAAAATTAAAATTACATTTCAAAGACAGAAATCTTTTTATCTTCTACAACATTGTTACCAGAGTCTGCTACCTTACCATTACTGCTGGCGTTTGCTACAAGTAGCGCCGTGCGCCTGCGCAATGCACCATTGAGAAGCGATTGAGTGCGAAAAAGCATTAATAAAATACTTTGATGTTGCTTTTTAGACAAAATCACACACGTGTAGACATCAATGAACAAGTGCGTGTAAAACATTAATTGCATAAGGCAAATGGCAATAAAGTTAACTCGCCATTGGGAGGTTATTAAGCTTTTTTGCATCAATCACCAAAGTCAATACACAAGGTTTTCCTTTCATGCAAGACTACTTTGCAGTTTCATATGTACATATATGTAGATATATACATGGCGAATTTTTTGTTGTTGTTGCTGTTATAAACAATCATTTTGCTTTGTTTAATCGATGTGCAGAATTATGCAATGCTGTGAGGTTAATTTTGGCAAAAGCACAACCAAATTGCCACGTTTAAAGAACAATAAAACTGTTTTTATATGCTTATATAACTAGTACTTAAATATATATGTACTATCTGTTATTAAATATACCTGTTTTATATATGCACTCTCGTTTTTATGTAAATTTTGCGGTAAAGCCATTTGTGCGGGTTTCATTGTCAATGTCAATGCAAGAATGACTGACAAGCAAGGTCTAACAGTAAATATGTATGTACAAGTATATACATATGAACGAATGTATGTATGTATGTATATAGTACAATGGTTAAATTTGACTTTTTGCTATAAGCTTTAATATGTTACATGCACAAATGCATATGCTTGTGAAGGAGTCGAAGCTTAGCCATTTCATAACTTCAAATTTATGGGGGAATGTTAGTCATTTGAAATATAATTCCTTGACATTTATTTTTTTACGATTAACTCTTTCAAATGTTGACCGTGTCTACGTCACAGATGGTCCTTCCATTGAGTCCAATTTTCGAAGACTCGTTCGAGTATTTCGATTGGCAACTGGCGAATGCTCCAAAGCCTGAATCGAAGCTGGACTGTCCGCATAGACTTTAGACTTTACATATCTCCCACAGGAAAAAGTCTAACGGTATGTTAGCATACGATCTTGGTGGCCAATTGACCGGTCCAAACCGTGAAATTATCTGCTAACCGAAGTATTCTCTCATTAAATCCATTGATTGTTGCGATGTGTACGAAGTGGCACCGTCTGGTAGAAACCAAAAGTCCCGGAATCACGAGCTTCAATTTCAGGCATCAAACAGTCGGTCGGTGGGCGCGATAACGGTCGCTATTCACGGTTACGTCCTCACCAGCATCATGTTTGAAGAAATATAGACTGATAATTTCACCGGCTCACAAACAATACCAAACCGTTGTTTTTCTTGATGAAATGGCAGCTCTTGAATCTCTTCAGGTTGCTCTTCGTCTCAGATGTGGCAGTTTTGCTTGTTTACATACATACCCATTGAGCCAGAAATGTGCCTGATTGCTGAACAAAATTTGCTCGAAAATGTCGGAACTTCTTTAAGAGCTCATTGAGAGAAGCTAAGTCACTTTTGAAGGACAAGCGGCTTCAGTTCTTGCACAAGCTCTATTTTGTACACTTTCAATTCAAAATCTCGACATAAAATGGGCCAAGTCGTTCCATACGTAATTCCGAATTTACTGCGAAAAGCGCCGAATCGACTCTTCACGTATTTTCCTCACTGCGTGCTGGAAGTTGTCTACTCGGTCGAATATTATCCAATAATGACTACCGGGTCTCAAGATGGGTGATACATGCTCAGTAAGCCGATCACGTTGAGCACAGCGTGCGCAGCACATTCTTTACAGAAAGTGAAATTTCGTAATGAAATTGAAATAAAATCTTTCCATGATGAAATGCCAAATAATAGTGAATAAAAACAACATGACAGCTTGACACAACTCACGCTTGATCTGTCAAAACAGGCTATGGAAAAAAGTATATCTACTTGGGTCACCCTTCATATAATATAAACATAATGTTAAACATATTAGTCGGCATTTTCGTGGGAAAATAATCAAAAGGTGGAGCTTCGTGTTCTTCTCCATACTTTATCCCTTGCTTTCATATGGAAAAATTCCAAGTTTAGTCAACCAAAGTGACTGTTTTAGTACATTTGGCTTGAAGAATGCAATGTATTCACCATTTCACCGGTAACAACGGCACTGTGACTATTCTTCGTTCCTATGGTATATTCTTAAGAATTTGTTAGAAGGTGAATAAGTTCTTCCTCATTGCGATTTGGTGTTACTAAACTCTGTTTGGATTGGATTTAAGTACATTATAATGATCAGAGTGTATTCTGCGTCTTTTCCCATCAAAGATGACAGCTGCCCTAAATTAAATTACATAATTATGCGACAAACCTGATTATTAAGTTTTAAAGAAATTTTGAAAAGTTTAACTCCTAAACAGTATATAAAAATTAACATAAAATCTGGATTGCGTAATGAAATTTTTACAATCCCGAAATTTCGGGATTATTCATTTAATTGAGTTTATAATATTTTTTTAATCACATTATAAGAAGAAAATAAAACACTAAAAAGTTCGGGATACAAATTTATACTTACACAATCCCGAAATTTCGGGACTATTAATTTAATTGAGTTACATAATATTTTTAATCACATTTTAGGTGGAAAACAAATGCCGAAAAAAATTAAACTTTTTCAATCCCGAAGTTTCGGGACTATTAATTTAATTGAGTTACATAATATTTTTAATCACATTTTAGGTGGAAAACAAATGCCGAAAAAAATTAAACTTTTACAATCCCGAAATTTCGGGATTATTAATTTAATTGAGTTTATAATATTTTTTTAATCACATTATAAGAAGAAAATAAAACACTAAAAAGTTCGGGATACAAAATTATACATATACAATCCCGAAGTTTCAGGACTATTAATTTAATTGAGTTACATAATATTTTTAATCACATTTTAGGTGGAAAACAAATGCCGAAAAAATTAAATTTTTACAATCCCGAAATTTCGAGATTATTAATTTAATTGAGTTTATAATATTTTTTTAATCACATTATAAGAAGAAAATAAAACACTAAAAAATTCGGGATACAAAATTTTATTTATACAATCCCGAAATTTCGGGACTATTAATTTAATTGAGTTACATAATATTTTTAAACACATGTTAGGTGGAAAACAAATTCCGCAAAAATTTAAACTTTTACAATCCCGAAATTTCGGGAGCTTAATAGGAATGAGTTGTATACTGTTAAGTTGACTTACGGTTTGAATATGAAATATAGTTCACAGCAATTCATTTACTTTAAGTACGTGCATATATAGTATGTAGGTTTATTTATAATTTTGACACCCTTCATAAAGATTAATGCGTTGGTTTTGACGCCTTCTCCACACTTCGCGTAATTCTATTCTACTAAGTTCTACTATGCATTGTGTCAACAATAATTGCTTGATATTTGACAATTACACAACAATGGATACAAGCCCCCAAAAGATGATTAATTCATGTGACTTGTCACAGATTTGAAGAAAGAATACTCGTATACATTATGGCAAAAAAGTACCCGGAAATTGTAAATAAAACGCAAAATATTTAATTATTCATTAATATTTATTTTGCCGCCTTCAAAGTTCTCAAACAGTTATAATATACATATACCAACGATTTTCCCAGTCATCGAAACACTTTTCATAAGCACTTTTTGGGATAACCTTCAGCTCCTTCAGCGTATTTTGTTTTATTTCTTCGATCGACGTAAAACGAGTTCCATGGAGCGGCAATTTCAGTTTGAGGAACAAGAAAAAATCAGACGGAACCAAACCTAGTGAATACGGTAGTTGATACGGTAGTTGCATTGCGTTTTTGGTTTTAAATTCGGTCACAATCTTGGCTCGATGGGATGTGCATTATCGTCGAGCAAAATCCATGAATTGTTTTTCCACAATACCGGACCTTTTCGATGGATGTTCTTACGCAAACGCTTCAATACCGTCAAATAGAACTCCTTATTGATCGGCTGTGCCTCCGCAACAAATTCATGACGCCCCAAACCACGAAAAAACAAAGAGCATCACCTGAACTTTTGTGGCTTTGGAGTGTTTTTTTTTTGTTTCGGTTCGTTTTTTCTATCCATTCCGATTATTGTTCACTTGTTTGCATGTCAAACTCATATATCCATGTCTCATAGGCATCTATAATGGTCTCCATGAATGTGGGATTAAAATTTGCATGAACTTATTTTTTATGAAAAAAAAATCAGCTTTATCGAGACGAGTCGATCAGGAACTCTTTTCATACTCAAAATATTCATCAACTTTTGGACTCGCAAGAGATTTCGAGCTCTCTTGCCATTTCGCTAACATTTGCCAGACGATATTCAAGCATCATATCCTTCTCTGTTTTAATATTTTCATGAGTTGAAGAGGTCGAAGGTCGTCCAAAACGAGGAACGATATCTCGACCGTCTTAGAAGTCTTTGTACCACTAGTCCGCTTGTGTTTTTGATAAAACTAAATCAACGTAAGACTTTTCCAACTTTCGCAATGATTCTGCACTCGAAATTTTATACAAATTCTTTGTTCGATATTTTTATCCATCGTACAAATCGCTACGCACTGCTGAGGTGTATCGACTTCAGCAGCTGCTGTAAACAAACTGGTTGACAGATCGCTCTGTCTTTGGCATCGTAATTAAGGACAGTTCTACCAACTTAGCAAAATATTTTTTGAAATATCATTTACCCCGGGGAATTTATTTCCTGGTCCTTTTTTGTCACAATGTATGTAGTTGTAAAACTTAATATAGTACACCATACAAATATATATTTCTTTTGCAATCGACCGATTTATCAATGACTGTAAGCTGTCACGAGAACTTGTGACACATACGAGTAACTAATGATGCTCAGTAGAATGGCTTCATCATTGTTCTTTTCCTACTTTGTGTGGGAAGGGGAGCTTAAGCGTCTTTCTTACAAATAAAAGGCAGTGAAATGCAAGCGTAAGAACATTTCTACTTTGGATCTACACCCGTTTAGGCAGGGAACTCTAGAAAAGTTTGTGTTTTTAGGGATAGTTATCATATAAAATGACTTTAATTCATTTTTTTTTTTATATTGAAAAACAGTAAACCAATATTTTTTATTGTCCTTACAGAATTATTAACTTCCTGGACAGTGTACAAACATAAAGATGGCTCACAACGCGGCGAGCTCGAAGCGCAGCGCAATGCAACAAATCTTTCTAATCTTTACTTGTTGCATTTTTGTCTGCTTGCCACTTGTTGTTGTTGCACAACATAACAATTCCGTTTACTATGCAAACGTGAACAGTACCAGAAATCCAACAACATCACATGACTACAACAACAATATAAATGCCAGCGATAAAGCATTTCCAGAGGATATAGCGTTAACGCGATCTTTGAACGCCAGCACTTACCGTTACGATGAGTATGAAGACGAATTGGATATGAACTTTCGAGATAAGGATTACGAGCTGTACGAATATCTGCGACGCACTTCGGTTATTTTCGGCTTGGCGAGCATGGCGAATGGCAGCAATGTGAATACAGTGTGCAGTCGACAAATGAGACACATCCAAAAGGGCATACTGCGCAAGGAGCCGTGGGCTATGAAAGGTGAGTCCGGAAGGGGTTGCTAATGAGTGATCGTTGATGCAGTTTTCAGATGAGCATGCAAATAAAAAGGTCCTTCAAAGCAATACGTGTAAAGTACACAAACACGGAATAAAAATCCTTGAGGATAAGTTGTGATGACTACTCCTTCACCATATCCGTAAAGTGAATTAGTTATAAATTCTAACAGTGAAGTACCACCAGCCTTTTCCTAATATTTATATATTGATCTGGCGCGCCTTGACATTATTAGACTAATGAAAGGGCCTGAAGGGGTCGGAGTTGACCGATTGACAGATTTTATATACTTCTTTATGTAAGAAATATACTGGTATTAAGAGGTATGACCGAGGGGCGAGATCCTTTCAGTACGGAGGATCAACGATATTCTTTTTCGAAACCGGCTAAAGCCCATTTCCACCTAAATTCCGATAGTTGCTATAAGCTTTTATACAGAAAGCAAATTTTGGTCATGGAAGGTGTAATCTCAGTTCGCACAAACCTCAGTGCCATGTATTCATTTTTACGAATAATCCGGAGACCTTTTGAGTTGAGGAGTTCAGACTCAAGTCCTTACCTTATTGATCTACAGAAATTATAAAGCCATTAATTCATGTTCTTGACGGATTTCATAAGTT
>CM050325.1:89964325-90015265 GCA_027475135.1 Bactrocera correcta
CGAGAAAAGTTGAAATCCGAGTGACTGTCTGTCTGTTCGCCCGTACGTCCATCCATGCAAGCTGTAACTTGAATAAAAAACAAGAAAAAACGTTAACTTCGGTTGCACCGAAGCTAAATACCCTTCACAGGTGCATTTCTGTTAGTAACTATGTGTCCAGTTTGTATGGAAGCTATATGCTATAGTAACCCATTCTGAACAAGTTTTTTAGAGATTACATTGTTACCTTAAAAAATAATCTTTACCACATTTCGTGAATATATCTTGTCAAATGTTAAAGTTGTCCATACAAGAACTTGATTCCGATCGTTCAGTTTGTATGGCAGCTATATGCTATAGTTAACCGATCTGAACAATTTCTTCGGAGATTACATTGTTGTCTTAGAAAATAATATATACCAAATTTCGTGAATATATCTTGTCAAATGTTAAAGTTGTCCATACAAGAACTTGATTCCGATCGTTCAGTTTGTATGGCAGCTATATGCTATAGTTAACCGATCTGAACAATTTCTTCGGAGATTACATTGTTGTCTTAGAAAATAATATATACCAAATTTCGTGAATATATCTTGTCAAATGTTAAAGTTGTCCATACAAGAACTTGATTCCGATCGTTCAGTTTGTATGGCAGCTATATGCTATAGTTAACCGATCTGAACAATTTCTTCGGATATTACATTGTTGCCTTAGAAAATAATATATACCAAATTTCGTGAATATATCTTGTCAAATGTTAAAGTTGTCCATACAAGAACTTGATTCCGATCGTTCAGTTTGTATGGCAGCTATATGCTATAGTTAACCGATCTGAAAAATTTCTTCAGAGACTACATTTTTGCCTTAGAAAATATTATATACCAAATTTCGTGAATATATCTTGTCATATGTGAAAGTTTACCATACAAGAACTGGATTCCGATCGTTCAGTTTGTATGGCAGCTATATGTTATAGTTAACCGATCTGAACAATTTTCTCGGATATTACATTTTTTCCCTAGAAAATAATCCATACCAAATTTGGTGATGATACATTGTCAAATGCGAAAGTTTTCCATATGAGAACTTGATTCCGATCGTTCAGTTTACATGGCAGCTATATGCTTTGTGGTCCGATATCGGCCGTTTCGACAAATGAGCAGCTTCTTGAAGAGAAAATGACGTTTGCAAAATTTCAAAAGGATATCTTAAAAACTGAGGGACTAGTTCGTATATATACAGACAGACGGACAGACGGACATGGCTAAATCGACTCAGCTCAACATCTTGATCATTTGTATATATACTTTATAGGGTCTTCGACGCTTCCTTCTGGGTGTTACAAACATCGTGACAAAGTTAATATACTCTGTTCAGGGTATAATGAGATATCTTGTTGAAACGTGGTATGTAAGTTCCTTGGTACATAAAAAAATCGAGTTAGTATATGGGCGTAATCGGATCACTGCCACGCCTAACTAAGCACTAAATTTAAACATAAAGGTGTAATGTGGTAAAGAGGATCGCAGTGACTAGTCATCTGTGGAAAAAAAAACATTTTTTAAAGTGGGCGTGGTCCCGCCCTCTAATAAGTTTAATGTAAGTACATACATATCTCCTAAAACACTGAAGCTACAGCAACCAAATTTGCTGAGTACAAATCTTATAAGAAATTCTATCGACAGTGGGAAAATGGATGAAATCGGTGGATGACCCCGCTCACTCCCCATATAACGGTACTGTTAAAAACTAAGCACGATAAATCAATAACTAAATAACTAGAGAAATTAAATTTTACCATGTGTAGCATGCTCCTTACATTCTTAAGAGGCTATACCATAGAAACACTGTCAAAAAAAATCTTTTTATTTGCTTTTTCAATAATTTATATTTCCAAAAATATCCTGTGAAATCGGCAAGGCCGTATCTTGAATAGCTTTGGGATGGCAACGTTCTTAAGGACGACCGCTCGCAGGCACAAAAATATATGAGGGAAAATTTAATTTAAATGCGTCCAAAGAAGTTCCAAATATTCAATCGCATAATTTCTCTTAAACAATTCACGAAAATCGCCTAATTTTTCATGCTTCAGTGTAACGCATCGAAATCGGAATAAAACCACGCCTACTTCCCATATAGCACAATTATAAATTCCACTCGATTCGTTCAGTTTCCAGTACACAAATCAAGAAGCAATTAATATAACGGTATATAATTTTGCAAATCCAATAAAATCTGTTTAATCCCCTAGGTACCGAATATTTTTACCCTGGTACCTACATGTAGTTTATTTTTATCGAAAATGCCGATCAATGAATGATATATGGACATAACTGAAATTATGGAAAATCCTTCATATATGTACATAGTATGTACATATGTATAGTATATCTACATGTCAAAAATGGGTTGAATCGAACTAATATTTCACTTAAGGGGGGAGTAAGGTATTTTTTTTTATTTTTGCATTTTTTTTATTTTATATTAATGTACAATATCTTAAGATTATTCTGTGAAAATTTAAGAGCAATTAAAGCAAAATTGACGGAGATATACACTTGTAAGTCTCCGCCCTCCGATTTGATTGTGATCGTCTGTGAAACTTTAAACATGTTTTTCCCACAACTCAGGTTTTTAAAGTCAGTACCCTCATAACTTCAAAACTACTGCACCGATCCTCTTGAAATTTTAAACATTATTTCTCTACATATTTTACGAGGTAACGCTGGAGAGTTTTTTTTTTTTTTTTTTTGTTCATGATTTTGATTTCGCAATAACAAATTAGCCGATTTTTTCCCAAAAAATTGTGTTTTTCACTTCAAAGTCTTCGGAAAATTCAAAAATAGGAATTTAAAAAAACCCTTCCAGCGTTATCTGGGAAAAACTATTATCTAACGAATGAACTTTCATTTTTTGATTTCGGAGGATCCAGCAACGAGTTATGAGGGGCATCGCAATTCTACTTTTTTTCGAGACCCGTTCGGACAATTGCTGCCATTGCCATATTTTTATACCCTGAACAGGGTATATTGAGTTTGTGACGATGTTTGTAACACCCAGAAGGAAGCGTCGGAGACCCTATAAAGTATATATATAAATGATGAGTATGTTGCAAACGTCATTTTCTCTTCAAGAAGATGCTTTTTTGTCGGAACGGCCGATATCGGACCACTATAACATATAGCTGCCATATAAACTGAACGATCGGAATCAAGTTCTTGTAAGGAAAACTTTCACATTTGACAACGTATCTTCACCAAATTTGATATGGATTATTTTCTAGGGCAAAAATGTAATTTTCGAGAAAATTGTTCAGATCGGTTAACTATAGCATATAGCTACCATACAAACTGAGCAATCGGAGGTCAAGTTCTTGTACGGACAACTTTCACATTTGACAAGATATATTCACGAAATTTGGTATAGATTATTTTTTAAGGCAATAATGTAATCTCTAAAAAACTTGTTCAGAACGGGTTACTATAGCATATAGCTTCCATGCATACTGGACACATAGTTACTAACAGAAATGCACCTGTGAAGGTGTAACCGAAGTTAACGTTTTTTCTTGTTTAATATTTCTTTGTAAAAAATTGATAAGACATTTTTTGAATGTCATACTTCAATGTACCATTAAATAAATTTTAACTGTGTCGTCAGGAAAAAAAATCACAAAAACATGGCTTTTTTCGTTTGATTTGACCTTACAATAGATATTTTGAGCGAAAACTTGGCTTAGCCCCAATATTACTAATATCGGAATCCCGGATTTTCGAACATCCGGCTGACTTTACTCTAAATGATTGATTTTACACCTTACAGTATTTCCCTGGCTTTGATTCTTGAAAGTTGCAAGAGCATAAAATGTTTGGTTTTACCCGAACTTAGCCCTTCCTTACTTGTTTTTCGTCACTTTTTTTGTTTATGATTTTCAAAGTCAAGTCCGGGTTCACTGTCATTTCACTGTCACTACTCAACCGATTCATTTCAAACTTTGTACACATTTTTGACATATAAAATATTTCCCTCATTTTTTTTATTTTTATTTTTTTTTGTTTACATTAAAAACAAAATGGCGGAATTTTTTAGTGGAAAATAACAGTTTTCACAGTTTTTTCAGTTAAAAAAAAATAAGAATTAAAAAGAACAAAGGGAGAAGATTTGATTATAATTTGACCAATTTTTCTTGGTTTTTTATTTTCGGATAATTTCCAGCCGAGTTATGGTCTACACCGGAAAGTGTTTTTGCTCCATTTCCTCATAATTGTTAGCACACAAATGATGCTCACTACAAGTGTACAAAGTAATTTTTAAAATAAAGTTTTCTTAGGTAAAAATCTTGCAAAAAGTGAAAAAATGTGGATGTATTTAAATGTTTAGAGTTTAATTTAATTAATTTGAAGTAAAAACTGTGCAAAAAGTGTGTTTAATGTGGTAAAATAGCTTGTTGAAATGTTCGAATTTTGGGATTTTTTGAGCTTTGAAGTCGAATATCTCGTAAACTAAGCGGTACCTACGAGTATAACCCTTAACATTTTTTAATCAGGAGGACTTCCTCTTTCAAACGGTACCTTCAGCCTAAGAAATTGGAATTGTACCTGTTTTTTTCTCGAGACGTTCTGGCAGAAGCTCTGTTACCGGCTTATGCTTCAATATTTCTGCATGAAAAAATTACCCTAGATTTTCAAAAGTATGCTTTATAATGTATAAAAGGTTCGAGTAAAATTACTCAATCCATATTTAAGAAATAAATTCGAAAACATTTCTTTTTTTACATACCTTAAAAACCTTATGGCTTCAAGAATTACAAAGAAAATTTGTTATCAAAACAGTCGATGGAAAACATGCACAACTACATACAAACGCATTTGTGTTTACAAAAATAAAAAAATATTCAGCTAAACACAACCTTATGTAAATGATTTGTAGAAGCAGAAAAAACTAACGGTGTGTGCAGTGCATTGCACCTTTAGTAACAGTACACACACGCATTCACTTACAACAGTTACTATGCAAAAAAAAAAAAAAAACAAGGTTGTAACGTGAAATAATAGCAAAGTATGTTAATTGCTCAATGTCATGTAAATGGCATGCGGCTCACGGCTATTTTTATTTCTCTCCATTTTTAGACCATCTATAAATATCGCTTTATCATTGCCGGAGATTACAAATAATATAACGGATAAAAATGGTGTGTAATGACAAGATTTTTATAGTCTTGTAACCTGTTGCTACAGAGTATAATCACTTTGTTCACCTAACGGTTCTACGTATCACCTACAACTAAGCGAGATAGATGTGGAGGGTTAAAAATATACAGTGGATCAATAAACTTTCCATACGCCTACCCAAAATACACATTGTATCTTGTACGTGCAGGGTTGTTATGGAAATAAAAATAACTCCATAGGTCCTGGAATCATTAGGCATTCAAAATATCTGTAACTTTTTGGAAACCCGTATTCGAAAACATCAAATTTCTTCAAAATAAGGCTAAAAAAACTAGATCATAGACTTAGTGGGTCAAAATATCCGGAAATAATACTAGAAACTGAGCGAGGACATGCGTCGACGTCTAAGAACAACAATTGCGACAAAATGTAGGCAAAGAACCGCTAAAACTTTTGTAATTACTTTTGAATTATATAAATAATCATTGGTGTATGTAATTATGCTTTAGCATAATTTTTTTTTTTTTTTATTTGTGTAAAAAAACAATACTTTGGTATGTTATATTTAATGTCAAATATACATATCTTGAAATGGATAGAAAAAAATAAAAAATTTATTCATTTTAAAACAAATAAACGTGTCGAAATTTAATAGAACTATGTGTATGTAAACCTTATTGGTCCACTGTATATTAATGATCAGGATGACGAGAAAAGTTGAAATCCGAGTGACTGTCTGGCGCTGCCACGCCTTCTAATAAGTTTAATGTGCAAATCTCGTAAACTAGTAAAGCTATAATTACCAAATTTACCCAGCTCAAATACTATGAGAACTCCTACCGACAGCGCGAGAATGGATAAAATCAGAAGAAGATAACCCCGCTCACTCCCCATATAATGGTACCATTCGAAACTACTAAAACAGCTATAATTAAATAGCCAAAAATAACTAAAATGAGGATTTTCGAGCATCTGGCGAACTTTGCTCCATTATTATTGTAAATGAGAAAGTGTATAGGAGGTACCTCATGAAATTTTTAGTATGTGCCATGGTAATACTAGTTAATAGATACATAAAATCGGGTCGATACTAGAGGGTCCGTCCTCGCTTCACTGTGGCTGATACATAAATGATACTACTAATATCATCTCAATGATTTCTAGTCAGCACCTACTTTTAAAAGAAACGTTTACAAATTTGGCAACGGAGGAACTATTAGTTAATGAAATATAGCATTTTGGGTGAAGCAACTTGTGTTAGTTAGCAACAAATGGATCAAAAAGCATTTCGTGTTTTAATAAAGCTATGCTTTTTGGGGGAAAAATAATGTTGAATTTGGATTTTGTACCAGGGAAATCAACCGTTGAAAATAGATTTGCTAAGTTGCAAAGACGCTAAATGAGCACCGACGACAATGAAGACAGTAGACGCCCGGAGAGGCGGAAGCTCTGTGCAAAGTAGGTGTCGCCCAAGCTCACAATCAAAACAACGAATTGCTGATTCTGAGGAGAGTTTGAGTACTCTTTAATCGTAATAAAACCGAATAATTTCGTCGGTGCGTAACAACAGAAACATGTCTTAATCATTTCACACTGGAGTCCAATCGACAGTCAGCCTAGTGGACTACAAAAATCGGCTGGCAAGGTTATGGTATCATTCCTTTGGGACGCACGTGGTATAAAAGTCATCGGCTGATTACTGAGCCAGTTCTGATTCATTGCACTGTGTATTTAGTTCTATTCTACCATTCCCAATATTTAGCAATTGAATTATTTTTGAGGAAGGATCAGTTTGAAATCGTTCACCGTTTCCCTTTGAATATTACCCTGCTCTGTGCAATGCTTCGAAAATATGTCTTTTTACCAACACTGTATTATTCCACCATTTTTTATTTTATATGTTACGTTTGCTGCGCCCTTCGCTCATAATCTAGTAAATTAGCTGCGATGCCTTTAATATTGGTAGCAATACAGATCTTTAGTAATATTAAATTGCCTGTCGAGCTGCCCCGTTACCTTTTGTTATGTTGCATTCCAAAACTAACAATTACTTACAAATGAAAAATTAATAAAAAAAAATATTTTGTACTGGACGAAATTGAGAACCGAAACCAATCTCGAATCCTCTTGAACACTCACAAAATATTATATAAATTATACATAAAGTATGTATATAGTATATCTAAAATTGCTTAGATTCCAGAGGATCGGCTCTGGTCGACAGTTTACATCTAAGGGTATTTCTCTTACTTTGATTCTTATAAATTGCAAGAGTAAAAAATGTTCGGTTGCCACCGAACTTACACCTTTCATACTTGTTTATAATATAAAATGGTGTAAAAGGATCTCTACTAGGTTTTAATCGGTCAGTTTCTGAGGCAGTTATATGCCTTAATGGTTCAATTGCACTAAACACCAGTTCTGTTTGTTAGTAGTCACATTTTCTAATTGTACATTCTAATGGATAAGCAAATGGCTTTTGACATGCCACGATTTTTAGATTACTACACTGCTTAATTAATGGTTTAAACGTGTGTACTACGAGGGCTGCTATACATATTTCTGGCCTAATAATGAAAATAGGAATATTTATCAACGAAAAAGGTTTTATTGTTTTTCAAAATATTCTCCATCAAGATTTATACACTTTTGCATGCGCTCAAACCAATTTTCGAAGCACTTTTTCCACTCCGATTGAGACACCTCCAAAACATGGTTTTTGAATGCTTGAACAGCATCTTCTGGCGACGAAAATCGTTGACCACCCATTATTTTCTTGATGTGTGGGAATAAAAAGAAGTTATTGGGTGTCAAGTCAGGGCTGTACGGCGGATGACCCATCAATTCGACGTTTTGGCCGGTCAAAAAGGCGCTGGTTTGAGCCGATGTGTGAGAGCTCGCATTGTCATGGTGCACAATGATTCGTCTTCTCTTGTTCGTTTTTCGAACTTCTCCGAAGACTTCAGGCAAACAAATGGTGGTGTACCACTCAGAATTGATCGTCCTACGTTGCTCAAGCAGAACAGTCGACACATGACCAGTTTTGCCGAAGAAACAGGCGACCATTTGCTTCGAAGTACTTTTTCCACGAACACTTTCGTTGGATTTGGCTCGTCTTGGAAGACCCACACGGTCGATTGCTGATTTGTTTCCGGCTCATACGCATAGATCCATGATTCGCCACCTGTGACGATCTTATAAATGTCTTTTGAAGCACCGCTATCGTATTTTTTCAGCATTTCTTTACACCATCCACACGAGCCTTTTTTTGAGCGATTGTCAAATTGTGCGGGATCCAACGAGAAATACCATATGACGTGTTGTTATGCTATGCCTCTATCTGAAGGTTTGTTACATGACGGTCTTACATTATCAGTTCACGTACGGCATCGATGTTTTCTGGCACAATGGCTGTTTTTGGACGACCTTTACGGAATTCGTCTTTGAGCGAGCATCGGCCACGATTGAATTCGTTGTACCAGTTTTTCACAGTGCTATAGGATGGTGCTTCATAGCCATACAAAACTTTTAGTTCATCGATGCACTCTTGTCGTGATAATCCACGTCGGAAGTTGTGAAAAATGATCGCACGAAAATGTTCACGAGTTAATTCCATTTTTTGGCCGAGATGAATTTTTTAATCCCCTGTAAATAAAACAATTCACGATTAAATTACAAAACGTTCCGAGTGATGTTATGCTAAAAAATTCCAACTTTCAATGAAATGTCAGATTGCACCTGGCAACACTTAGTGTTGCCTAGTTCAGAAATATATATAGTAGCCCTCGTATATAAAATAATTCGCGTATGCAGTTTAAATAAGAAATAATAGTTGGTATTGTGGATATTTCATATTCATTTCCATTTCACTTTTCTCCATAAAAACTTGGAACTTTTTTTAATTAATTAATTTTATGAAGTAAAATGTAAGGGACTTGCACATTCCCTGTTGGAATCACTTTTCAAATTATCACAATTTGTGACTGACTAATTAACCAAGAACTAAATCCCGATTTTTTCAGACACCGAAGGATAACGTAAATTATTAGCAATCCTTTTTTGTACATATATTATACAGTTACGGACAATAAAATAGAATCATCCATGGTACTAATTTTCCGATCTAAAAAAAATATGAATTTGATTTAAATTCAACTAAGTTATAATTTTATTCTTTACTTTGTATCAAGTGCTTGTGATAGAAGTAAAAATATTGGAAAAAACAATTCATAAATATTACAAAAACCAAGGTAAAAAATATATTTTAAAAATTCGATGTACAAAAAAATATAATCAAAAATTGTTTATATTAAAAAAACATATTTAAAATTGTTAGTACATTGTAGTGTATTCTTTATCGTTTAATACAGATGCACATCTTCTTGGCATAGACCTAATTAGGCTACCGAAAGTGTTCTGTGGAACAGAGTACCAGACCTTTGTACCTTCTCTTAGAATGCATTAAGGGATGCAATGTTTTCCTTAACAATTTTCCGTAAGTTTTTGATTGGATTCAGATCTGCTGATTGTTCTGACCAAGCCATAACGCTAACACCATGGTCTGAAACCCATTTTTGGCAAGACCCGAACCGATGTTTCGGATCGCTCTCTTGTTGGAATTGCGTAAATGCAAAGGGGAATTACATTCAGCATTTGGGAGTATGACCTTATCTAAAACCTTAACATACATACATATATATGGCGGTCTATTTTTTCTTGTATCCAAAAAATAGGTCCCGAAACACAATATGTGAAACAATGCTAAACCATTATATTGTTGCCATGGGGTTTGAAGGACCTAGTCGTGTAATGGACGCACATTTCTTTGTGTTTTTTTTGGTTGCGGACTCACACCTAACTATCACATCTTACCATATTAATTTTGTATTCGAACTAAAAAATGTCGAGCCATTTTTTTTTATTTTCAGCTCCGCCCAAATTAATGTGTCGTTTTACCAACTGAATAAGATTGCTTCTATGCCGTTTTCTCAGTAATGACACCTTTCGGAACTATGTGCCAAAGCAATTTTTCTCCACAAGTTGTTTTCTTACAGTTCTTGAAGAAACTTTTGCACAAAATTCTTATTGATTGGCTGCAGAGGCCGTAAAACATTTCGATCGACTTCTGCAGACATTGTTTTGTGATCGGTCTAATTTTCAACCATTTTTTGGACATTTTAAAGCAAAAAACACAAACTTTGTTTGCAATTTGCTTTTACGTGTGACCTATTCCTTGCCAATTTTGGACCCACAATCTTTCCTTCTCTGAACAATGTTTTGCTCGCTCATAATTGATACAATAATACATTCCACAGATCTAATTAAGTTAATATAACTACTTATTACCCTTTTGAAATTCAATATTTTGAGTTTATGAAACCATTTCGCTATTGATTCTATTATTTTGTCACTAAGCACGAGGCACGCTATTTAGACTTATTAAATTACAATTAACTGTAAAACTTGACAATGCTATATTTTCCTCTTTTTTAAAAGTGCATATGAAAGCCTTTGTTATTATCCAGAAAAGTTACTACATAAATGATAATTTTCAAAAAAATTATACCATTGTTTCAAAGCAAAATCTTTGATTTTATTTTATTGTACGTCACTGTATATTTTTTTATATAATTCCGGATACTTGTGCCTATGTAATTAAAATATGAATTCAACTTGAATGCTCCAATATTCCTACAAGGATACAACTTTTCACCAGCAAATTAATGTCGCATGTGATTTATTGGAGTCTTTGTACGTACAGCTGTACGTGGCATGATGATTATATAATTAGTATAAAAATGTATTTCGTGCTTTCTCCACTTCTGTTGGCAGTCTTCACTATCAGTTTGTGATTATAGAGAAAACAGTGAAAATGTTCGAATTGCGACGGACATTAACACATCTAAGCTCTAACGACGAATATTATACAGCCATTCAACCTCTTTTCGCCATCACACAGGTACTCGGCGTTTCATCTTACGTCGTGGTTACGAATGAACAAGGCGTAAAGTCATTGACAAAATCACGACTTTCATATATTGTTTTAATACTCCATATGGCTTTCTCTGTCTACATCGGCTTTGGCATGGCACGTTCCAAGTCTACATTTATGGGAAATTTCATGAACACGAATATGACAGATGATATCGAAAGGGTTCTAATCTTGTTAAGCCTCATTGCGAATGTGTATATTTTAACAATGAACGTTGCCAGAGCACGGCAACTACATTGGCTTATGAAGCAGTTTTTAAAAATTGATAGGAAAGCTGGCCGGATTGGCATACAATGGAATTATAGAAAAGTATTTTACAGCGAGATTCGGCGTCTCATAAATACCTCATCGCCATTCTTCATTAATTTGATCACTAGTACAATTTGTTCTTATCGTTTAAATGCCTATCCACCGTTGCCATTACTTTATATCATCTTAAGCATCATGATTATTTCCCATTCTACAATTTTTTTATGCAATTTTTTAATGATGTCGACGGAAGTGAGAATGCAGGCATTGAATGAGGTGAGTTTGGTTTATTATAAACATAAAATTTAAAAGCACAAGTTCTTTAACTTCAAAATTTATACAAAGACTAGTTAAAAAAACTTTTAGTTTTTGTTATATTTTATAAATATTACCTACATATGTATATAAGTAGGATATGGAATGATAAGTAGTCTCAAGATCCCATTTTTTAGCTAAATAAAATAATGAAATTTTTACTCGCGATATGTAAGTTAAGGAAAGTTGTGGACAGAAACAATTGACTTTAAACCATATCGTACTCAAAAAATGTCAACTTAAAATATTCAAATATGTACTTATTTACTTAAGCTTTTACTGTTCCGCAATAATGATCCTTAAACTATTGCTATATGCTACATAAATCTGTGATTTCGTTCATTATTGAGCACACTTTTGACAATACAAGGTAATTTTTATACTCTTGCTGGTTGCTACAGAGCATTATAGTTTTGTTCAGCTAACGGTTGTACGCTTCTAGATCTTCTTCTTCTAAATCTAAGCGAGATAGATATAGGGTTATACACTTATATAAATAATCAGGATGACGAGAAAAGTTGAAACCGAGTGACTGTCTGGCGCTGCCACGCCTTCTAATAAGTTTAATGTGCAAATCTCGTAAACTACTAAAGCTACAATTAAAAAATTTACCCAGTTCCAATACTATGAGAACTCCTACCGACAGCGTGAGAATGGATAAAATCAGAAAATAACCCCGCTCACTCCCCATATAACGGTACCGTTCGAAACTACTAAAACAGCTATAATTAAATAGCCACAAATAACTAAAATGAGGATTTTCGAGCATCCGGCGAACTTTGGTCCATTATTATTGTAAATGAGAAAGTGTATAGGAGGTACCTCATGAAATTTTTAGTATGTGCCATGGTAATACTAGTTAATAGATACATAAAATCGGGTCGATACTAGAGGGTCCGTCCTCGCTTCACTGTGGCTGATACATAAATGATACTACTAATATCATCTCAATGATTTCATGTCAGCACCTACTTTTAAAAGAAACGTTTACAAATTTGGCAATGGAGGAACTATTAGTTAATGAAATATAGCATTTTGGGTGAAGCAACTTGTGTTCGTTAGCAACAAATGCATCAAAAAAGATTTCGTGTGTTAATAAAGCATTGCTTTTTGGGGAAAAAATACAGTTGAATTTTTATTTTGCACCAGGGAAATCAACCGTTGAAAGTAGATTTGCTAAGTTGCAAAGAGGCTAAATGTGCACCGACGACAATGAAGACAGTAGACGCCCGGAGAGGCGGAAGCTCTGTGCAAAGTAGGTATCGGCCAAGCTCACAATCAAAACAACGAATTGCTGATTCTGAGGAGAGTTTGAGTACTCTTTAATCGTAATAAAACCGAATATTTTCGTCGGTGCGTAACAATTGTAACATGGCTAAATCATTTCACACTGGAGTCCAATCGACAGTCAGCTGGCAAGGTTATGGTATCATTCCTTTGGGATGCACGTGGTATAATATTCATCGGCTGATTACTGAGCCAGTTTTGATTCATTGCGCTGTGTATTTAGTTCTATTCCACCATTCCCAACATTTAGTAATTGTATTATTTTTGAGGAAGGATCAATTTGAAATCGTTCACCGTTTCCCTTTGAATATTACCCTGCTCTGTGCAATGCTTCGAAAATATGTCTTTTTACCAACACTCTATTATTCCGCCATTTTTTATTTTATACGTCACATTTGCTTTTGTGCCCTTCGCTCATAATCTAGTAAATTAGCCGCGATGCCTTTAATATTGGTAGCAATACAGATCTTTTGCAATATTAAATTTCCTGTCGAGCTGCCCCGTTACCTTTTGTTATGTTGCATTCCAAAATTAACAATTACTTACAATTGAAAAATTAATAAAAAAAGAAAATTTTGTACTGGACGAAATTGGGAATCTAAACCATTCTCGAATCCTCTTGAGTACTCCCAAAAATTTTAATCAAAAATAGTCCAGCCGTAGGAGTTCAGTAACATGCACACGCATACAAGAAATATGTATATAAAGATATGTATATCTAAAATTGCTTATATTCCAGAGGATCGGCTCTGGTCGACGGTTTACATCTAAGGGTATTTCTCTTACTTTGATTCTTATAAATTGCAAGAGTAAAAAATGTTCGGTTGCCACCAAACTTACACCTTTCATACTTGTTTATAATATAAAATGGTGTAAATGGATCTCTACTAGGTTTTAATCGGTCAGTTTCTGAGGCAGTTATATGCCTTAATGGTTCAATTGCACTAAACACCAGTTCTGTTTTTAGTAGTCACATTTTCTAATTGTACATTCTAATGGATAAGCAAATGGCTTTTGACATGCCATGATTTTTAGATTACTACACTGATTAATTAATGGTTTAAATGTGTGTACTATGTAAAATAATTCGCGTATGCAGTTTAAATAAGAATAAATAGTTGGTATTGTGGATATTTCTATATCAATTCCCAAGCAGCTGTCATATATTTGGTCAATTTCATTTCCATTTCACTTTTCTCCATAAAAACTTGGAACTTTTTATTATTAATTAATTTTATGAAGTAAAATGTAAGGGACTTGCACATTCCCTGTTGGAATCACTTTTCAAATTATCACAATTTGTGACTGACTAATTAACCAAGAATTAAAACCCGATTTTTTTCAGACACAAGACACCAAAGGATAACGTAAATTGTTAGCAATTCTTTTTTGTACATATATTATACAGTTACGGACAATAAAATAGAATCAGCCATGGTACTAATTTTCCGATCAAAAAAAAAAAATATGAATTTGATTTAAATTCAACTAAGTTACAGTTTTATTCTTTACTTTGTATCAAGTGCTTGTGGTAGCAGTAAAAATATTGGAAAAAACAATTCATAAATATTACAAAAACCAAAGTAAAAAATATATTTTTAAAATTCGATGGACAAAAAAATAGAATCAAAATTTTTTATATTAAAAAAACATATTTAAAATTGTTAGTACATTGTAGTGTTTTCTTTGTCGTTTAATACAGATGCACATTTTCTTGGCATAGACCTAATTAGGCTACCGAAAGTGTTCTGTGGAAAAGAGTACCAGACCTTTGTACCTTCTCTTAGAATGCATTAAGGGATGCAATGTTTTCCTTAACAATTTCCCGTAAGTTTTTGATTGGATTCAGATTTGCTGATTGTTTTGACCAAGCCATAACGCTAACACCATGGTCTGAAACCCATTTTTTGCAAGACCCGAACCGATGTTTCGGATCGCTCTCTTGTTGGAATTGCGTAAATGCAAGGCGAATTACATTCAGCATTTGGGAGTATGACCTTATCTAAAACCTTAACATACATATATATGGCGGTCTATTTTTTCTTGTATCCAAAAAATAGGTCCCGAAGCACAATATGTGAAACAATGCTAAACCATTATATTGTTGCCATGGGGTTTGAAGGACCTAGTCGTGTAATGGACGCACATTTCTTTGTGTTTTTTTTTTGGTTGCGGACTCACACCTAACTATCACATCTTACCATATTAATTTTGTATTCGAACTAAAAAATGTCGAGCCATTTTTTTTTTATTTTCAGCTCCGCCCTAATTAATGTGTCGTTTTACCAACTGAATACGATTGCTTCTATGCCGTTTTCTCAGTAATGACACCTTTCGGAACTATGTGCCAAAGCAATTTTTCTCCACAAGTTGTTTTCTTACTGTTCTTGAAGAAATTTTTGCACAAAATTCTTATTGATTGGCTGCAAAGGCCGTAAAACATTTCGATCGACTTCTGCAGACATTTTTTTGTGATCGGTCTAATTTTCAACAATTTTTTGGACATTTTAAAGCAAAAAACACAAACTTTGTTTGCAATTTGCTTTTACGTGTGACCTATTCCTTGCCAATTTTGGACCCACAATCTTTCCTTCTCTGAACAATGTTTTGCTCGCTCATAATTGATACAATAATACATTCCACAGATCTAATTAAGTTAATATAACTACTTATTACCCTTTTGAAATTCAATATTTTGAGTTTATGAAACCATTTCGCTATTGATTCTATTATTTTGTCACTAAGCACGAGGCACGCTATTTAGACTTATTAAATTACAATTAACTATAAAACTTGACAATGCTATATCTTTTCCCCTTTTTTAAAAGTGCATATGAAAGCCTTTGTTATTATCCAGAAAAGTTACTACATAAATGATAATTTTCAAAAAAATTATACCATTGTTTCAAAGCAAAACCTTTGATTTTATTTTATTGTACGTTACTGTATATTTTTTTATATAATTTCGGATACTTGTGCCTATGTAATTAAAATATGAATTCAACTTCAATGCTCCAATATTCCTACAAGGATACAACTTTTCACCAGCAAGTTAATGTCGCATGTGATTTATTGGAGTCTTTGTACGTACAGCTGTACGTGGCATGATGATTACATATATAATTAGTATAAAAATATATTTCGTGCTTTCTCCACTTCTGTTGACAGTCTTCACTATCAGTTTGTGATTATAGAGAAAACAGTGAAAATGTTCGAATTGCGACGGACATTAACACATCTAAGCTCTAACGACGAATATTATACAGCCATTCAACCTCTTTTCGCCATCACACATGTAGTCGGCGTTTCATCTTACGTCGTGGTTACGAATGAACAAGGCGTAAAGTCATTGGCGAAATCACGACTTTCATATATTGTTTTAATACTCCATATGGCTTTCTCTGTCTACATCGGCTTTGGCATGGCACGTTCCAAGTCTACATTTATGGGAAGTTTCATGAGCACGAATATGACAGATGATATCGAAAAGGTTCTAATCTTGTTAAGCCTCGTTGCCAATATGCAAATTTTAACAATGAACGTTGCCGGAGGACGGCAACTACATTGGCTTATGAAGCATTTTTTAAAAATTGATAGGAAATCTGGCCGGATTGGCATACAATGGAATTATAGAAAAGTATTTTACAGCGAGGTTCGGCGTCTCATGTATCTCTCATCGCCATTCTCGATTGCTTTAACCATTTATATATATTGTTCTTATCGTTTCAATGCTTATCCAACGACGATGTTAATTTGTTTCATGTTAATGGGCACGATTACTTTCCAATTTACAATTTTTTTATGCAATTTTTTAATGATGTCGACGGAAGTGAGAATGCAGGCATTGAATGAGGTGAGTTTGGTTTATCATAAACATAAAATTTAAAAGCACAAGTTCTTTAACTTCAAAATTTATACAAAGACTAGTTAAAAAAAACTTGTAGTTTTTGTTATATTTTATAAATATTACACACATATATAAGTAAGATATGAAATGATCAGTAGTCTCAAGATCCCATTTTTTAGCTAACCAAAAGAATGAAATCCTTAAACTATTGCTGTATGCTACATAAATCTGTGATTTCGTTCATTATTAAGCACACTTTTGACAATACAGGGTAATTTTTATACTCTTGCTGGTTGCTACAGAGTATTATAGTTTTGTTCACCTAACGTTTGTACCTAACGGTCACTTAAACCTAAGCGAGATAGATATAGGGTTATATACTTATGTATATAAATGATCAGGATGAAGAGAAAAGTTGAAATCCGAGTGACTGTCTGTCTGTCCGTCTGTTCGCCCGTACATCCATCCGTGCAAGTTATAACTTGAATAAAAAATGAGATATCTTGATGAAACTTGGTATGTAAGTTCCTTGGTACATAAGAAAATCGAATTCGAATCGGCGTAATCGGACCATTGCCACGCCTAACTAAGCAGTAAATTTACATATAAAGGTGTAATGTGGTAAAGAGGATCGCAATGGCAAGAGGTATTTGCGAAAAAGAACATTTTTTAAGGTGGACGTGGCCCTGCCCTCTAATAAGTTTAATGTAGATATCTCCTAAAACAGTGAAGCTACAGCAACCAAATTTGCTGAGTACAAATCTTATAAGAAATTCTAAATTCTACCGACAGTGTGAAAATGGATGAAATCGGTGGATGACCCCGCTCACTCCCCATATAACGGTACTGTTCAAATAATATAAAAATTTTCGAACTTCGGGGTGACTTTGTACCGCATATATCGGCCATTATGTGAGTTATCCCAATGAAAATAAAGGAGCGTGTTTCGTAACAGTGTGTCTTTGTGCCAAAAATAGATATTTTTGAGCGAAAACTTGGCCTAGCCCTAATATTACCATTATCAGGATTTTCGAACATCCGGTTGACTTAACACGAAATGATTGGTTTTCCATCTTAAAGTATAATATTTCCCTAACTTTGATTCTTGAAAGTTGCAAGAGCATAAAATGTTCAGTTTAATTCGAACTTCGCCCTTACTTACTTGGTTTTCGTCATTACAAACTTTGTATTTTGTTTTTTAATTTTTTTACATTGAAAACAAAATGGTAGAGTTTTTTTTAGTGGAAAATAACAGTTTGCACTTTAAATGGGCGCCAAAAATTTTTAAATGAAAAAAATTATCAGAGAACAAAAGGAGAAGATTTGATTATAATTTGACCAACTTTTCTTGGCTTTTTATTTTCGGATAATTTCCAGCCGAGTTACCGCAAAGTGTTTTTTGGCACGTTTCCGATTCCAGAGGAGGAATATGCAAAAAAAAATAATGTTGCTAACACTTGTATTTTTTTAAATATGTATTTCCGATTAAAAATTCAAAAGTTTGTATTAATAACACTTGGTATTTCACAATGTTTCACTAAATTTTTTCACATTTTTCACTTTGTTTATTTAAATATACCTTCTACACATTGAAATAAGTTAAGATTTCACTTTTATTTTAGCTAAATTTATTAATTTAAAAATCGCTCCGCACACTCATCGTTGAAAAGATTAGATTGCTTACAATTATGAAGAAAACGAGCGTTGCCACGTCTTAAACACCAAATATGTAAGGATTTTCAACGATTTTTCATTGTTTGTATTTTCGCGCCATTCTTCTATCGATAATAACTATAATAAGAAATACTTTCCAAAAATTTTCAAGCTATAATTGAGTTGTTAACACTTTATCCAATATGTACACATATGAATACGAGGTTTGACAATTAAGTAGTGAGACTGGTTTTATTGTCGCGCTTGTGCTAAACCTGTGACCTTGAAATTTCCTTTTTCTTTTTCCGGCATCTCTCCCTCTCCATTGATATATGTACCATCGGCTAGCTTGTTTAGTTCGCCTGTTGCGTCAAGTTGAGTAGACGGTGTTTGAAGTGCTCGTCACGAAAATGGAAAAACGAAAAACAAGAGCAGCGCGTCGCGTACTGTTTGGAACAAGTGGAAAACGATCCCACGCTGCTTGATCGAGTTATTACAGATGATAAGAGCTGGTTTTTCCAATACGATACGGAAACCAAACGCCAAAGCTCACAATGGTTGTCTCTGCGCGCCCCCCGCCCGAAAAACGCTCGCAACAGCAAATTGAAAGTGAAAACGATGATTATTGCCTTTTTTGATAGTCGTGGAATCGTCCACAAAGAATTCGTTCCACCGGGGAAAACTGTGAATCAAGTCTACTATTGCCAAGTACTCGAAAGATTGCGAAAACGAGTCAACAGGGTGCGCCCAGACATCGCTCGTAACTGGATCCTTCATCAGGACAACGCGCAGTGCCCCACCGCCCTCAGCGTGTCCCAGTATTTGGCCTCTAAAGGTATCGCCGTGTTGCAACAGCCGCCTTATTCGACCGACATGTCACCCTGTGACTTTTTTTGTTTCCTAAAACAAAAGCGGTGGTCAAAGAAAGCCATTTTGAGTCGATTACGGACATCTAGGCGGCCGTGACGAGAGTACTAACAGACATCCCAGTCGAAGCGTTCCAGAAATGTTAAAGAAGCATGGAAAATGCGCTGGAATCGCTGTATAGCTGCCCAAGGGGACTACTTTGAAGGGGATGACAGAGTTCTAAAATACTTTTCAAATATACGGTTTCTCATTACTTAATTGTCATACCTCGTATGTATAATATGTGATTTATATTTAATAAACACAAATAAGTAAAACTGTATGATAATATTATAAAATTTATATAAAATCGGTGTGACTGAAGCACTTTCGTGTAGTACTCCTTTCTGCGTTGGCGGAAAAAAATAGCCCTGGTCGAGCCAATACCCGGGGTAACCTATGTGTTTTATTATTTAATTACGGAATATTATTATATAATATTAACTAGTTGATTATTAAATTCAAATAAGAAAAAATCCAAAGAGTGTTTATACTAATTTTAATTTGAAATATAATTTAGAGAAACCCTTGTTTCTATTAGAACTAAGATTGCTAAATAAAGAAAGTGGAATTATATCGAAATAGAGAAATTTAGCGAATTGCTCATATTTGCTTATTATCATAAGGCAGCGCTCCATTTCCTCATAATTTTTAGCACATAAGTGATGCTCACTACCAGAGTAAAAAGCAATTTTTAAAATAAAGATTTCTTAGGTAAAAATCTTGCAAAAATTGAAAAATGTGGATGTATTTAAATGTTTATAGTTTATATTTAATTAATTTAAAGTAAAAAGTTTGCAAAAATCGCGTTTAATATGGTAAAATAGCTTGTTGAAATGTTCGAATTTTAGGAATTTTTGAGCTTTGAAGTCGAATATCTCGTAAACTAAGCGTTTGCGGTACCCATAACTCTATATATTTTTTAAACATACATTACATTTACATATAGGTTGTCAAATATCTCCCTTCCGCCTTTTTGCTCTTTATTCAATGCCTTACAGTGATCGGATTTAGTTCAAATATGCGCCGCTTCGTTCGTTAATCTGTTTCCATCTAAACGGCAACTCAGAATACCCTCCTCATAGAAGCCCCCCTCCTTATTTGCGAAGAACTGGGACAGCCACTTTTCACGAGTGTTCGCCATGGACAGAAACAGGTGTTAATCACTTGCGCTTGGCGTGGATGCGATAAAGCCTTCCATCAGAGCTCCCGTAGCTTCTGACGAGTCATCAACGAAGTGTGTGGTCTGGCGTTGTCCTGGTGAAACACTACTCCCTTCCTGTTGGCCAATTCTTGACGCTTCTGGTCAAGTGCTCCAGTTTTTCGCAGTAGATGGTAGAATTAAGCCTCTGGCCTTATGGAAACAGCTCATAGTGCATGATTTCCTTCCAATCACACCAAACACACAGCAAAACCTTCCTGGCTGTCAATCCCGGCTTGGCCACTGTTTGGAACGATTCACCGGCCTCCGACCCGACCGTTTTCATGCTCTAGAGATCGTTTTTTCATCGCCAGTCACATACGCTTCAAAAATGGGTCGAGTTCGTTCCGTTTCAGCAGCATATCGCAAGCCTTGATTCGGTGCAGAAGATTTTTTTTTGCGTCAAATCATGCGGCACCCAAACATCAATATTTTTTGTGTATCCAGCCTTCTGCAGATGGTTCAAAATTGTTTGGGGACTAACTCCCATTTTCTGGGCGATGTCACGAGATGCCACATGCCGGTCTAACTCGATTTTTTCCCTGATTTGATCGGTATTCGTTGTCACAGATCTTCCACCGGCTGGCTTATCCATGGTGTCGTTTTCACCCACTCTGAATCGTCGAAGCCATTCCTCTGCAGTTCGAAGTGATAGAGTACACTCCCCTTAACCACCATTAAACTCACGGAACGTTTCTCTAGGGGATTTGTCTTTAATATAGCGCGAATTTCGGCGTTAGTGAACTCCATGTTTTAACGTGTAAAACTGTTGAGCGCAATATCCAAACTAATCATGCATAGCGTCGTTTTGTAGGTTGCCAGATGCGAGCTCTGTAACGCTTTATAAAAAACAAAAAGGCGGAAGTGAGATATTTGACAACCTAATATTAATGATGACGAGAAAAGTTGAAATCCGAGTGACTGCCTGTCTGTCCGTCCGTGCACAATGTAACTTGAGAAAAAGATGAGATATCTTGGTACAAAATTACGAGTACGTAGATGGACGTAATCGGACCACTGCCATGCCCATAAAACGCCATTAACCGAAAAACTATAAAGTACCATAACTAAGCACTAAATTAAGATATAAAACTGTAATTTTGCACAGGGGATCGCAGTAGCAAGAGGCACGTGGGCGAAAATTTTCGAAAAAGTGAGCGTGGCCCCGCTCTCTAATAAGTTTAATGTGCAAATCTCGTAAACTACTACAGCAACAATTACCAAATTTACCCAGCTCAAATACTATGAGAACTTCTACCGACAGTGTGAGAATGGATAAAATCAGAAGATAACCCCGCCCACTCCCCATATAACGGTACTGTTCAAAACTACTAAAACAGCTATAATTAAATAGCCACAAATAACTAAAATGAGGATTTTCGAGCATCCGGCGAACTTTGCTCCATTATTATTGTAAATGAGAAAGTGTATAGGAGGTACCTCATGAAATTTTTAGTATGTGCCATGGTAATAGTTAATAGATACATAAAATCGGGTCGATACTAGAGGGCCCGTCCTCGCTTTACTGTGGCTGATACATAAATGATACTACTAATATCATCTCAATGATTTCCAGTCAGCACCTACCTTTAAAAGAAACGTTTACAAATTTGGCAATGGAGGAACTATTAGTTAATAAAATATAGCATTTTGGGTGAAGCAACTTGTGTTAGTTAGCAGCAAATGGCTCAAAAAGCATTTCGTGTGTTAATAAAGCATTGCTTTTTGGGGAAAAAATACAGTTGAATTTGGATTTCAATCAACAGTTGAAAATAGATTTGCTAAGTTGCAAAGAGGCTAAATGTGCACCGACGACAATGAAAACAATAGACGCCCTAAGAGGCGGAAGCTCTGTGCAAAGTAGGTGTCGGCCAAGCTCACAATCAAAACAACTAATTGCTGATTCTGAGGAGAGTTTAAGTGCTCTTTAATCGTAATAAAACCGAATATGTTCGTCGGTGCGTAACAATAGAAACATGGCTAAATCATTTCACACTGGAGTCCAATCGACAGTCAGCCTAGTGGACTGCAAAAATCAGCTGGCAAGGTTATATATGCTTTAATGGTTCAATTGTACCAATCTCGGATCGTGTTCGGCGATTGTCGCCGTTTCTTAAACAATTAATTATGCTTAATTTCGTGAAAATGTTATGTCAAATATAAAATCTTTCTATACAAAAACTTGATTTAGATCCCGGAATAAATGCATAAAATCATTATCTTATGGCATTTTTTTATTCAGAGGTTAAGAGACTGAAAGCATAAACAAACAAAGAGCTTGCATAGTGACAGTTCCAATTACAAAAGTCTCTCGTAAATGCACTAACCACCAGTTCTGTTTGTTAGTAGTCACATTTTCTAATTGTACATTCTAATGTATAAAGAAGTGGCTTTTGTCATGCCACGAGTTTTAGATTACTGTACTGATTAATTGATGGTTTAAACGTGTGTACTATGCAAAACAATTCGCGTATGCAGTTTAAATAAGAAAATAATAGTTGGTAATGTGGATATTTCTACATCAATTGCCAAGCAGCTGTCATTTATTTAGTCAATTTAATTTCCATTTCACTTTTCTCCATAAAAGCTCGGACATTTTTTTAACTAATTAGGTTTATGAACTAAAATGTAAGGGACTTGCACATTCCCTATTGGAATCACTTTTCAAATGATCACAATTTGTGACTGACTAATTAACCAAGAATTAAAAGCCGATTTTTTCAGACACAAGAAACCAAAGGATATAGTAAATTATTAGCAATTCTTTTTTGTACATATATTATATATTTTTTATATAATTCCGGATACTTGTTTGTGCCTATGTATTTAAAATATGAATTCAACTTGAATGCCCCAATATTCCTACAAGGATACAACTTTTCACCAGCAAATTAATGTCGCATGTGATTTATTGGAGTCTTTGTATTTTGGCATGATGATTAAATAATAATTCTAAAAATTTATTTCGAGCTTTCTTCAAGTCTGTTGGTAGACTTCGGTATCAGTTTGTGATTGTGATTATAGAGTAAACAGTGAAAATGTTTATATTGCGACGGACATTAACACATCTAAGCTCTAACAACGAATATTATACAGCCATTCAACCTCTTTTCGGCATCACACATCTACTCGGCATTTCATCTTATGTCGTGGTTACGAACGAACGAGGCGTAAAGTCATTGACAAAATCACGATTTTCATATATTGTTTTAATACTCAATTTGGCGTGCACCATCTATTGTGGCGTTTACATAGTACATGCCAAGTCTACATTTATTGGAAATTTCGTGCAACCGGATATTACAGGTGTGATCGAAAAGGCTTTATTCTCGTTAATCTGCATTGCGAATGTGTATATTTTAATAAGGAACATTGCCGGCGCGCGGCAACTACATTGGCTTATAAAGCATTTTTTAAAAATTGACAGGAAATCTGGCCGGATTGGCATACAATGGAATTATAGAAAAGTATTTTACAGCGAGATTCGGCGTCTCATAAATATCTCATCGCCATTCTTTATTAATTTGATCAGTAGTACAATTTGTTCTTATCGTTTAAAAGCCGTTCCAACGTTGCAATTACTTTATATCATCTTAAGCATTATGATTGTTTCCCATTCTACAATTTTTTTATCCGATTTTTTAATGATGTCAACGGGAGTGAGAATTGAGGCATTGAATGAGGTGAGTTTGGTTTAATATAAACATAAAATTTAAAAACACATGTTCTCTAACTTCAAAATTTATACGAAGACAAGTTAAGAAATACTTGTAGTTTTTGATATGTTTTATAAATATTACATACTATCTAAGTAAGTTATGAAATGATATGCAGTATACCATTTTTTAGCTAACCGGAAATTGTTACTAGCGATATGTGCGTTAAGAAAAGTTGTGCACAGAATCAATTGACCGGCACTCAAAAAATGTCAACTTAAAACATTTAAATATGTACTTATTTACTTAAGCTTTTACTTTTCCTCAATAATGATCCTTAAACTATTGTTATATGCGGAATAAATCTCTGATTTCATAAAGTTGAACTATTTGGCACAATGATTTACAAGTATTATGACGAATCTTTTCTTAAGAAGGTAAGTGGTGTGCTTCATGGGTCTAGTGTAAGTAAATGCATCATTTTTGCAGTAAATTAACCGATTCAAAATCAATAACTAAAGACGCCAGAGACATTAAATTTTACATACGAAATGGTATGAGAGGGCTTTGTGGGAACCGGTGTGAAAATTGGACCCACTTTTAGGTAAAATCACATAACTTGAGGCCCGCCTGACCGATACCTATAATATGCTATGTTACAGTGTTCAAAAGGGCAAAATCGAACTTTGCGTGAATAGTGTACATTTGAGGTGTGCCAGCTTAGGCTTAAAAATCGCGTAAATCGAACCAAAACTGCCTCCAAGGCCTTCGGCCAATATTTTCCATTTGCTAAGTTATCACATTACCTTTAGGATTAACCGATTTTTGTGCATTTCTTAACACCTCTCAATTTTGCATTCCAATGGTAAACAGTGATTGGACATGCTACGATTTTTAGATTATAATACTGATTAATTGTTGATTTAAACGTGTGGACCATACAAAATGCTGTGTGTATGCAGTTTAACAAAAAAGTTTAAGATATTGTGGCATTTCTACAGAAAAAAACTTTTATGATAAACTCACTCTGCCAGAGTGTGCAATCTCAAAGCAATGGCATGCTGTCACATACATATGTATGTATTTGAACTATTTTTGATTGATTTATAAATTTCCTACACATATGTAGCATTCATGGCGAATTCATGACAGGACGTTAAGCTCCCGTTAAGACGCATCTTTTAAATTGTTGTAATTTTTAAGTTATTACGAAAAAAGGAAGAATACCACGCGAGCCACCAATGAAATATGTGATGTTTTTCGGAGACGATGCTGTATCAGTTCGTGTAGCACAACAATGGTTCGCTCGTTCGTTGGCCGTTCTGGAAGTTTCGATGTGAAAAATGCACCTCGCTCTGGTCCACCTATCGTTGAAAAAGTCGATGAAATTATGGAAAAGATTGACCAGAACCGTCACAAAAGCAGCCATGACATCGCTAAGGAACTCAAGAGAAGCCTGTGAATATTAGTTGTCGCAATTTTTCGCCGAGAAACCAGCAAATTTTCACACTGATAGAATAATGTCTCTGGCGGAAAAATGGCAAAATTTGATCCACCAAAATGGTACATATTTGGTTCATTAGAGTTCATTATAAACAAAAAAAAAAAAAATAGTTGAAGTTTGATTAAAAGTACGAAAACACTTTTATAAAAGCTAACCCTCTCACCTTTTATCAGTCATGCTTAGAGGACAAAAGAAGTGCATAAAAGTGTTTTCGTATTTTTTATCAATCAAATGGTTGCGAAGTTAAGTTAGACAATTCTACTATATATATCGCACCCTAATTCAAAATTAAGAGAGTGCATATTTGAATTTCAATTCAACTCTAATGTCGAAAACCTTTAATTTCGAAAAATTTATTCGTTGGTTTCTTCCGTTTGCTTACTGTAACTAATATGACATCACGCAGAAAATAGGCCAAATATGCCTAGTCAGCTGCGAATTGTACCCATAAAATTACTGAAGCTAACTGAAAACAAACTAATAAAAAACCATTGCAATTCACCACATTTGGTTCACATTAACCCATTAATAAATGACTACACGAGAAAGTATATAAATTTATTATCGTGTGGCATTTTATTTATACAAGGGTCATGCGTAAACAAACATTATGCATTCGTGGGGACAATCCCAAATACACATGTCTTTTATAATCTTGTAAAAAAGTGTTGATAATATTTGTCAGTTGTCACATTAATTTAATCGACACTCATCGCCCATTTCACTGGTTAAGCAAGTGACCCTTGACATGCTACGACTCTTTGATTACCATGTTAATTAATTTAATGCTGGATATTTTATATTGTGTGCATGTAGTTTAAATGAAAAAGATAGTATTTGGTTAAAAGGACATTTCTGCGTACTCGTATTCCGAATCGTGTGGGAATTGTTTAACCCGAAGACGAACATTTGTAGTTATTACCGAAAACGGGAAGAGAACCGAATTGGAAGTAATTATACATGCGATTTGCCATTGGCTAGTGATTACCTAACAGACAATGATACTATGTGACGAATGAACTTTAGACAACTACTTCTTTTTCTTATAATTACCAACTACTTCTCAGGCGATAAACTTACGCATCTGGGTATGTCTAACCGAAAAGTTATCTACAATCATCTATTTTGGGCCCTGTTCACCAAGCCATGCTTCCATTTTGCTTGGCTATTGATTTTTCATTTACTATAAATACTCATAATAATTTTTACTCACAGTAGAACATTGTCGGTTGGCTTCACTCACAAATATATGCAGGTTTTAAATGATCAGCAAGACGAGCTGAGTCGATTTAGCCATTTTCGTCTAACAGTTTTTGAGATATGGATCTGAAATTTTGCACTGGTCCTTTTCTCTTCAAGAAGGTGTTCATTTGTCGGAACCGCCGATATCGGACCACTACATCATATAGGTACCATACAAACCGAAGGATTAAAATGAAATCTTTGTAATATGTAATCACCAGAAAAACTTTTGAATCTGACTACTGACACTATTACATATACGACATATACACTGTAACAAAAAAGCAACCCGGGAATTGTAATTAAATTTCCCGGATAAATGATATTTCAAAAAAATGTATTTTGCCATGTTGGTACAACTGTCGAGAGATCGCTGAAGATAAGTCTCGTTCTAAACGACCTTCGACCTCCCCAACTGATGAAAATATTAAAAAAGTGGAGGATATGGTGCCTGAAAATCGTCAGGCATGTGTTAGAGAGATGGCAAATGAGGTCGACATATCTCGCGAGTCCCTTCGAATGATTTTGGTGGATATGTTCGCTATGAAACGCGTTATTGCTCAACTCGTTCCGATAAAGCTGAATTTTTTTCAAAAAGAGTACCGTAAACAGGCCCCTTTGAACATGCTTGATCGTGTAAATTCCCATCCCACTTTCATGGAGAGCATTTTAACTACCGATGAGACGTGGGCTTATAAGTTTGGCATGCCAAATAAGTCAACAATCGTGGTAATGGAGAGAAAAAACGAGCCGAAACCAAAAAACCCACGTCAGAGCCGCTCAAAAATCAAGGTGTTGCTCATTGTTTTTTTTTTCGATATGCGTGGCTTGGTACATCATGAACTTGTTATGGAGGGTCAAACGGTCATTAAGGAGTTCTATTTGGCCGCATTGAGGAGTTTTCGTGAAAACATTCGTTAAAAACTGTCGAAATTGTGGAAGAACAACTTATTGATTTTACACGACGATAATGCACCATCGCATCGAGCCACGATTGTGACCGAATTTAAAGCGATCAACCACCGTTTTCACCAGCTTTTGTTACATCGAATTTTCTCTTGTTCGCCAAACTGAATTTGCCGCTCCGTGGAATCCGTTTTCAGTCGTTCAAAGAGATGAAACAAAATTCACTGAAAGAGCTGAAAGCCATCACAAAAAGTGTTTATAAAAAATGTTTCAGGGACTGGAGAAATATAAATATCTGTTTAAATCCTTTTATGTTAACAGAAATGCACCTGCTATGGCTCTATTTTATATTCTTAATATTCGTTATTTCAAGTATACCGTATCCGCATAAAGGTTAAGCATTAAGTAAACACATTAACGTCAGATGATATTTATTGGCGCCTTTATAGCATGCATAAGCGCAAATTGTATAATGATTTTATAAAAATTCATCGGACTCTTGCTGCGTCCATCGGTAGACTAGGCTATCAGTTTGTGATTATATCGCCAAGAGTGAAAATGTTTGTGGTGCGACGGTTTTTTGCAAAGCTACTCTGTGCCGACGAATATTACAAGTCCATACAACCGTTATTCTTCTTCACACACGCACTCGGCATCACATCGTACGTCGTGGTTAGCAATGAGTGCGGCTTCAAAGCACTGACAATCTCACGATATTCACATATTGTTATATTTTTGAGCTTATCTCTTTTCGCATACTGCTGTGCGTACACAATCTATTGCAAGGTTACATATATCGGGCGCTTTCTCAATACGGATATCACAAATGGTGGCGAAATGGCTATAGTTTTGGCAAGCGGCATTGCGGCGGTGATCGTTTTAATAACGAATACGCTACGTAGACGACAGTTGCTGTGGGTTTTCGAGTATTTTCCGAAAATTGATAAGAGTTTTGAACGAATCGGCATACGTTGGAATTATACAAAAGTGTTGCAAAATGTGATTTGGCAGCTAATTTTTACGGGTTTTATTTTCCTGATTACTTTGATAATTTATATCGGTTGTTGGGTTCGTTTGGAAGCGTTGCCATCGTGGCAATTAATATATATTACATTAAATCAACTGATTGGAATATCTTTCACGATTTTAATATTCAATTTCTTAATGATGTCGACGAAGTTAAGAATTAAGGCATTGAATAAGGTGAGTGAGGGGTGGATAAGCTAATCTTGGGCATGATGCATTAGTTGTAGACCAACCGCTGAGCACAATTCTTTAAATATAACAAAACTTATAACAGAACGATTTTGCTTTTGTTTTACATATTTTCAGCCGCACACGTAGAGTATGTACATAAACTACAATAAAGACACTAAAAGGGTAACTAAGCAAAATATTAGAAACAGATGTTTGTTGATCAGCAAGTAAGAAAAAAGTAAGGAAGAGTGTTAGAGTTCGGGTGTAACCGAACATTTCATACTCTTTATCAAAGACGGGGAATTATCTTCAGTTGTTGAAAAAACAGCATTTAAAAAATTTTGAGAAAAAATTCTTGAAGCGATTTCTTTAACTGAATCTAATTAATACTCGTATGCTTACTAATTGAACCACCCACGTTGTTACAATATATGCATGCGTACAACAATAATCGCAATCACGCCCCTTTGAGCCATAATTCTAACACGCCAGCTATGATTACTCAACAAACATGTCACATGGCTGCCGGAGAATCAATTACCTGAGCACAAAAATTAAACATTAAATTTATTTATTTGCATATCCTAGCCGACATCCAACGGGCAGTCGATAATATTGGGTAGTCGAAAAAGTCTTTTCGCATTTCTAATCAAACTTCAACTTATTTTTTTTTATATTTATTATAAACTTTAACGAACCAAATATGTACCATTTTGGTCGACCACTTTTTACAATTTGTCCGCCAGAGACATTATTCTATCAGAAAACTTTTCTGGTTTCTCGAGGAAAAACTGCGACAAATAATTTTCACAGGCTTCTCTTGAAGCCAACTTTACTCCATTAAGGGAGTTTTGCATTGACCGCACAAATGGTAGTCTGATGGTGCAAGGTCAGAGCTATATGGTGGTTGCATCAAAACTTCCCAGCCAAGCTCTGCCAGTTTTTGCCGAGTCATCAAATATGTGTGTAGTCTAGCGTTGTCCTGACCTTTCGAGGGGTCAATCCTGGCTTTGCGACCATTTGTTGAGCTTGAACCATGATCTTTTTAGCACATTATTTTCGTCTCCTGTTGCCATTCACTTCAAAAATGGTTCGATTTCATTTCGTTTCAGCAAAGAATCGCAGATGTTAAATTAAATTTTTCACAGACAATTCATGTGGTACCCAAACATCGAGCTTTTTTTTATAGCCAGCTTTTTTTGAAGGGGTATTCTAATCTAGAAATCAAATTTTTGGCAGTTTTTTGAGTTTTATTAAAAAAAAAAAACAAATATTTTTACTATCCATTTTTTATGGTGTTTTTATTGATATCTTAAGAATACTGAAACAAATTTTACAAAAAAATATTAAAAATTAAAATAATTAGAGGGAGGGGTTAGACAGATGTAAAAAAAAAATGGCGCATCCTGGTGACATTGATCCTGACTCTCCTGGTGGTCTGAAAAAAAAAACCAAAAGAAATTCTTAATCAGTAAGGATGCTGTAATAGTCCGGGAACACGAAAAATATTTTTTTTTGAAAAATGGCGACTGCCTGAAAATAAAAATCATTTTTTACGCTTTTTTTGAAATTCCTGAATTTTTTTTAAATATTAAAAACAAAAATTTTGACACGATGCTGGTAGGAACGATAAAGGATTATATAAAGAAGGTTCACACAAAATTTAAGTAATCGGTTGTATAGAACTTGAGATAATGCCGGTACCGTGTGGAAAAAAGTAGTTTCGAGAAAAACGCGTTTAAAGTTTAGGAACAATTCTAGTAACACGGACGCCACCTCACAAAATCGGCTGTATCTCCGAAAATAAGTCGAATTTTGAAAAATCCTTCCAAGGTCATATTTTTGAAAGTCTAAACTTTAAACATATGAAAAAAAAATCGAATTTTTCAAAATTCTAGAGTAGAATACCCCCTTAAATGTTTCAAAACTGCTTATGTGACGGTCCTGGTCAATCTTTTTCATAATTTCATCGTCTTTTTCAAGGATAGGTCTACCAGAGCGAGGTACTCGTACATCTTTCACATCAAAATTGCCATAACGGAAGTGCTACGCGAACTGATACAGCATCGTCTTCGTAAACTTTACAAATTTTATTGGTGGCTTGCGTGGCATTCTTCCTTTTTATACAAAAATTTCGAAATATAGCGAATATCTTCATTATTTTCACTCAATTTTTGAACTGCTGTAATTTTTTTAAACTTCCCCGAATTAATTTATTTTTTTGGTTAAATGTTTAAGCTTCATTTACTCACCTTTCCAACACTATATGGTGTGGCAGAATGTGATTGGTAGCACTGGAGATATACGACTGCAGCAACATTTATTGACAAACATACGAAAAGACTTTTTCGACTAACAGGTCATGATTTTCGTTTTTCAAACAAGTCTTATGACGAATCTCTTGTTCAGAGTGTGAGTTATGTATTTAAAAAATCGCCGTCTTAGATCATTACATGTTGCAAGAGTAAAAAATGTTCGGTTACACCCGAACTTAAAACTTCCTTACTTGTTTCAGTGTGTGTTTTAGAAAGTAGGATTTTAAGTAATGCTGCGTTTAATGCCAGATCTGGTTGTAATAGTCCAATTGACACCTTTAGGATGCTTCGTCAGAAAGGCTGCCTCAAAACTTTTCTTATACCGTAGTGATGGCAATTGAACATGTGTTAATTTGCAAAAAAATAAAAATAATTTTCCTTCAACTCACGCTAAGGAAAATAGTATCTGTATCTACCAGATATGCATAGCGAATTCAAGATTTAACACCAATAACTTATAAGAACAACGGTATTTCAACGATTTTATGGCACGCCACAGGCGATGGAAGGCAAGAACACATATGTACCGACAGTTATGTATTTACAAAAACAAAAATTAAACATACATATATAAATAACGTGTAAAAACTAACGGTGTCTGCAATGCATTGCACCGTCTTTGGCAGCAGTACACACTCACATTCACTTACAACACTTACCATTAGCCGGCTAGCAATATGACCACAAATACATTAACAATAGAATGACTTACAACTTTACAACACTATATGTACCTGCATACAATGACGCCGGTTGTAATGCAAAATAATTGTAAAGCATGTTAATTGCTCAAGGTCATGCAAACGGCATGGGGTCACTGCTCTTTTTGATTATCTCCATTTTAGACTATAAATAACTTTGAGCAAGTGCCAGGCTTTACATACAATGCAACAAATAATAATGGTATGTAAGCAAACATTTCGAAATATTTGTCATCATAATTATTTGCAAAAAATACAAATAAGAGGAAATAAGAAAAACCTCATGGGAAATTGTTATTCCGCAATCCAAATGTAAAGTAAAAACTATTTACAGGACTTGATGATAAACATTATTGATGATAGCAACGCTGAAGCTATTGTTTAGGAATGTTAGGTTAGGTTAAACTGGTAAGCCAATAAATAAGTTCAGTTCCTAGGTCCAAGAGAAGTAATCATCCTTTAGGATAATTCCTGCGCTTGAGCGAATTTTACAGACTCTCGGCCTCACTATGATACCTCCTCAGTGTATCAACCGTGGGGATACCAGATGCTTACAGCGTAGTCTTGCAATGCGGGACAAGTGCGCAAGAGATGCTCCACTGTTTCCCTGGTGCCCTGCTCTAAACATTTCCTGCAGTCTTCTCGATCTGTCAGTCTCATTCTGTGTGCGTGTGCTGACACAAAACAGTGACAAGTTAGTGTTCCGATAATTTTTCCACAGTATCTTTTATCGTGCGCCAATAGAAATTTTGTGTCAGTCTTGCACCCAGGTAGCTCATTACATCGTGTTTTGATTTTCGTTACCATGCTTCTGTCGAGATTGTCGTATACCAGGTTTGTCCGGTAAGTAATAGGACTGATTTACTTCCGCCGCGAGCGGTCCTAGCTAACGAACGAGCGGTCAGCTGTTTTCGAGCACCTGGAGAGTAAGGAAAAACATTTTCGCGCGACATGTTTCTGTGAGTGGTGCAAGCCGAAGGAGCAGACGCACGCGATTAAATTCTGTGTGAAACTTGGTAAATCTGCGACAAAGACGTTTGATATGATCAAGCAGGCTGAGCCAGATGTTGCTTTTTGCAAAAAGTGGTGTGTTTTGGTGGCACCAGAACTTTTTGAAGGGCCGGAAAGAGGTCGCTGATGAAGACCGTGCTGGGAGACCTGCGACTTCGACAAACACCGACAATGTAACTCGTGTGCGGAAAGTTTTGAACCCAGACCGTCGAATAAGTATTCGTTTAATTGGCATATGTAAATTATAAAATCTGCGTTTGATATTGTGACGGAGCACTTAATATACGTTCAAGATGGTCCCAAAGGTGGCCACTGACGGCCAGAAAATGCGAATGAATGAGTGGAGGCGGGCCAAGAAAATTTGAACATGTGTTAAAGTGACCCCAACTGTTTGAAGAACGTAATTACAGGTGACGAGTGATGGATCTTTGACTTTTTTTGTTTGTTCGCCTGAAAAGGCCGTTGAAAGGCAAGCATTATGAAACGACAGACGCGATCCAAGCAGCATGCGCCTCGCTGGTCCGGAGAATGCCTTCCGTGATGCTTTCAATGCTTAAATGCTTGGAAATCGCGCTGGCAGCGATCTGCAACGACTGAGAAGGAGCCTATTTTGAAAGTTTTTAAAGAATTGTAATGATTTTTTCAATAATTTTTTTAAAATCGACTCAGTCCTATTACTTTCCGGACAAACCCTGTAGTATATTAATATTAACATTCCTCAATGTTAGGTGTCAGATGTCATAATTAAACATTATTAACCACAATTGTGCATTCTAATGGTAAACAAGTGACTTTCGACATGCCACTAAGAAGGTTTAAGGTATTGTGGACGTTTCTATTCAAAATTCCAAAATGGACAATGACAAAGCAGTGGCGTGCTATCATATACATACATATGTATAACATATACCATATACGTATATGGTCTACTTAATTTATTAATTCCCGCCATAAAGCATTCATAGTGAAAACATGTCATGAGGTTAAGTTTGTCAGCACATTCCCGTAAGACATACTTTTCAAATTGGTACAATTTTTTACTGAATACGGGTATTTTGCCAAAGTGTTAGAAGTCCATTTCTCCGAGTGATTTATTTAGTCAATTAATAAATTTAATTAAAAAACCCGTGTTAACTGGGTACTGGGTACACTAAATATTTAGTAAACTTGAAAGCACCTAAGTTCCTGGCGGGATTAAATATTTTGCCTACGCATGCATTAATGCCTCAAATTTGATTAAAATTGACTTGACTCCAAGTATGCATGAGTGCAAGTGGTTTATAATGATTTAATAAAAATTAATTGGGCTCTTGCTGTGTCCGTCGGTAGAATAAAGTATCAGTTTGTGATTAGATCGTCAAGAGTGAAAATGCTTGTGGTGCGACGGACTTCTGCAAATCTATTCGGTGCACACGGATACTATAAATCCATAGAACCGTTATTGTTCTTCACACACGCACTCGGCATCACATCGTACGTCGTGGTTAGCAATGAGCTGGGCTTCAAATCATTGGCACCCTCACGAATTTCGCTTATTGTTACATTTTTGATCTCATCTCTTTTCGCATACTGCTGTGCGTACACAATCTATTGCAAGGTTACATATATCGGGCGCTTTCTCAATACGGATATTACAAATGGTGGCGAAATGGCTATAATTTTGGCAAACGGCATTGCGGCAGCGATCGGTTTTATAACGAATACTCTACGTAGACGACAGTTGCTGAAGTTTTTCGAAAATTTTCCGAAAATTGATAAGAGTTTCGAGCGAATTGGCATACGTTGGAATTATAGGAATTTGTGGAAAAATGTAATTTGGCAGCTAATTTTTACGAGTTTTATTTACTCGATTAATTGCATAATTTATATAAGCTGTTCGATTCGTTTACAAGCATTACCATCGTGGCAACTTATATTTATTGTTTTAAGTCAACAGATTGTAATATGTTTCTCACTTTGTCTATTCAATCATTTAATGATAACGACGAAGTTGAGAATTAAGGCCTTGAATAAGGTAAGTAACGGCTAGGATAAGCTAATTATGTAAAATGTTTAAAATATTAGCAACAAAAGTTTTACGAGGTTTGATCAGCAAGTAAGAAACAAGTAAGAAAGAGCTAAAATCAGGTGTAACTGAACACTTTATACTCTTGCAAGTATCAAAGACGGAAAATTTTCTTCAGGGTTTGGCAAAACTTCATACAGGGTTTGTCCGGAAAGTAATAGAACCGATTTTCTTCCGCCTCGTCTGTACTTCGGAGCGTACCGACTGGATTCGGTAGGGAGCGTTCCTAGCTAACGACTGAGCAGCTGGTCAGTTGTCTCCGAGCACCTGGAGAGTGAGAACAAACATTTTTGCGCGACGTGTTTCTGTGAGTGGTGCAAGCCGAAAAGCAGCATTCGTTAGAGCAGAGGTACGCGATTAAATTTTGTGTGAAACTCGGTAAATCTGCGACAAAGACTTTTGACATGATCAAGCATGCTTACCCAGATGTGGCTTTAGCAAGAAGTGGTGTGTTTCGGTGGCATTAGGCCTTTTTGGAAGGCCGGGAAGAGGTCGCTGATGAAGATCGGAAGAATAAGCGAATCCAAAGTGAAAATTTTATGTCTATGAAGCATTTAGTTATTGATTTATCGCGCTTTTAGTAGTTTTTAACAAAACCGTTATATGGCAAGTGGGCATAGTAATATTCTGATTTCATCCACACTGTCTGCAGGTGGGACTTAAAAATTTATTTTGAGCGAATTTAGTGGTTACGAAGATGATTATATTAGCGAGGCCACGTGCATTTTGTCAAAATTTTGTTCCCCCAGGTGCCCCTTGCTACTGCTTATGTTATCATTAAAAAAGTAGGCTTATTTACTTTTCTAAAACCCTTGTCGGCTATAATCGCGTAAGCGGTGTCTACGCCAGTAAAGAAGAAGAAAAAGAAGAAGAAGAACCCTTGTCATATACTAGCAACAACAACGTGACGACACTAGCAGGCACACGGCACGGAACCCGTTTCGCTTCAACGTCTGTAAACTGAAATAAACATTTTTAACTCAACAAAACTTTTTAAAGGCTTGGGAACTCTAACATTTCACTGAGGTTTTTAGAAATTTCGAAACGGAAATTTTTGAGCTTTAATTTTAGAGACTAAATCTTCATTAGTTACAACAAATTGATTATGATTAGTTAAAAAACTGAGAAACTCTGAAAACCATCCATCTAACGTGCTGAATATATAAAAAAAAAACATGAAAATTGATTTCTATTAACTTACGAGTAGTTCGGAGGATACCTTTAAATTCTCATTTTGAACAAAGCTTCTACATACTTTTGTTATTACGCTTCGAAGTGCTAAACAGAAGTCAACTGTTTTGTCAACTTGGAAAAGGAAGGATCTGTAAAGGGACTAGGGCACTGCTTATATTGTCTACAAATTATCTATTTGATCAAAAACCTATAAAATGCATACTAATTGAGTCACCCACGTAGTGACAATGTACATACGAGGCTGGTACAAAAATTGTTGAGAGTTTTGAATTTTCCCGGGCTAAGTGGATTCGATTTTGAATTGTTTTGTTGCATTACGTTGGTATTCGTATCTCTTAATAATGCTGATAAGGTCGGCCATTTTGAATGTTTAATTCATTTTTTACAGGATCAAAGGATCTGTATAATATATATATAAAAAGACCAGAATTTCAGAAACAAAAGATAAAATTTTAAATTGAAATTAGGAAAAGCAAAGGATGGAGTGTGGCTGCATTTTAAGGTTTAGTTATCGCTTATCTCTAATTCCGGCAAAACCATGAGTTCTATTGTATGTAAGAAGAAGGTTTATAACTTATGTTTCTAGACCTTTTCATATAACCTCAAAACTTATGTAAAAATTTAAGTTAAATTTTTGTATTTGTGGAAGAACAAAAAATTCTTGGTATCAGTCCAATACATCTGAAGGTGATAACTTTAAAGGAAACAAACAAGATATTCATGAATAAATAAATACTTTCCTAGGGAATACATAGTTCGCAATATCCTTTGAACAAACCTCGTACATACAACTATAATCACAATCACAATCCCCTTGAGCCATCATTTTAATGTATGAGATATGATTACTTAACAAACATGTCACATGGCTGCCGGTAATGAATTACCTGTGCACAAATAGAGCTAAAGTTTATTTATTGGCATATCCTAGTCGACATTCAACAGGCAGTCGATAGCTCAAACAAACAGTCGTGTGCGAGACGCGTGCTGGATAGCAACATTTGCGCAGAAAAAAAACTAATATTTAAATAAAAAATGAAAAAAATTTTCAATAAAAGTTACGATACACGATCGAACTCGCCAACACGCTCCAGCAGCCAGCGGCGGCAAACCGCCTTCAACGCATACGTCAGTACTTCATTTCGCAAGAAGTTTTCGCCACACTCCAGCCGCTCTTCCTGATCACCTACATCTACGGTCTGACACCGTTTCGCATTGTAAAGCGTCGTAACGGTACCAGCGAGATACGCGCGTCCTGCTTTGGCTTTTGCAACACGGCCGCCTATGTGACACTTTACGGCCTTTGCTTTCTCAATTCACTGTTGAATGCCGAATCTGTCGTGGGCTACTTCTTACGCACGAACATCTCCATTGCGGGTGATACACTGCAGATATGTAACGGTATTGTCACCGGTATTGTCATCTATACGACGGCCTTGACCCAGCGTTGTAAGATGCGGCGTATAATTGAGGTGTTCAACGATTTGGATTTGAATTTTGCGAATATTGGTGTGCGTGTAAAGTACTCGCGTATTTACCGTTATGCATTGGTGCTGATCGTTGCGAAAATACTGATAATTGCGATCTATTGTGCGGGTGTTTATTTGCTTTTGCATTCGGCGCATGTGAAGCCGTCGTTATGTGTTAGCATCGCGTTCGTTTTGCAACATTCGGTGTTGTTTTTGGCAATTTGCCTCTTTTGTTTTATAGCGCGTGGCTTTGAGCGCCGTCTGGTCATACTCAATAAGGTAGGATGTGTATGTTGTGTGGGTGGGTGGGACAAAAGCTTTATTATTTCAGTGAGATCTGAACGGAAAACTTTACGCCAACATTAACCGCAAAGCTATCCATCACCTTTTCGTGACAACTGACATTCTCCGGAAAGTAATAGGATTGAATCGTTAAAAAAAAAATTATTGAACCAACCGTTTCAACTCTGTAAAGACTTCCAAAATAGGCTCCTTCTGCGTCGATGCAGCGCAGCAAACGCGATTTCCAAGCATTGAAAGCGTCACGGAAGGCCTTGAATGCCGAGGTGCATGCTGCTTGGATCCTCTTTTTCAGGCAAGGAAAAGTCCGAGTTAGCACATCTGGGATGTAGGGCGGCTGCGGAAGCGATGGGACTCTGGCCTTGGTTACGCAGCTCTTCACAAGAAAGGCGGTGTGAGCCGAGGCGTTGTCATGGTGCAACTTCCAATCGGCTGCGATGTCTTGTCAGACCCGATTGACCCTTCGTTTGAGTCTCTTCAGGTCGTCCACATAAAACTTGGCGTTGACGGTTTGTCCAGGAGGAACAAATTCATGGTGGACAATGCCTTTGATGTCAGAAAAGACAATGAGCTTCGTTTTCACTTAGGATTTGCTCATTCATCATCAGCGAAATCATCCCCGCCCTCCAAAAAGACCTGGTCCAACCAAACACATACCACTTGTTACTGATCATCATCTTGGTCACATCAAACGGATGTACTCCAGGTACCCTGAGTCAACTGACTAACAGCTTGTTCGTTGGCTAAGAACGCCCTATACCGAATCCAGTCGGTGCGCGTACGATCTGAAGTGCAGTCGCGGCGGAAGAAAATCAGTCCTATTACTTTCCGGACAAAACCTGTATTATACAAAAGAGTCTAAACTATCAAAATAACTGCAGCTGCTTAAAGTTCTCATGTAATGTGGATAGCCGAACTTGGCGCAAACTTGTCGGATAACCATGCTTTTTAACTATGTACTTAAATCCAATATAATTGATCGATATCGAGAACTCACCACAATAGAGGTTGGTTTCTCGCCCTCTCACTCAAAGCAATCGTTTGTTTAATGACAAGAACCCGAAAGAGTTGAACGGCTGCTAGTAAATACGAAATACGAAGTGTTTATTATTATTTTTAATCCGAAATCAGACTTGGATCGGCGATCGTGGTTTGGACTTAACATTATGTAGTAAATGTTCGGTTATTCCTTGGTTTTCTTGTACTTGCGTTCGATGACGATTTCAGGAACGCTATTCCAAAACTTAATACTTCTACATAATTCTGAGAACTTGGGAAGTGATTTCGAAAATTTTAGAAAAATTTAAAAAATTTCTAAAAATATGTTGAGGCCTTGAAATGGTTTCCTGAAGTAACCTCTTCTCTCATACACTCTTCATGACTGTTCAGCATTTGCCTTCAACAGTAGTTACCGTTATTGCAGCGAAATATCAACTAAATAAAGACCAGTGAGCAAACTACAACAATATTTAGCAATAGAATTGTTGAAATATGCTTATAGTGCTTAAATTATCGCATTACAAAATAATTATTTTCATTTCGCTAGATCAAAATTACATTAATGCATTTTTAATTAGGAGAAATGACCACGCCAGTCGATTTTACATGAGCCATGTGATAGTTTGTTGTGATATTTATAGACGAATATCTATGTATGCACATTAGGGTGGACCAAAATTTTTATTTTTAATTTTTGTTTTAGATTCGTGAATTTGTATGAAATTATGAAATTGCAAAAAAAAAATATATTAATGTTAAGAAGTTTTGCAAAGATTTGCAAGAAGCCGAAAACGGAATGGTGGAAGCAAGCGTGTTACCGGTCGACTTTTTTGCTTCAGTCTCCTGTGGATCCGAATTATCAACTGGTGATGAGATTATTATTGTGATTTTCGATTTTACATATAAATAACACAGAAATATTTTCTTATTTTAAAATTATTAAAATTAATTAAAATTGTTATGCTGGGTGGTCGAAAAAGTCTTTTCGTATTTCTAATCAAACTTTCACTTATTTTTTTTTTTTATATTTATAATGAACTTTAATAAACCAAATATGTACCGAAACAAATTTTACCAGGCTGGAGCAGCTTCATAGTGGATGATTCCTTTCCAATCCCACCAAGCACTCAGTATAACCTTTCGTGGCGTCAATCCTGTATTTGCGACCATTTGTTGAGCTTCACCACGCTTGGATCATGATCTTTTTCTCACATTATTGTCGTATTTAAACCACTTTTCACCTCTTGTTACCATTCGCTTCAGAAATGGTTTGATTTCATTTCGTTTCAGCTAAGAATCGCAGATGTTAATTCGGTCCAATAAATTTGTCACAGACAATTCATGTGATACCCAAACATTGAGCTTCTTTTTGTGGTTCAAACCCGTTAGATGATGAATGTTGAGTTCCTTAGCGATATCATGGCTGCTTATGTGATGGTCCTGGTCAACCTTTTCCATAATTTCATCGACTTTTTCAGCGAAAGGTCGACCAGAACGAGGTGTATCTTTCACATAGAAATTTCCAGAACGGAAGCGAGCGAGCCATTGTTGTATTACATGACTACTTATACATGTACGCCTGCAACGACATCTATTCACAAAATACGATAAGACTTTTTCGACCACCCAATATTAAGGGGATATTCTAGATATTTAAAAACTTCGAAATTTTTTTGTTTTATTTTTTCAAAGTTTAACTATTCAAGAATATGTGTACAAGAGGATTTTTCAAAATTCAAATTACTTTCGGAGATATAGGCATTTTTCTGACTCGGCATCCAAATTGGTTCGCCCGGAACCCGAAACTTTAAAAGCGTTTTTCTCAAACCTGAATTTTTCGGAACGATGCCCACAATTTCTCAGGTTCTACTGGACCAATTTACTTGAACTTTTTATAGAGTCTTCTTTATAGGCTTGTCTATGGTTGGAACTAGCCCCATCTCAAAATTTTTATTTTTATTGTTTTTAAAAAATTCGAAATAGTCAGATTTGTGAAAAAAAATGTTTCCCACTTTTCCGTAGTTCCGACCATTGCGACATTACTCTAGATTAATAATCTTTTTTTTTTTGGCTTCAGATAACTAGGAGGGTTGAAATCATGGGCATGGTCACGTGGAAATTTTTAGAGACCCCGCACTTCGTCAGCTCATAATTTTTGAAATATTTTACTTCTTTTAGTTTTTAATTTTTTCCTGTACTCTTAAAAAATTAGTAAATAACTAATAAAAAATGGATGGTAAAAATATTAATTGCCTTTTTTACGACACTTTAAGAATTACCTGAATTTCATGCTTCTAGACCCCCTTAAAAAAATTAAAAATGTTTTGTTTGGTCCACCCTATATATACATAAACACGTCAATAACAATTGCTTACAACAAATGATTAGTACACTAAAAACAAAAGCTTGTCTGAGCAGAATGTTCATTAAATATTTACCAATCAACTAGACGCACAGACAGACCGACAGACAGGACGACAAGACAAGACAAACAAACATGTTATTCATCTAACTTATCTTATTTAGTATTGTGCTTATGTACATATATATGTAGCTAAATGAGTACCTTCAGCTAGAATGTGAGGTTATGTGCTCAAGGAGCCTAAGTGGAGAAAGTGTTTTGTAAAGGGAAAGGAGAATGCTTTCAATTAACAAAGTCCAGTTAGTAATATATGTACGTATGTGTGTATGTATGTATTATTTAATGTTTGTTCTGCGCTAGCGGCGGCTTATGTTTACATAAATGTATTATATATAGTATGTAACTACATGTAGCTTTACATACATACATATGTATGTACCGCAATGAAAAACTATACCGAAGGAAAGTACTTAACTGAATTGTGTTGAGAAATTAAATTAACTAAAAACCGGCATAAAACGCGTATGCAAATTATCGGCATGCGCTTCTATGTACTATACGCAGATGTGTTACCGCAATGAGCAATTAAAAGAGCAACAAGTCAATATTTAATGCCTTAGACGCCTGACGACATTTTATGTACATAGCTGGCTTGCAGGGATATTCATTAGGGACTTTTGAATTTTTTCTTAATTTTTTTTTTTTTTTACAAAAACTACCGGGCATCTTAAGCAGTTGTAGATCAAAACTTTCCTTGCGAGATGTTACGTTAACTTGATTAGCTATAAAATAAAGAATTTTTCACGAAAGATCATTTCCACGATCACTAAGGTTACGAATTTGATATATTGATGCTTGGTAATCGTGGAAGATCATACGGAATAAAGAAGCCCAAAAAGGACTTCTTTAAGGAACAGTTCTTTGAAGGGACTATTATGGTAATTATTATTTGCCAATAAAATGGTGTCGAAACTCACTCACCAGCGATTGAATGGAGACAAAGACCACGTGCATGTCGGCGAACGCTTTGACGTGTAGAAATGTCAAAAAGTATTTCTTGATCTAGCGATAGCCGTAAAAAATATGCATTAAACTTTGGAAACCAAAAAAAAAAAAAACATTTCGGTTAAGGGCCAAGCAGCCGTTCCCTCGACAATCGGGTGTACGTAACCGGAACGAGCACGGATTTTTTATCAAGCCAAGGACTGTTAACTCTTCAGAAGTTAGACTTACAGGGTTTGTCCGGAAAATAATAAGACTGAGTCGATTTAAAAAAAAATTTTTTGAACCAGTCGTTACAATTCTTTAAAAATTTTCAACATAAGCACTTTCTGCATCGCTGCCAACACGATTTTCAAGCATTGAAGGCGTCACGGAAGGCATTCATTCGTAATAGCCTTGAGAGCCGAGGTGCATGCTGCTGGGATCCCCTCTGTTGTCTCAAAATGCTCGCCTTTCATCGGCCTTTTCAGGCAAGGAAACAAAAAAAGTCCGGGAGGCCACAACTGGGCTGTAGGGTGACTGTGAAAGCGTTGAGATACCGGTCTTAGTTAGGAAACTGTTTACAAGAAAGATGATGTGCACTGGTCATCGGTGAGCACTTTTGGGACCATCTTCGCGCACACCTTGCACATATTCAAGCGCTCTGTCACAATGTCATGAACCACAGATTTTGATAAATTTAACATCTGAGCAATTAAACGAGCACTTAGTCGACGGTCTGAGTTCAAAATTTCGAAGTTGCAGGTCTCCCAATACGGTCTTCATCAGCGACCTCTTCCCGGCCTTCCAAAAAAGGCCGAAACATACCACTTTTTGGTAAAGCATATCAAACATCTTTGTCGCAGATTTACCGAGTTTTATACAGAATTTAATCACGGATCTCTACTCTAACGAACGATGTATTTTGGGATTGCACCACTCACAGAAACACGTCGAGCGAAAATGTTTGTCCTGACGCTCCAGGTACTCGGAAACAACTGAACAGCCGCTCGTTCTTTAGCTAGGGACACTCTCTACCGACTCCAGTGAATTTGCCAAACGAAGCATATAGATCACAATATTCAATTAAGCGTAAAACTGTTATTTGTGAGAGAGGAAGTTCTCCTGTACAAAGCATGCAGCTAACATCGGCAGCAGTCCTAAATAGGTAACCCACTTCATGCCAAGCAAACCTAGTTGACAATCTGTTTAATGTCTGTCACATGCATAACTAGCGTCCACTTCAGTGGGCGATTAGACGCTGATGGGTGTGCTCGTCATCAAAAAGCAGTGACAACAACAGGTGGGTCAGTGACAAGAATCGACATCAATGTCGGCACCTAAATACGAGTGCAGATAAATATGGTAATATCGTGTGAGGTGGCGCAGCGCAAACTCCCGCCACTAATTTGCATATGAAAACGGATACTTTATTAGAAAAAGTAGTGAAAGGATATACAATTCATTAGAAATGGAGAAAACTGCGACCAATACTGATGATCAAATACAAACACCACATTACATACAAACATATGCACGTCAACACAAGCGTACGCTCGCGCCTAGGCGTGTTGAGTGCCGACTTGGGTTAATAAGTCACAACAACACGCCAACTTTCGGCCAGTTAAGGCGGTGCAGTCAACGCGAATGGACGAAGATACGAACGGCATTGAGGCACAGGAAGTGCGTGCCACACGACCACAGCGTGTTAGCGGTTTACGTCGGTTCTTTCAGGCGCAACAGTTATACGAGAGCGTGCAGCCGCTATTCTTGATCACTTTTTGGCACGGTCTCACGCCATTCTTCATCAAAAGTGACGGTGCGGGCAATAAGAAATTGAAGGAATCCATTTTCGGTTATATCAACACGTTTCTACACATCACCATCTATGTGGCATGTTATCTGTTGACGGTGATGAATGATTTTGAAACGGTTGCGGGCTATTTCTTTAACAGCGGCGTCTCACGTTTCGGTGATACATTGCAAATTGTGAGCGGTTTGATCGGTGTGACGATCATATATATTACGGCTATGCTACCGAAGCATCGTCTAAAGTACAGTTTACGCACAGTACAGGATATTGATCTTATGTTGCATAAAGTTGGCGTGAAAATAATCTACACCAAATTGTTGCATTACTCCTATTTTAGCATATTGCTGGTGTTTGCCGTGGACACAGTGTATTCGTGCGGTAATTTTATGCTCTTGAAATCGGCGAACTTAGAACCGTCAACGCCACTTTATATCGTTTTTACGTTGCAACACACGGTTATCTCGATCGCTACGATGATGTATCACGGATTTGTGAAAATGGTGGAAATGCGACTAACTATGTTGAATAAGGTGAGAGTGGTTGCTGTGGGCATGAGAATAGGCAAAACACCGAAATACTGAGCCGAAATTATTGAAATTGGTCAAAGAAGCGAAACTAAAATAAATAACCATAATCCAATTTTTATTGAACTCGGTTCAGGAATATGTTAAACAGTGCTGTGACAACATAAAAAACTTAAATATTGCCTACACTTAGGCGCAATACTGAATGTGGAAGCAAGGCAGGCGTTATAACACAGGCACGCACTTAATAATATAATTTCTTTAAAAGAAGAATTCTTGACCTTATAGCATCTGAAACCATATGATGTTCAAAGGGTTCTAAACTGACTTGTTATTATCGTGATAATTAATATCGAAAGCACAGACAGTGCAAAAATTATTACACTGGTGAAACGTGCGATTCATTCTTGTTTGAGCTCATTGAGGAAATGTTGCAAACTAGCTTAGCGAAGCCTGGTTGCCAAAAGCTGTTTGATAATAGCATATTAATTATGTTTGAAAGCTGAATATCAAACTTAACTACGAAGAATCCTCTAATTTGTAAGCAAAATTCGATAAAAGTGCTTATCGTTGCCTGTTACAACCGGGGTTCGCCCTAGTTGTCGTTATTATTTCTCACAAGAATGATGATCTAATCGCTAACAAGTTATTGGTAGAACTACGTTTTCTTTTCTGAAATCATTGCTAAAATATACACCATAAAATGTTAGCAACAGTCATAAAAGTTAGAGACTAATTGTCTAATAAATAATTTTAGCGATTTTTATGGTATACTAAATATCATATACCATATAGATCTTCCACAAAAATCTATTACTTGTTTAACACTTTACTTAACGCTCGTTAACTCGTGAAGCGTTTGGCCAGTCATTTGGTAATCAACTTCTCTCTTTGGTAAACTATATAAGGCACTAAGTAAGCAATACCTCAGGGAGTGATTCTGAAGCAATTAAGTGTTTGCATAGGCAAATATGTGTGCATAAGTACTTGTATACCGTTAATAAAATGGTGTGCTTAATGAAATAATAAAGGGAACATAGTATTTCGTTGAGGTTGTGTACCCCCTTACCAAAAAAAGTATTTACGTAGTGAGTAGGGACTTAAAATAAAGTATACAATTAGAAGCATAAGATATCGTTTGTGATTTGATATTAAGTGATGCTAAGCCAAAAACAAGAGAATTTGTTCAAAAAATAATATCCTTCACGAAAAAAAAGAAAATCAAGAACTTGATTTTGATCGAACAATTTGCATGACAGCTATAGGCTATAGTGATTCGATCTGAGTAATGTCTCCTGGACAATAATTCATGTCGAGTTTCGTTAAAAGATCTTGTGAAATAAACAAATGTTCCATACAAAAAGTTGAATTTTGATCAAACAGTTCGTATACCATGTAACTATATAGTGGTTCCGACATGTGAGCGGCTTTATGGAGAGAAAAGGACATGTGCAACATCTCTAATCAATATCTCAAAAACTGAGGGATTAGTTCGCGCATATACAAACAGCCGAACTGACGGCCATGGCTATAGCGACTCTGCTCGTCACGCTAAGCACATATATAATACAAGTATAGATATAAATTTTTTAGGGTTTCCGCAGTTTCCTTCAGGGTATTACCAATTTCGTGGCAGACTTATTGCTAACTGTTTTTAACGACATAATTAAAACTGCATAACGAGTTGGAATGTTGCAAAACACGCACTCTCGTTTTAAAATGTCCTTCAATTCGGAGGGTAACAGGTGTATACATATGTATTGATTATTACTTCGAAGTCACGCAATATTTATTTGGTTGAATTGTTAATTTTTAGAATATTATTGTTTTGGAAAAAGCTTGAACAAATTACTGAAGTAAAAGCAAACTCTTTAAGTAGTTCAAAAGCACTTGTTTGGGAGAGAAAAGTTATAAACTCAAGAGACAGTAACACCGTTAAAATGTTTTCTGTAAGAAACCCGATGATATCAGAGAAAGAGCAGAATTCACCTGGATAAAAAAAATCCAGTACAAAGTGTAGGATATATACAAAAATTAAATCAATTTCATTTGTGACAAGTTTAAATCTTTAAGAAATAACATTAAATGTCTACTGCTAGAAAAAATCATGCCAAATGTTGCCTACAATTAAGCGAATCAAGAAATGTAACACACGATCTATCATAGACACACACCATTTTAACAAGATTGAACCATTCCCGTGGCAGTCGGTTCTACGTAATCGAAACGGAGCCGGATTTTTTATGCGGTTAAGGACTGTCAAACCGGCAGTATTCTACAGAAAAGTTTTCTGCCACATTGAGCATTTACAAACAGCTAACTTTATTTAGTTCATAACTCTTTCCACCCTTTTCTTGTTGAAGCTGTCAACCCTCATACCGATATTATTCTCGAAAACATTCTGACATCCTTAAGTGAAGAAACGCCACAAAACCAGTTTTTCTAAATTTCATATTATTCTATTTATTGACTTGGAAGAAATCTATTAATAGTTTTAGAGCGGTTAGTTTCTTAAACTTTTGGGTAATCAAAAGCTCAGCAAAAACAGAAAGAGTTATAGGGTAGAATATTAATTATTTGCTTGCAAATTTTGCACCCAATGTCAATTTCAATTTTTTTCCTTGGTGACAAAGTCTAATATTCAACGCTATTTTCATTTGAAAAGCTTCTTACCAAGGAGCTTAATAGTTTAAGCTACTTCTTAGCCATAAATAAATACATTTTACGAATATTTTTCCACTAAGCAGGTGAATGGCAGAAAAATGGAGAGAGGAAATATTGAAGCAATAAATATCGCATTACAAAAATTGCAAAAAATCAATTAGCTTAATGCAGCAGAATGAGAAGGTATAGCAAAAGCGTACATAAAATTATAGATAAATATACTATAAATATCCTTTTGCATAATGAAAATATTGTATGAGTAAAACACTATATTTATTGCTACTTCAGCTATGCAATTCTATTAGCAGAAGTGCCCATGGTCAACTGTCAATTAAAAAAATAGAAAAGAGAGGAGCACACAACATAGTTATAGTTTCATGAATATTAAAGTTTATACAAATCAATAATATTGGAAAAGTTATGCTGAAAAAAAAACTGATAAATATACCATAATGAGTTAATAATTAAGCGCCATTAACTCACTAATAGTGAAAATGCATTAAATGTTCTCTCTCACACAACAAATAATTTAAAGTTTTAGCAACAACTTCATCTTACAACAAATTTATGACAAGTATCTCACAAAGCGCTCTCGCAAAACGAAAATAACAGTTTGAGTACAACAATGGTTGATTCAATAAGCAACTGTGAAACTTTCATCTAGTTTAAAAAAACAGACATACTCCTGTTTTATTGAAGTCGGCCTTGATACTCTTTGGTCAACATATCGGGTAATAGGCAAAACATTTCGCTAAGTAAGTCTCTTATCGTAGTTTAAGTGCGCTAGGAGAGGTTTTATCAATAGATTCATTGAAATTACGAAACTACTACTAAATACAAATATCCGGTTACCAGTTTTGAACCGAAAAAATTATAGGATATAAATTCTACGAAGAAGAACTCTTACTACATTCATATTTATTTACTAATGTCCTTTAAAAGACAGATATTCAGTTTGAAAAATTGTGGATTCCCTCGATTCTGTAGTCGATCGCCACGACCTCCGAAAAAAGATATCTGAAGATGAGATAGATTTCTGCTTAAAATTATCTCATATCACATAAAAAAACTTGTTCACTAGAGGTGAATACAAATATGTATTGTGCAGTCGAAAAAGTCTTTTCGTATTTTGTCAATAGATATCGTTTTGTCAATAAGTAGATGTTGTTGGATAGTGCTACCAATCACTTTGTATGGTACCATATAGCGTTAGAAAGGTGCGGTGGTTTTAAACTTCATTTATCCAAAAATTCAATTCGTTGAAGTTGAAAAAGTTACAGCTGTTCAAAAAAGAGTGAAAGTAATGTAGAAATTCGCTTTATTTTAAAATTCTTGTGTAAAAAAGGAAAGAACGCTACTCAAGCCACCAATAAATTTTGTGAAATTTACGGAGACGATGCTTTGTGTAGTCATAACGATAGTTCGCTAGCTTCCGTTCTAGAAATTTCGATGTGAAGGATGCACCTCGCTCTGATCGACCTATCGTTGAAAACGTCGATGAAATTATGGGAAAAATTGACCAGGACCATCACATAAGCAGCCATGACATCGCTAAGGAACTTAACATTCATCATCAAACAGTTTTGAACCATTTAAAAAAGGCTGGCTACAAGAAGAAGCTTGTTGTTTGGGTACCAAATGAGTTGTGTGCGAAAAATTTAATGGAGCGGACTTCATTTTTCCTCAGGACAACGCTAGACCACACACATCTTTGAAGACTTGACAAAAACTGGAAGAGCTTGCCTGGGAAGTTTTGATGTATCTACCATATAACCCTTACTTTTTGCAGTTTTTCGTCGAGAAACTAGAAAAGTTTTACACTGATGGAATAATGTCTCTAGCGGAAAAATGGCAAAATAATAATGATTTTTTTAATTTTTATACCCTGAACAGGGTATATTAAGTTTGTCAAGATGTTTGTAACACCCAGAAGGAAACGTCGGAGACCCTATAAAGTATATATATAAATGATCAGCATGTTGAGTCGATTTAGCCTTGTCCGTCTGTCTGTATATATACGAACAAGTCCCTCAGTTTTTAAGATATCCTTTTGAAATTTTGCAAACGTCATTTTCTCTTCAAGAAGCTGCTCATTTGTGGGAACAGCCGATATCGGACCACTATAACATATAGCTGCCATATAAATGGAAAACTTTCGCATTTGACAAGATATATTCACGAAACTTGGTATAGATTATTTTCTAAGACAACAATGTAATCTCCGAAGAAACTGTTCAGATCGGTTAACTATAGCCTATAGCTGCCATACAAACTGAACGATCGGAATCAAGTTCTTGTATGGACAACTTTTACATTTGACAAGATATATTCACGAAATTTGGTGTAGATTATTTTTTAAGGCAACAATGTAATCTCTAAAAAACTTGTTCAGAACGGGTTACTATAGCATATAGCCTCCATACAAACTGGACACATAGTTACTAACAGAAATGCACCTGTGAAGGGTATTTAGCTTCGGTGCAACCGAAGTTAACGTTTTTTCTGGTTTTTTAAATTACAGCACCCATAAAAACTGTTTTTTGTGAAAAAATTTTCACTTCAAAGTGGCTTCAAAATCGGAATTGTTATCAAAAATCGTATTCCTTCAGCATTATATGACAAATATATCAAGTCTAATTGTTTTCGAGAAATTTTCTTCACAGAGACTGTAAACGAGTTTTGAGAGCCGATTTTACTAAGCTAAAAAAATCATAAAAAAGCACTCATATCTCCGAAACTATTTTCTATATACTTAAAAAAAACGTATTTTTTTTTTTAATTCATAACTGGGTGGTAAGAGGTCTTTATCTGAACCGCTTTTTAAGCTTTTCAAAACTAAATTTTTGTAAGTTTAGAATCACTTAACATAGTGAAGGTTCTCCCCAAGCTCTACAACAACTACGACTGCTGCATGTGTTAAAGAGTGCTCTTAATTTCAAAGTCTATAAAAAATTCCTAGAAAGGCAATTCTTCATTATTTTTTCTTTTCTTTCGACTAATAAATTAATAACTATTAAATAGTTTAAAAGCCGTCAATCATAACTCTATAAATTTTAAAGCACACAGATGTCATTCACTTGCTCACAAAGTACAGCCACAGTGCTCGTATAAAAACCGCAAGCGGTGAGTCGTAACGGTTTAGTGCCCGCAAAAGAAATTAAATCGCTCACTGCTCGTACGCCATGCACTTTTGGAAGGAGCTCTTTAGTCCTAGTGATGCCATTGGCGCTGCACAAACACTCATCTGGTTCAACTTCATGCTCGGCTTAACGCCATTTCGCCTACGGACGGGCGATGGCGGCCAACAGCGCACGTTGCACATCAGCCAGCTGGGCTATCTGAATACGCTGCTGCAAGTGATCTTCTTCATGTACTGCTTCATACATTCGCTGGCCGAGCAGGCGTCCATTGTGGGCTACTTCTTCAAATCGGAGATT
>CM050325.1:90015765-90066330 GCA_027475135.1 Bactrocera correcta
TGTAAATATGATATAATGTAAGAAAAATAGAAAAAAAAATCTTAGGCACCATCAACTAAGCGAAATTGAAAACAACATAAAATATATAAATGAGGCATAAATGATAAATATAAATACATTTCCACATACTCACACTTGAAAGCAATATTTTGTATGTAAGGTAATGTGTATTATTCCAATGATATTTTTTTATGTAGCAGACGATTGTTCAAAGAAATTAAACTAAATATTTTGGGGATGCATTTAGACCTAGCAGAGGTTTTTTTGCTATTTTTTGAGCAACCCAGTTTTAGCAAAGACTACTTTTAGAACAGATTTTATATTTTTTTAACGGTTGGATTTTTTAGATAAAACAAACTTCGTTTCGCCACTTCTCTGCGGAGCTATATTTGAACACTCTTCTGTTGCCAATAGTTGATATTTGAATATAGCAACAAAATCTTTTAGTGGAATACGTTAGAAGAGCTAATGTCATCACCTTAAATGCAAAAACAAACATATCATCAAAAAAATCGCAATGGATTTTTTTATTGCTGATGGTTCACTACAACCTATAACTTACCGAAAAGCATAAAATTTTCCAATATAACCAATATATAACCCATATATAACCACTTTATAACCGAAATTCAAATTTTTGTTCAATATGGAATTTTCTATTATATCGTTTTTCCTTCGCTTGTAAACTTATGAAAAGTGATGTTACGTTATTTTTCATTTTAGTTAATGATTTTTATTATTACAAAAATTTTTCCAAGCATTTTCATTTAGTTCACCCACAAGTCTTTTTAAATTTTCAAAAAGAAAATTGCATGGATTCCATAACCGATACATTACAAGTCTCAGAGCTTAAAGTGATATGAAATATCATTTATAAACATAAAAGAGTAAATCATTTATTTACTCGCCCATAACAGTACCATCTAGACATATGTGGTTTTTATATACGATTTCGCCAAAAAATAACAAAAATTAAAGTGAAATGAAATAAAATATGCTTCCACAGCAAAAATTAACGACACTTCTGCAAAGGTATAATGCATATTAATACAACTACAAATATCAGCAGAAAAAATATAAATATTTAACATATGTACATATGTACATTTATACTACATACCACATACTAGAAATGTCCTTAACATACCTAACGCCCATCACACTCATACATAAATCTAAATGATATTAAACAAAAAATTAAAGAAAAAAATACAAATTATAGAAAATCATATAACTAATAGTAATTAACCAGTTTTAGATTAAGTATATAAAGTAAATTAAGGAAATACAAGTTTATCTTAGCAAATGTGCCGGCAAAGTGTAATATTGAGTAATAAATGTATTAAAATTATTTAAAATAAAAACGAAAAATAAATTTAGTGATGCATAAAAAGAGATTTAATAGCAACAAAAACTAATATTTAGTTAGTAGCAAATATTTAAAATAAAAAATATTACAATTAAAATCACATTAAAACTAAAAATAAAAATATAAAAATTATTCTAATTCAAAAAATCATAAAAATATATAGTTTTTGAATAAATTAGTGCTGAGAAATATTTTTTCTGATTTTTTTCGCCTGATAAACATTGGTTTAAACATTGTTTGGTATTGTAGGAGGCATTTTTTGCTACGCAAACATGGGGGTATTCATAGCGGTAGCTAAAAATGACAAATAAATTGGTAATGGTTATCGTAAGGGTTATCGTAACGGTTATCGTAACGGTAATTGTAACGGTTATCCTAACGGTTATCGTAACGGTTATTTTTAATGGCTAACGAAATAAGTGCTACTTAGTATAATGTGATTTGGGCAAAGTATTTTTATTTTACTTACACAACGATTTTCAATATTCAGTGCGTTGACTATTATGATTTTTATTTTATTTGCGCAACGATTTTTGATATTCAGCGGGTTGATTATCATATCAATTTATGACAGATATTGTGGCAGCCCTAACTGAATGTGTTTTATAGCAGTCGAAACATATGCACGAGATCGTCGCTGCTCATTGGATTAGCTTACCCATCCACACCATTTTAGGAAGTGTTTTTTTTTTTTTTTTTTTCAAAACTCTTCTCCCTTCTTCGTTTACCCCTTAATTTATTTCTTCTTGTGCACCACTGTTTTAGTTGAATTTGATTGAAGGAATGATGAAGGTTCATTTTCTAAGTGTGAAAACTGTTAACTTTTAAAACCCCAACATTCTAAACAGTTGTTGTTTAAAAAAAATCTGTGTGTTCTTTTGCTATGCAACTCGGTAAAATGGTAAATTAAAAACATAAATACTAACGGTTGGCATTCATGAACTGAATCCTGCTTTTTATACTCCAACACAAAAAAATATCTAGTAAATACTATTTTGAAATAAAAAATAAAAATATATATTTGGAAAAAGTAAAAGTTGTATTTACATACAAGATTTCAAAAAAAAAAACACAAACGAAAAAAAGTTGCGTTTTCTTCGCCCTTAATCAACACATTTAGGAAAATATTAAAAATTTAATAGATCATTTACAAAAATATGAAAAATCGTATAATGCTTATTAATATAATTAGTTCGAACTATATATTATATATATATGTGACATTAAATTTCCAGTTAAAGATTCATAATCTGTGTATATTCTCAACGATTTTATATTTTCAATAAATTACACTAGTTAAATGCAAACAAAACTTTAATCAAGCAAACATAATTAATAAAAACAAAAACAAAAAAAATCATAAAATAAAATCTAAGTATTTGGACTTAAGTGTTGATGTGTTTGTAATTTATTGCGCAAAAACTATGAAACACAAATTACATTTACTTAATTTGTTGTAAATTAAAACCTACATACCTATGTAAGGGAACAGTTGTATTGCAATTTTCGATTAAAACAAATAATATATAAAAAAAATGTTATAAATATGCACATTTGCAAAGGCATACAAATAAATATGAATAAATATAATAAAAATAAGGTCGGACTTGCAATAGAAAATATTAATATTACACCATTTGAGGTTATGACAAAAATTTAAATCATGAATACATGATTAATTACAATGCATACGCGTATGTGTATGTGTGATTATGAACGAATTAACCGTAATTTTATCAAGCTGTAATTAATGTACCATACACTGCAAACAATAAATCATGTGAAGGGTATCAACATCACATAAATATTTACATACAAAGTGTTAACTAACAAACCATGCAAAACAAATTTTATTTACAAAATCATTATAATTTAATAATGGCATTTAAGTATTTGGTAACAAGCAAATACTTACATATAAACGCAAAAATATAAGCATTCACACATGAACACATACTCACATATTACGTATAACTGAATTCTTATAATTAAATTTTATTATATAATCCATATTTAATATAATGCAAATGTTAAAGTGCAACAATGTTCAATGAGAAGTTCTGTAACGCGTGGCAGGCTTTCCAAACTATTAAAAAATACAAAAACAAAAACAAAATCATGGTATAAAACATATAGAATATGCCCACAGATACGATGGATTATATAAACTCTGTAATTATATGATATCGTAAAAAGCAGCTGCAACAAATAGAGTAAACATACTATTAAAATATAATTGTTAATCAAAAACAAAAAAAAAAAAAATATGGCATTGTTTTATTTTATAGTCAAAATTATTTTTCATTAAGACTTACCGATCTAAACGGGTTAGATCTCCAAAATAACAACTCTGGGCCGAGTAAAAATCGGGTCAATTCTCGTGTATAGAACACACCAAGGCTTATGCGACTTGACAATACCTTTTCATCTACTGTAACTGTAACATGAACATGGCCAAACGTGATAGAAAATTTAAATAGCGGTAATCGGTAGAAAAACAATATTTACCTACAAAAGTATTATAAAGGGTGATCCATTTCGAGGTTCCTTACTTTTTTAAAGAAAAAACACAGAAACTTAACATTTAATGGAGAATGTTTATTATCATTCGAAAGAACATTATTTGGCATTTATTGAAGATAAGACGTGGCTACGTCTCGGATGGTCTATCCGTTAATCCAATTTTCGACCAATCGTTCGAGCATTTCGACTGATAACTGGCAAATGACACGCAATAGTTACCGTGTTTTGCTCCAAGGGCTGAATCGATACGAGATTGTTCGCATGAAAAAGTCTAACGGTTTGGTATCACACGATCGCAGTGCGATGTGTGAGAAGTGGCGCCGTCTAGTTAAACGAAATGTCGCCTAGATGATGAGGCTCAATTTCAGGTATCAAATAGTCGGTTATCATGGCGCGATAACAGTCGTCATCATTTTTGAAAAAATATGGACCGTTGATACCATCGGCCCTCAAGCCACAACAAACCGTTGTTTTTTCTGGATGAAATGGCAGCTCTAAAATCTCTTCAGGTTACTCTTCGTCCCAAATGCGTTAATTTTGGCATTTAAGCTAAAAATATGGCTCATCGTTGAACAAATTTTTTTTTTTCGAAAACGCCGAATCGTCTTCGAACTTTTCGAGAGCTCATAGAGCGGAACGCTGCCTTTTAGGAAAGTAAAGCGGCTTCAGATCTTGCACAAGTTGTATTTTGTGCGCTTTCAATTTCAGATATCGAATGTTGTACCTTCTCTATTCAGACCGGCAGCTCGAATCATTTTCCACAGTAGTATATTGAAGAAGTCGCAAGATATGGAGTCGTATTGTATGAAAACTCGTTTGTTAGCGAAAGGTCTTTCCGATCCTGCCGAATCTTTTGGTATTGCTCAACGTCAGTTTACACAGCCGTATTAGTTTTGCGGGAATACCATATTCTGATATAACTCTTTTTTGTGTTGTCAAAAGCAGCTTTAAAATCGACGAAGAGGTGATATGTGTCGATCATGTTTTCAAGGGTCTTTTTCAAGATTTGGCGCATGGTGAATATCTGGTTAGTTGTTGATTTTCCATAAAATGCGCCTCTCTACGGTCTTCTTGTACAATCCCAGCTATGGTTGCTAAATGAATGCTGAATCTCAAAATGGGTTATGTTAACCATAAGTTGAGCAAAGCGCGCGAATACATAATTTTGAAAAAAAAGTAACTTTACTTGGATCGCCCATTATATTGAAAAGTACCAACCCTGACACAACTAATAATTATTTATTAAACTTGATAAACCTAGATAAATTTTGAGAATATAAAAACACTAAAAGAAATATGTATATTTACGAAATTTATATAAATAGGGTTGCCATTCCTAACAACATTAAACAAAAACAAGAAAAAACGTTAACTTCGGCTGACCGAACCTTTCACAGGTGTATTTCTTTTAGTAACTATGTGTTCAGTTTATACGGAAGCTATATGCTAAAGTAATTCGATCTGAACAATTTCTTCGGAGATTATATTGTTGCCTTGGAAAATAATCCATACCAAATTTCGTGAATATATCTTGTCAAATGTGAAAGTTTTCCATGCAAGAACTTTTTTCCTTAAAAACTGAGGGACTAGTTCGTTTATATACAGACAGACAGACAGACAGACGGACATGGCTAAATCGACTCAGCTCAACATATTGATCATTTATATATATATTTCATAGGGTTGGACACCCTTTGGGTGTTACAAACTTCGTGACAAACTTAATATACCCTGTTCAGGGTATAACGAGAATTTTCAATTAAATTTATTCGTAACATTTCACTGCTGGGGGCATACATACTTTTCTACTTAAAATAGTCCGCATTTGCCATAATTTGTGCAAATTGAACGCCGGAACTACCACAGGTATACAATTTATACATACATAACGGGTGATTTTTTTGAGGTTAGGATTTTCATGCAGTAGTATTTGACAGATCACGTGGGATGTCAGACATGGTGTCAAAGAGAAAGATGCTCAGTATGCTTTGACATTTCATCATGAATAGACTTACTAACGAGCAACGCTTGCAAATCATTGAATTTTATTACCAAAATCAGTGTTCGGTTCGAAATGTGTTTCGCGTCCGTGTCCGATGAGCGATGAGGCTCATTTCTGGTTGAATGGCTACGTAAATAAGCAAAATTGCCGCATTTGGGGTGAAGAGCAACCAGAAGCCGTTCAAGAACTGCCCATGCATCCCGAAAAATGCACTGTTTGGTGTGGTTTGTACGCTGGTGGAATCATTGGACCGTATTTTTTCAAAGATGCTGTTGGACGCAACGTTACGGTGAATGGCGATCGCTATCGTTCGATGCTAACAAACTTTTTGTTGCCAAAAATGGAAGAACTGAACTTGGTTGACATGTGGTTTCAACAAGATGGCGCTACATGCCACACAGCTCGCGATTCTATGGCCATTTTGAGGGAAAACTTCGGACAACAATTCATCTCAAGAAATGGACCCGTAAGTTGGCCACCAAGATCATGCGATTTAACGCCTTTAGACTATTTTTTGTGGGGCTACGTCAAGTCTAAAGTCTACAGAAATAAGCCAGCAACTATTCCAGCTTTGGAAGACAACATTTCCGAAGAAATTCGGGCTATTCCGGCCGAAATGCTCGAAAAAGTTGCCCAAAATTGGACTTTCCGAATGGACCACCTAAGACGCAGCCGCGGTCAACATTTAAATGAAATTATCTTCAAAAAGTAAATGTCATGAACCAATCTAACGTTTCAAATAAAGAACCGATGAGATTTTGCAAATTTTATGCGTTTTTTTTTTTAAAAAAGTTATCAAGCTCTTAAAAAATCACCCTATACATGTACGTACATACATATGTATAAAGTTACGTCTATTCACATGCCGAAAATGATGATGAATTGTGCTGAGCAGGTCCAGCAAATACAAATTGCATCCGTTGCGAAAGATCAAAAATGAAATAAGTAGCGGAAATTGGAAAAATCAACATTACAAATTAATACGCATACAATGGTAAAAAAAAGCAAGAACGAAAACAAACAAAGATAAATATTGCAATAGCAACATGGGGGAATTGTATAAGTGAGTAAAAACAACCCCGGTGTACTGTTAACAGCACCGTCTACCCTGAAGGGACCGTAATATTAAAGTCCAATTCATATTTACACAACGTTTTGTGTTGTTGGTGTTATGTGGGGCGTGAATATAATGAATGAATGTGGCAGAGGAGATTGTTACTGTGTTTAGCAGACGAGCTTATAAATGTTGCAATAAATATACATTGATGACCATATAAATAGACTCTTTTCACAGTGGATTTTCTTGCAAAATTTAAACTGGTTAAGTAAAATTAAAAGTAAATTTATATACATAAATAACATATAATATCTATACATATAAATATGTAAATCATAGAGTCAGAGCTGTAGATCAGAAATATATTTCTATTGAACTAATCCAACCAACGAAGGCAAGACGAAATATCTACGCATTCGCGACTTGGCTCCCACGTCATTATTGATAGTCATAACTTTGATGGCGTAGATAATGTCGTCTAACTTGGAACCCGTGTAAACACCAACAACAATGTCAGCTGCGAAACCCAACGCAGAATAAGGTGTTACTTTGAACTGAGTAGGCAGTTCCTCTCTCTCGATGACAAAAGGAGTTTTTGAGGGAAATGTTCTGCGGAAAATGTGTGGTCATTGACAATGGCGAATACCGCACTTGATGGAACGATGAGCTTCACGAGATATATGACGACATTGGCATAGTTCAGCGAATTAAGTGACAGCGTCTTCACTGGGTAGGTCATGTCGTCCGAATCGATGAAAATACTCCAGCTCTGAGAGTGCCCGCTCGTGGCAGTACCCGACGGGAGAAGCAGAGGAAGACCTTTACACCATTGGAGAGACCAGGTAGAGAAGGGCCTGTCTACGGCCCTTTCTCTACCTCTTCTTCCCCTGCGGGTACTGCTGTGAGCAGCTCATCATTCCATCCACTGCGCTAGCCGCCGTTGCCAATGTGCAAAGGAACATAAATCTTCCGCAGATCCTTTCTCTTGAAAACTCGTAACGCAGCTCGAATTATTTTCTCCAAAAGTAGATTGAAGAAGTTGCACCCTGTCTGAAACCTGGTTTGGTATCAAACGTCTCGGAGAGGTCTTTCTTGATCCTGATGGAACGTTTGGTATTGCTCAACCTTAGCTTACGCAGCCGTATTAGTTTTGCGGGGATACAAAATTTAGCCATGGACAATGAGATGGTGTATGTCGATCCTCTCTTCACAAGTCTTCTCCAAGATTTGACACATGGTTAATATGGTTAATATCTGGTCAGTTGTTGACTTTCCAGTCCCAAAAACCGCACTGCGAAGGTCCTATCAGTTTGTTGGCGGTGGGAAAGATGTTGAGGAGGCTTATCCGATGGATGTTGGCGTAGTTTGTGGGGTCTCCCCTTTGATAGATTTCGCAGAGTATACTCATTTCGGGCATACTGTAGGTCCACATGATATTGATATTAGCTTATGCATTTTCAATCTGTTTGTTTCGCAATAATCATTTTGTCGAAGACTAATCAAGGATTTTCAAGATAATCCTATTTTTTTTTTGTGGGTGGACGTAGATAGGTTCAAAACATAACGAGGTTAATCATTTAATCATAACAGTCACACGTGTAAGTTTTCGAGTCGGCAATTTGAAACTCTATGGAGTTGAAGATGGGGTTATTAACAATGGTCATAGCATCTATTAGATTTGGGTATTTTTATGGAAGCAGATCAAAAATAAAATTATTTCAAAAGTAGTGCAAAAAAATTTAAAAGCCTAGAAAAAGTATTGATTTTTGAAATTGATCTAGAACCTTTTCTTATGAGTTTAGAATTTGATACACCATTACTAAAAAGTATTTTCTCGCCTTCAGCTCTCCATTTTGTCGTTTCATCGCATTTAAGAACCCTTTTTGGCAATAAGCTTGGACATTAATTTATTCTAATGCATATGTAAATTTAGAATTTGTTACTCGGCTTTAGGGTATTACACAGTACAAGGACATATTACCAAAAATACGAAGCAGAAGAAAACGCCTGTGGAAAAGTGGAAATCATTGACTTGAATCACATCCGCTACGTTCGCCAATTCCCAGAGCGCCTCTATTGTACATCTGCTTTTAGAATGCTGATGAATCGACAACACTTTAAGGTCAGGTCAGCTCCCCCACAAACTACTTCTATTTGGCAATTTGGCAGCCGTCTACTGTACATACATATATACACATCTCTCAATAAGTACACTTTGTATATGAATACATACATAAGTATATACTTAGCTAGAGCTAAGGTGTACGTGCTTCATCAGCACAAACCAACCCTTAGTGTAACTTCATCAGACGAGTCCTCCGCGCTTTCCCTCTCCATTTGGATTACTAGAGCTGAAGTTTTTGAAAAAACGACTGATGAACATGAAACCATTTCCAACACGAAGGTACGACATGCAATTTTCGTACCTTTGGCTATTTTCCCCCATCACACACACACAGCCCCAAGCGGAGTTGCTCCCCCTTAGACGAAATAAATTTCAATACGCATTTCCAGGCTCACGCAAGGTTGCTGTGTTTACGTGTGTATTGGCATATTTTGAGGCTTGCCGCTGTCTGGTGATGCTAATGATAATTTCATATTTACGTTGTCTACTCGCTACAGTGGCGTGTGCAGCATTTCTAAGGAAAGAGAAAAATTTTTAATTCGGAGCGACAGTTTAAATGTGGCACACAAATTATAGATAAAATAAATATATTGTATGTCCATTTAATGGTATTAAATCTGATAAAATCTGTTATTTAATATCTTGTTCATGGAAATTTGTAAATTGATCGAGGGGTTTATATTCCCCCTCAATCCCCCTTACAACGACGCTGTTCCACATGTACATACATATGTATATATATGTAGATGACTTTAATATCTGATGTGCTGTTGGCACATACGAAAATTAACATTAAATTTTTGGTTTGATTACCTTCAACCGAACCACCAGCCGCCACCCACCATCGCCAGCTCACATCGAAACACTGTTGCATAGAAGTTGTAACAAAATACGCGAAGGGTGAAACGGCAGTTTTTCACGCTTTAAAATATAACCTTTTTTGCCGATTCTGTTTTCTCTTTCTTCTTTTTATATTATGTTACCTTAATGGAACGATGAGACATCAAAGATTTGACGTATCGCTGCGTTTTCGGTGTCACGTTTTAAAGTAACGACGGATTATTTCACGTTTAATTCGTTATGAGAAAATTTTGTTTATAAACAAGTGTATCTTATTAAAGACGAAAATCATTTGGGCATAAAATATGACATTTAAATTATACACATAGGATAGGGGGTACTTAAAGCATTATGATCCATGGCGTATATGGCATAATAACGCCATAATGATACAGAGATGATAGCAACACGTAGCGCTATAAACAAAACAAGCTGTCAAAGTTTCATAATAATTATAAACAAAGACTTTCGTTTTCCCTTTAATTACGTCACGTATCAATGTATTCTGCCAAGAATATTCCAAAAATAAATAATGTGACAAAATTGTAATAATCTCTTTTTCTATGATACACATGGAAGGAAAACATTTACATTTTACTGGAAAATGTTTCTTATCATTCGAAAGAGCATCCCTTGACACTTATTTTTTGAAGAATTTCCTTTCCAAATGCTGGGCACGGTTTACAGTCAGATGCTCCACTCATTGAATCTAATTTTCGATGACTCCTTTTGGACTGTTAACTGGCGAATGATATGCGTAATGTTTTGCTTCAGCGGACTTTATCATAGGATTTAGACTATAGATATCCCCAAAAGAAAAAGTCTAACGGTGTGATATCAAACGATAGGCAACCGAACGGCCCAAACCGTGAAATTATCTTCTGAGTGTTCGAAGTGTTCTCTCAATAAATCCATTGATTGATGCGATGTGTGGGGAGTGGAGTCGCTTTAACTGTCGCCATTGACGGTTACGTTCTCACTGGAATGATTTTTGAAGAAATATGGACCGATAATTCTACCGGCCCTCAAACCACACCAAACCGTTCTTTTTTGTGGATGCAATGGCAGCTCTTAAGTCCTTTCAAGTGGCTGGACGTTTCAAAATCGGCAATTTTGCTAGTTTACATACCCATTAAGCCAGCAATGGACCTCATCGCTTAATAAAATTTGGCTCGAAAACTTCGGATCTTCTCGGAACGTTTTAAGAACCCATCGAGCGAAGCGATGTCGCTTAGAAAGGTCGAGCGGTTTCAGTTCTTGCACAAGCTGTATTTTTACGCTATCTATTTAAGGGGTTAGGCCACTCTAGAACTTTCGGAAAATTGATTTTTTATGGTCTCATAATTGTTACACCGAAAGATTTTGACAGGGAAAAAATTCTAAATGCCCCATTTTCGTTATCTCGTCGAAGGCCGTCGTTCGGCAGGGAGCCCATTTAAAACTTTAAACGGTTTATCTCAAAACTGTTTTTTTCTAGTTGGCCGGAAACATAACTCAAACAATTTACAACCGATTCACTTGAAACTTTGACAACATCTTCAGAATAACATTAAATACAGAAGAACGTAGGATTTTTTTTATCTAGCATAGTTTGTTTTTAATTAACAAATTTCGAACAATTTTTTTGGCCAAATTGTTACTTGTCCCTTTGAAGGCCTGCCATTTCGTCAAAATCGATATATCGAAAAAATCCTACGTACTTCTGTAGCTAGTGCTATTTACAAGCGGAAACCGTTCAACAACTTATTTAAAAAAAAATGACGGGAGCTGTGTGTCCGGCTGTGGACTCCGAAAAAACGGAGACATCCTAGGGAGAACGCTGTGTAGCCGCCATTTTTCAATTAATTTTTCTTCAAAAATAGTTATAAGCAGTTAATTATATGTATAATAAATCCCTTTTATTAAAAACCAGATTTATTTGATAGTCTCTCAAAAGGCCTATTTTGTGACCCTCGATAGTGCCCTAACCCCTAAAGATCCCGACGTAAAACACGTCAGACCGAGTTCGGTCTTCGGGTACACGCTACATTTTCTACACTGCGTGTTTGGATGTTCACACGGTCAAGTATTAGCCAATAATGAATACAGGGTCTAAAGATGGGGGATGATGCTGCGAATAGTACGAACAGTAGGCCGATTATGATGAAAGACACACGCGAAGCTCATTCTTGGCAAAACGTGAATTTTCGTAATAAAGATGAATGATTTGTAAAAGTCTTTCCATCATGAAATAACAAACAGTACTGAACAAAAATAACATGACAGCTTGACACTACTCACGCGTTATCTGTCAAAAAAAGCAATTGAATAAAGTACCTCTACTTGAAATACCCGTCAAAGCAATAAGACGTAGTACATTACCATATACTAAGGCAGAAAGAGAGATAGAGAGAGCGAGTCAGAATGCATTTTTTGAAGAGTTAAATAACTGCTTTAAAATCAAGCAATACCTGTAAAAGTGGTTGTCTTCACATAGGTCGAAACCTGAAACTATGTACATAATAATGATGGATATCTAATCTATTGTGACCTAAGGGTAGCAACTGATAAACTTAACTGGGCTGCTGGAGTGCAAAACTGGGCAATTTTTCATTAACCATGAGTTTTTGAGTTGATTCTCTGTGTTCGCTTCGAACCACACTTTTCAGCAAACTAACAAAAGTATTACTTATGGAACTTCAAATTTTAATTATTTCTCTGAGGTAAAATATTGGATTTGGCGGTATATAACACAAGCGATAAAGTTATTATAAGTAGATATATAAATAAATAAACATCCTGATTTTCAGGAGCCACTGAGTTTTAGCACTCTGTTAGAATCTATCGTTTAGGCAAAATTTTATTGTACTGGACGAAATTACGAATTGGATAATGATTTTTAAGTTCTTTTTCTTAACCATCTGCTGATGTCATAGCTTATCCTTGAATTCCGATTTCACATTCATGGGTTTATAAAATTAATACGTTCACCACACTGATTGTTCTAAATCAACCCATTACTTTCAGGTGTATGTTTCGTTTCCTACAGGTTTTTTTTTTTTTGTTAAAAATGTCAATATTCGGAAAAAATTTACGCAGCCTCCGCATTTATTCGGTAAAACAAAATCTTAAGAAATCTCATTAGCTTTTGCTGAAATGTCTAACATACTGCAAGCCATTGCACGAAGCCATTTGCGACGGCTCCAACAGCGGCAACACAACCGAGTCAAAGTTAAAGGAACATTCTTCGTACGTCAGTTTAGAATTTCATTGACGGCTGCTAACAAGGAAACCCCAAATAGAAGTACAAAGCCAATTCAGAAAGAAATGCGGAACAAAAGCAACAACACAAATAAAAGATTTAGCAGCATACGCAACAATAATGCGGAAGCTTACCAAGTGTTGGTGCAGCCATTTGCGGGACGGCAAAGTCAGCGCTCAACATTATTGTACGCCAAATCCGCAATGGATTTACGGCTCAATTCTTGTGTGCGTGCCGTGCGCTCCCCCGCCGCATTTGCCGCGCCACTGTGCAGCTACGCCGGAACAAAGCCAAGTATAGGTAAGAAAATACGTTAACCGAATGAATGAAACAATGAATGAAAAATTGAATGAGTGTGTAGCCGAAACTCACATTTGGCGGCAAAGGAAAGCTGGAAAACTTCAAAAAATGCGACCAACAAAAGAATCGTACCGTACGCATTGACAATGGCATGACCCTAGTAGCACCCACAACCAAGTCAACAAGAACAGGCGGCAGCACCAGCACCAGTCGCGCAATTGGCATCTCAGAGCAATGGGGTTGCTGCATTGCGAAGTGGTGGCATGAGCGTGAACTTGGCATGTGGCAGCAGCCCACCCGCCGAGCACTTTGACATATTTTGGGGTTCAGCCCCGATGAAGCGTGCTGGTGACTGCGGTTGCCGTTTACCAACTCCTAGTAGCTGGTACTGTTGCTGTTGCTGCTGATGTTCACGGTGATGCCAATGTCGTCGCTGTTGCTGTTGCTATTTGAAGCTGCTGGTCTTTTATTGGACTCGCTTTTTGTGTATTTCTTGCATGGCAGGGATTTGTTTTGCCATTTAAATTCTTTTCCTTCATTTGCGTTGGTTCTTTATTGTTTGCTATGGTCTGTGGTTAGCTGCAGCGAACACAATGGGGCGAATGGCTTTGACTCTTGTTAAATTAGAAGCAGTTAAAGCAAAGCAATATTTCTCGTCAGGATTACATTTTTATCGTTTAGTGTGACAGACGGCAGCCGTTGCTTGTCATTTAAAAGGTCCGCAGTTGTTAGTGTGCGAGTGTATGTAGTGGCTGACAGTTGAGTCGGCAGATACAGCCAGCAAGCAAGCGTGATTTTTGCCGCTTAATCATGTTAGTCGGTTTATTCAAGCATTTTATTACATGTGTCGAACCGCCCGCCGTCTGCCGCTTGCCGCCTAATGGGGTAATTGGGTATGGGATATAGCGATACATACCTGGCATAATTAGATTTTCTAGACGACCATATACATACCTCAAAAATGTGTGTAGTTGCCTGAGTTGTTGACACCTAATTACTCACTGAACCGCTTTTCTTGAGGTTCTAATGAAATTTGCATTAAAGTTACTAAGTAGCCAAAGTAGTAAGCTATATTAGCAGTAATGTTATACAGCCAAAAAGGTAGACATCGGAGGAGAGATGTTTCACATTTAATGAAACGCATCATAACTGACGACGAGACGTGAATTTACGAATATGAGAAGATCCAACATTCATGCTCGTATTGAATCAGAAGTCTATTTGAAGGCGATAATAAAGACTTGTATCAAAATACCTAAGTGAATGGCGCTCTGAGAATTTTCCTCACATTTCTGAACTTATACTTTTGTAAAACCCCTGAGGAGATCTAGTGACTGATGCCCAGAGCATTCTGAAATTATGGAGGGAACACTTCTCCAACCTGCTAAATGGCAATGAAAGCTTAACGCCAGGTGAAGGCGAACTCGATTCCCCAATTGAAGAAGTTTTGCGAATAACAATTATCCGTCTGAAGAACAAAAAGCGGCGGGGCCGCTGGATTTCCGGCCTAGCTATTCAAATACGGCGGGAAAGAACTGATGTGGAGCATGTATTAGATTCTTTGTAGGATACGATCGGACGAAAGCATGCCCGACGATTGGATTTAGTTGTGATCTGTCCAATCCTCAAAGAAAGCAGACCCCACAATCTGGGCCAACAACCGTGAGATAAGTCTCCTCAACATCGCATATAAGGTTCTATCGAGCGTATTGTGTGAAAGGTTAGAGCCCACCATCAACAAACTGATTGGACCTTATCAGTGGAGCTTTAGGCCTGGAAAATCAACAATGGACCAGATATTCAAATATGCGCCAAATCTTTGAAAAGGTCCGTAAAAAGAGGATCGGCACATACCACCTCTTCTTCGATTTTAAAGCTGCTTTTGAGCAATACCAAAAGCTTTGCGTCTTTCGATACCAAACGAGGCTTCAGAAAAGGCGACTACCTATCATGCGACTTCTTCAATCTACTCCTGGAGAAAAAAAATCGATCTGGAGAGCTGAATTATCGATATCATTGACCATGAAAAACACGCCGGTAGTTCTAATTTCTTTAGACTGGATAAAGAAGCGAAGAGTATGAGTTTAGTTGTAAGCGAGGACTCAACGAAATATCTCCTGTCATCAAACAAACAGTCATCGCACCCGCAACTAGGCTCCCACCTCACTATTGACCTGGTGGGTCTTGCCAGTTTTCGGGAGAAAGGTTCTGCGGAAGACTTATGGTCCTTTATTGACAACGGCGAATACCGAATGGATAAAAGCACTGCAGCTCTGAGAGTATTCGATACAGTACCGGTCGGGGACACCATAAGAAGAGGATGACCTCCACTCCGTTGGAAGGACCAAGTGGAGAAGAACCGGACTACACTTATAATCTCCAATGGGCGCCCAACAGCGAAAAGAAAGAACGTCTGACGCGCTGTTGTAAATTCGGCTATAACCGAAATAACCAATAAAGCAGGAGGAGAAGGCAGCTTCTAAAGCAAAATTTCGCTCAATTTCAGCCCACCTTTGCAAATGAATAAGTAATATAATTCGTCAGTTATTGGCTGACATAAGGCAGCCGCAACTTATCCCATTTACATCTTCGCTGTTATACACGACCCCCCTCCCACTCCCTTGACCATCTACAGTATTAATTACTTAATTTGAATTTACCACCCCACACACCACCATAAGCTTCTCTATGTAGCATACTATGAGTTGTGGCAGTTCCGGCGCCAATTTTTGCCTTTCTTTATTGTTTTGTTGTTTAGATTGTTAATATTGTTAGTAATGTTGTTGTCAATGTTGTCTTATGGCGCATTACACGCACCCATCAACGCGCTGCCTGCCGGTAACGCCAAACATTAATTTACTATCAAAACAGCGGCCAACACGGAACGAATCGGTACCGTGCCAAGGGGTGTGGTAAAACAGATCAGATAACGAGGGATCTAACGATGCCAATGCGCTTCCTTTGGATACAAGTGCGCGTTGCGGCAGTCACTTGCCATTTGGCAGTTGCTAGTTGTCGGTCTGTGTTTGTAACAATAGCAGAAGAACTAGGCACAAGTACAGGGTGGGGAGGAACATGGAGTGCGGCGTGTGCTCAAATTGCTGCCACGTGACTCTATTGTGATAGTGATGCCCTCGTTGCCGTGGTTAGGTAGGTAAAAAAAGGATAATAAATTGCATTTAATTTGACTTCATTGTGGTACCCCTTTAAAACTGATCAGGGTTCGGGCGAGCACTCGACGAAGAGAAGCAATTCCAGCAATAAAATTATTACAATAGGTAGATAATTCATTATCTTAGGTACATATCTGTACACATTATTATTATTTATGTCACTTGATTTTATTTATTTTTAGTTATGAAAATGTTTGAATAAATTCGAAAGCGTTTTAGATTCCGTAGTGATGCAAATGGTTTGGAAGCAGTGATTTTGTAATTTTTGGTTAGTCGGCATTCTTTATATATGTACATGCGACATTATATGTGACCTCGTCTACGAAAAGGGGGCTTAGGTGTCAAAAAATCGATTTTTTTTTCAAACTTTTTTTTTTAATTTTTTTTTTTTATTTTATTTTTTAATTTTTTTTTAATTTTTTTTTTTTTTTTTTTGACACCTAAACCTCCTTTTCGTAGACCAGGTCACATATATTGTTCCGAACGTGTAATCCTTTCTAAGTCTCAATATCTTCTTTGCCAACCCGTCAGGAGGCATTTAAAGATTTTCTGACGAGCACAAGTTATTCAGTTGTTGTTGTAGCGAAACCAATTTCGACTACAAGGTAAGTTAAGGTCGAAGTTATCGGACAGTGGACCCAAGAAAAGAGCTGTTTTAAAGAAGTCATTCCTTAAGTTATGATAGCATTTCCTATTTTATTTAACACTAACTCGGAAATACATTCATACTTTACAAAATGTTGGAGCTTCCCTGAGTTCCCTGAGGTTCCGTCGAATCCAATTTTTGATGACTCGTGCGAGCCTTTCGACTGGTAACTGGCGAATAACAGGCGCACAGTGTTGCGAAACCGGAATTTTTTGGAAATCATATTGCCTAAACTGTAATTTTAATTGTATCGATGAGAAACTTCTACAGATTGGTCAGAATGAAATCCCAAACAGAATGAGTGAAAAACAATTTGCACCGAAAAAAATTGTTGGGTCAAATTTTCAACAAAAATCAAAAAAAAAAAACTTGTTCGAAAAATTTACAAAAAAAATTCATTTTAATTCTTCTTTTATTTCTGATAAATACCCTATGATTAGTTTTTTAAATAAAGTATAGGGTGGTCCGAACAAGAATTATAAACGTCAAATTTTCTTAATTTTTCGATATTTGTTGAAAAACTCTGAAATTTTATATAAAACCAAAATATATTTCAATTCTTATTTGAAAGGTGGCAATAAAAGCTTCAATTGGATACCGGTTTGAAGTCAATAGCTTCAGTTTTAAGAGAGTTATGCTCATTTTTGTGGAGTGTTAGAATAGATGTAGAATAAAAAAGATACTATTTTATAACACATTCATATATTATTGCATTCTACAGAAAAATTACAAATTATCAGTCATCTACCAATAAGTTCATTGCTTCCTCTGATAATTTCAGGTGTTTCTTCTCCTTCAGTATTCTCCTACTTGTGACTGCGGGATCAGAATTGGCGAGCAGATAATGTAATATGTCTTCACAATTGTCTTTTCGTATTGTTTTCCTCGCATGGTAAAGCCTTGTGTTTCTGAAGTCCTTGTTTTCTGCTTCCAATGCTTCTGAAAATAATAAAAATTTGACGTGGGATGACGGAAAGTCACCCGAAAACCAATACTATTAAATTATTCAATAAGTGATTCCGAGAATTTCCGTTCTATTTCTATGGAATAAATACTGAGAATGATATACTAAAATCGTTATAACTCCCAGGAGGGCAGGTATGGGCAGCTGATTTTTTCACAGATCGTTGAAAACAAATTATGTAACATTTCTGTAGTGGTTTAGAACTGGGACTCTCTGGGACTTTTTAGATATTGCTTACCTAACCCAAATTTAAAGGAAAAATGGACCTTTAGTCGGGTTTTCGCTCTAAAAAAGGTGCATATGAAAATGTTTCAAACAATATTCCTTTGTTTTACAGAAGATACTTGTCCGAAGGCAGAATTTTTTTCCGAATCAAAATATCTGTCACCAAAATCAAATGAAATCATTTTGAATACAGCCCTGAAATCCCCCTCTTTTCGTGAAAATTTTGTATATTTGACTTCTAAAATCAATAAAAAATCAACGGGCCAACATAAAAGTAAGCTTTATGTGTTTTTGGTTTACTTGGAATGTCTGTGACAAAATTGCATCATCAAAAACACTGAAAAAAAATAATCGGAGAAAAGTAACTTTTCCACTAGCCGCAACACAGTGAGGCGTAAATTTTTGCTCCAAGGCCTGAATCGAAGCGGATTGTCCGTTTGGACTTCAGACTTTATGTATCCCCACAGGAAAAAGTCTAACGTTGTGATATCACATGAACTTGGTGGCCAATCGACCGGCTCAAACCGTGAAATAATCTGCTCACTGAAGTGTTCTTTCAATAAACTTATTAATTGATTCGATGTTGCAGAGATCACGAGATTCAATTTCAGGCATCAAATAGTCGGTTTTCATGGCGCGATAAAGGTCGCCATTGACGGTTACGTTTTTGCCGACATCACTTGGAAGAAATATGAACCGATCATTCCACCGGCCCACAAACCACACCAAACCGTTGCTTTTTCTAGATTAAATGGCAACACTTGAATTTCTTCAGGTTACTCTTTGTCCCAAATGCGGCAATTTTTCTTTTTTACATACCTATTAACCCCAAATTTGTCTTACGGCTCACGCATGACCTGTCTAAAAAAGAGGTTATTGAAAAAAGAACCTCTACTTGGATCACCCGTTATTTCTGCGCACACAGTATACATATTTATTTACACCTACAGACATACTTTTGCCTTCAAAGGTTCACAAATTCACGTGAAGCGAACACTAAAGTCACCGTTCGGGTCGTCATAACCAGTGTTGATTTAAGATTTTTAATAAGATGTCAAAATGACGCTAAAGCGAGACACCCTGCTGTGAAGCTACGGCACAAGGCTATGAAGCTTTACAGCATTGCCACTGACAACAGGATATAATGTAGACATGAACCAAACATACCTGTACTATTAAAGTTAAAAAATAATTATAATTCATATATGTATGTACCATACCCACTTTTGCAGGCATTACAAAAACAACCACACCATAAAAAGATTTTCAATTATAAAGAAAATATATTTGGATAAATCTTCAAAACTTCACATTACTTCACAAATTCTGTATTGAAAATTGTATTATTATAATCTATAAAAGAAAATTGTATCGCTTATTTACTTATCTTTCTGCTTTCAGGATGGCGCGATTCGCTTCTCTCAATACCAAAAAAATGGCTTTCCACTGCAGAGTCGGTCGACGAATTTGGCTTTCCCTGCGTAAGTGTTACAGTTATATTTTTTATTGTTGGTCATAAGACTATTTGATTCGCATTGTTACATATTATCTTTTATTTGTATACCTAATAATATTGCCAGTAAGTATTTAACAATCAGAAGACCGGTCCCTATAAATAAACCCAGAGTTTATTTAGCCATGTCCGTCATTGTTTGAGACATCGAACTGAAATTTTGCACACATTTTTTTCGATATCGAACCAATATCGAAACAGCTGTCATACAAAGTAACCCATATTCAATAGCAGTCCGATACAAGCAACTTCTTCAGGGTTTATAGGGATACCCTGGATAATAATCTCTGCCAAATTTCGTGAAGACACATTATCAAATAAAAAAGTTTCCATACTGGCGCTTGGGTTTGATTTCTTCACTATTTATGTCAGCTTTTATTTAGTTCGACAGTACCGTAAAATGACAATTGGACGTGTGCAAATTTCAGAGCGATATCTCAAAAACTGAGTGACTACTTCGACAGCAACTGTCCAAATCAATACAGGTCGTACTGGTCATATGCATATACTTATAAACAGTTGAACTGCGTGAGAACTTGCAAAGAATACTAACACAGGCCCTCAGTGTACATTCCTCTGTTAGATACAATCGGCAAAGATTTGAAGACTTGCTTTTCTAGAGAAGTATTGGATGGATTTCAACTGAGTTTTCTGCTTATAGAAAAATTACAGTCCGTCAAGTGAGAACGTGGTCGACTTTACCGACAGGTAATGAAAGATTTCGCTCTAATTCCTTCGCGAGCCGATAAAGGTAAGCTTTGTCCTTGATGCATTGTCAACAAAGGTTCAGTTGTCGTTGATATTTTGAAACAGAATCACGTTAAACGTCATGAGTGCTAAGTACGCGTTGCGCTACGAAACTGTGTTCCTTTGCATCCACCCAAAAGGTTCTAAAATGTCGCAATGAGCGGCTGCTAAATATATAAGAAAGTCGAAGGCATTTGTACAGAAATGGATACAGCGATATTTAGTGACTAAAAATGTCGATGATTTACCAGAACGTGGTTCGATAGGAAAAGTGTGCAGAAGAGATGAAAAAAGAATAGTGATTCTGTTTTCGCGGAATCCTGCTTTAACACTGCGGAAAGGACAAGAAAAATTAATGGGAAAAGGCTTAGATATATCCTACGAAACTATCTGAAACCTTCTTCGTACTCATGATCTGAAATGGCGCAACACAATGAAGAAGCCTCTGTTGACTGAAAAACTTGTGACAAAGTGACTCACTTGGGTGCATAGATAGATTGATAGAGGTTTTGAAAATGTCATTTTTACTGATGAATGTTCTATATGAGCACGTTCTATCCTCACGCGAGACTGGTCAACTTCCACCAATAGGCTTGTTCAGCGGACCGTAAAACATGGAATAAAGGTGCATCTTTAGGGCTGATTCTCAAAGCAGGAATTCGGCACTTTGTACCTCTTTACTGACAACCTAAATGCCGAGAAAATGATAAAAATCTACAAAAAGGCTTTACTGCTAACTGTCAAACGGTGGTTAATCAGAAAAAATGAAAATTACATTCTGCAGGAAGACAACGATCCTAAACACCGCAGCAAGCTCTGTACTCAGTGGAAAACTGAATCTGGCATCGTTACATTGGATTGGCCGTCGCAGTCGCCCGAAGCACACCCTATTAAAAACGTGGGAGCATATATTAAATAGAAGCTTCGTATTTGATGCACATACACTTTAAAGCAGTTGTCTTACGAAATTCGTCGGATCTGGAGATCCTTGCCAATAGAATACGCCATCAAATTAGTAGAAAGCATGCCTCGAAGATGCCAGGCAATTATCGACGCCGGTGGTGACTGGACATATTATTGACCAAATTGCATCATTGTTTGTAGTGTGTACAATGCATATATAAATATGAAAGTTTCATAAAATATTTTTTTTTTATAAATAAACACGACCACGCTCTTACTTGACAGACTGTATGTACTTTGAAAACCAAAGAAATGGAAAATCTTATTGACTGCTTGATAGATTGATTCAAAGACCTTTTGAACAATGACAACGTCGAACAACGATTGAAGCTCACAGGTGAACTTGATCATTGGCAGTGCCTTTGGAGGCAGAAGCAAAAGTCAAAAGACAACAAGTTACCGACTACTGCATTGGAAACGTTGAAGAACTGCGATGTGGATCTATACCCCATAATTCATAGTTTTCTTCGCATATTCTGCACACTTTCTGTGACGAATATGAACTTGATAGATCGGCCTGGCGTTACTGCACAGGCATCATGACATTGAGATCACTGCAGAAGAAGTTCTCGAAAGATTCTTAAAACTTTTCCCAATCGTTTTGTCTTGTGAAATTTTATTATTCCAATACACGAACTAACTACAGTATTATATGTGACCTGGTCTACGAAAAGGGGGCTCAGGTGTCAAAACAACATTTTTTTTTATTTTTTTTGTTTTTCAATTTTTTTTTCTTATTTAATTTTTTTTTTATCTTTTTTTTTATTATTTTTTTTTTTATATTCTTTATTTTTTTTGACACCTAAGCCCCCTTTTCGTAGACCAGGTCACATATATACATTATAATAAATTATGACAGTATATAACTAATGCCCTTTTTTATTTTTTTGGAAGGATTTGATATTGTATAAAGACTACGCTAGACTGGGTTTAAGCTATACCCAGAAAAATAGTCGTTTTCGACGTGTATTGTAGTTACTTATTCCGACTTACATATGTATTTACTCGTACAAAACAGAATTTGTACATCAACAACGTACATACATACGTACATGTGTCTCCCGTATGTATACAAATCTCCTTATATTGACGTGGTCCTAAACAAACAGACTACAACACATCACGAAAGCCAAATATATAGCTTCAACCCCAGCGCTTAAGAAACACACCAGTAATCCTGTTTGATATAATTAGTAAAGCAAATAATGAACAAATGTAGGATTCTCCTTGACAACCCAACAATCTTCCCACATTTAAATTTCTCTTTTGTATCTTTCTCCATCTCCATTAGACAATTTAAATCGATATTTTACTTTGAGTTGACAAGTTTATTTTTACCAAATAATTGCAATCACTTTGACAACCATAAACAGTAAAGACATACAAAGAAACCGGCTCAACTTTGATCAATTTATAAGGGCTGTGAGTTGATATACTATAAATAAATTTCACCAATTTTCGGACGCATTTTACTTCTAGATACCAAAAATTTAATAAAGCCATTCTATTTTGGCCACTATCGCAGTTGATGGTTGCGCAATCTGTTGTAAAGTCAAATAAACTTATAGGGGTCTCATTAAAATCTAAAGGACAAGAATTTTCCTCATCTCAATTACCACTGTTACCGTTATATATTTTCTGTTTGCCCATAGTGTATTTACATATCTAACACTAATATTTCTGTTCAATCTTTTTAATTGTAGGCACTACCAAAAGTACCAGTCCCACCGTTGGAGGAGACTATGGCTAATTATATACTCGCCATAGAAGCTTTCACGACACCGGCAAAACTCGAATGTACGAAACTTTTGATTAAAAAATTTATGAGTCCAGATGGTATTGGTCAAAAATGTCATCAATATTTAATGGACAAGCGTGAAGCTGAGGATAATTGGGTGAGCTCATACTATATGATATGCCAAGTTGAAATAAACTCAATTAGAGAAAATTATTTTTGACTCATATAAATTTGTTCCTGGATACGTAGAGTTTATAAAAAAAACTTAATATATTTATTTACGCTCTCGGGAAAGATTACAACTAACATGTTATTTTTGGTTTAGAAACCGGTTATTTGAAACAACTTATATACTTGTATGAAAACGTTATAAATAGCAAAATAACTTAATATTCAGCGGCTTGTCTGTCAGTTGATCCCGCGGATCGCACAAGCGATAGTTTGGGTAAAATCTTGGCATTCTAAAAAATCTAGTATTGCATGTAAATCGCAAGGAGAGCTTACAGTGGGAGGGTGCTGATGCCATTTTAAAAAGCGCCCTGTAATATTAGGTGGTCGAAAAAGTCCTTTCGTATTTCTAATCAAACTTCAACTTATTTTTTTTTATATTAATGAACCAAATATGTACCATTTTGTTCGACATTATTCCATCAGTGTAAAACTTTTATGATTTCTTGGCGAAAAACTGCGACACAGGCTTCTGTAAAGCCTACTTTACTCCATTAAGGGAGTTTTGTGTAATGGTAGTCCGATGGTGCAGGGCTATATGGTGGAAGCATCAAAACTTCCCAGCCAAGCTCTCCAAGTTTTTGCCGAGTCATCAAAGATGTGTGAAGTCCTGATGGAAGACGAAGATGTGTGATGTCCTGATGGAAGACGAAGTCAGTCAGTTCTAGACCTTTTTTTCGATTGCTTGTTTCAATCTCATTAGTTGTTGACACTAAATTTTAGAATCAATGGCTGGAGCAGCTCATAGTGGATGATTCCTTTTCAATCCCACTAAACACTCAGCATAACCTTTCTAGGCGTCAATCCTAGCTTTGCGACCATTTGGTGAGTTTCACCACGCTTGGACCATGATCTCTTTCCTAAATTATTGTCGCATTTGTTCCACTTTTCGTCTCCTGTTACCATTCGCTTCAGAAATGGTTCACTTTAATTTCGTTTCAGCAAAGATCTTAATTCGCTCCGTTAAATTTTTCACAGGCAATTTATGTGGTACCCAAACATTAAGCTTCTTTTTGTAGCCAGCGTATTTTAAATGGTTCAAAACCGCTTGATGATGAATGTTATGTTCCTTAGTGATGTGATGGCTGCTGATGGTCCTGGTCAATATTTTTCTTAATTTCATGGACTTTTTAAACGATATTTCGATAGAACGAAAGCGAGCGAACCATTATTGTGCCACACGAAGTGATGCAGCATTGTCTACATAAACTTCACAAATTTCATTGATGGCTTGCGTGGCATTCTTCCTATACAAAAATTTCAAAATATAACGAATTTCTTTATTATAACTTATTTTCAACTTCCTAGAATTTTATTTTTTCGGTTAAATGAAGGTTAAAATTTTACCTTTCCAACACTATATGGTATGACACAATGTGATTGATAGCACTAGCGATATACGATTACAACGACGTCTATTGACAAAATACGAAAAGACTTTTTCGACTAGTTTAAGTGCATTTCTCTTCTTCCACATGGTTTTATACCGCATGTGTCAATATATATAATATTTTGATAGAATTGTGTGTGCACGGTTTTTTTAAGCATAATCTCATTTGGTGTCATAAATGGATTAAATCGGCCGATGGTTTATTCTACCTTCCATTTATCAATGATTTCTGCTCTTCTGGCTGAACAGGGTATATTAAGTTTACCACGAAGTTTATAAGGCTCAAGGAGAAATGCTGGAGATCCTATATACATAATATATACATATTATCACAGTGACGAGTGGAGTCGATATAACCATGACCGACTGTATGCGTTGTTGCATCCGTCTATCTGTCAGTACATAAGCGACATCTTTGAGGTATCGATCAGAAATTTCTAGAACACACCGATATCGGATCACTATACTATATATATAGCTGTCATCAAAACTATCCGATCAAAATGGAGTCCTTATATGGAAAATTGATTTATAGTAGTTATTACCGATTTATATATTGTTGAAGGATCGTTTTGATTGCAATTCTTTTGATAATGTAAAAGTAGATAATTAAGCAATATTTTCGGACTGGTACAGCATTTATTACATTCTTTCTGAAATACATAAGCAGGATTCTTTGCAATGAACAAGATTTAACAATTTTTTTGTTATTGAATTTTAAACATTTTTCGTCCTTAAGCACTTGGTGGAGTTAAATCAATCACTGGTGGTGTTGCAGCTGGTGTTGGTGGTGTGGGTACATTCGGGGCCGAAGTTACTGGAGATGGTGGTCCGGGGTAGGTAGTGTTGGCACTTGGGGTCGGAGCACTTGTTGGGCTTACAGTTGGAGGGGTTATCACTGTAGTAGTAGTGGCCGTAGTATTAGTACTAGCAGTTGTCGCTACAGTTGGTGCCTTTGTTGTCTTTGTGGTGGCACTTGCGGTACTTGTGGTATTTGGATAGTTCGGTGTGGGATAGCCAGTTGTTGCGGTTGAAGCTGTGCTATTATTACTACCAGAATCATCAGAATCAATTGGAACACAATTGGGAGTATTTTGTGTTTTGAGATTTTTGCATACAGGCGCAGGAATATAATCGCTGCATGGGCCGCATTGTTGGTAAACGTAAGTGAAATAATCACCACTTGGACATGGTGTCAACACTGGATTTCCCACGCCAAAGCAGGTGTAGTAAGAGCTTTGATTCGCATAATTTGGCCATTTAATGTAAATGTCATTTATATCACAAGCCGGCTTCAGTTTCGTAGTGTAGGTCTTAAGACTTGGGCATTGTGCAGTTACGCATTGGGCCGCTAATATGACGCAAAGAACTCCAATTACTGAAAATATATTAAAAGTGCCAATCTTTCAAATATCGTATATATAACTCCATATAAGTATAGGTACCTAACCGAACCTAGCCTGACTCTATATAAAATAAGCCAATAATTGAAAATTTAAAGCCCATGTTTGTGAGCATTAAATAAAATTGAATCTGGAAAATGTTCTCAACTCAACTCACCTGTCTTCATGTTGTCGTAGTTGTGCTGTACGCTTTGTTGGAAACACTGACTTCTGTTGCCCGTTCAATCCGTTTATATGCGAATTCATTCCGCATAACAATCATGCGACAGACAGCAATTTAATCAGCTTGTTAAGTCTTGTTAATACCAAAGCTTGTAATTGAGCGGCAATTGACATTTCCCATGCAGAGACTGATTTTAACATTTCTTTATTAAAACTAATCTTGCGCAGATTCACGGTAAGCATGTATGTATGTTTGCGTTACTCCTTATCACTTAGCATGAGTACGAATTTTGTAATTATTCTGCTTATCGGAGGTTGAAGTAATATTAACATGTATGTGAAATTCGTAAAATTCGTAAGACGACGTTTTACCAAGCAGTAGCTTCCAATAAATATCCGGAAGCAATAAAGGAAGATTGATAAAATTAATAGATATTTTTTTATGTACAGATTTTTTAACCTCTCTTTCCATGAGGAAAACTATCTATATGCAATGCCGAAAAAATATTTAACAATTATATAATCCTACTTCAAGCACCAAATTATCTACTACAATAAAGTACAAATTATAGTTATCCCTTTCGAGCAAACCTTAAATACTTTACAGTTTAAGTAGGTATCTACCTTCGAGAATTTTTAAGAACTACGAACGTTATAATAAAACTAGAAGTGTAGGCAGCTTTAATAATGCCATAAATGGTACTTTATGTCTCAAATATATAATTTAAAGTTAATCAGATTATAATAATCAATGCAGGCTACAGGAAGATATACGATATACTACATATATCTGAATTATCTAATAAACCTTTTTGGGTGTGTTCCTTGATTAGTTTTTCACATACGAGTCATTTTTGGTGCAGAGAAGGTATTACGATATCTAGTTAATATCTATTTACTAACCCAACCAAACCTAGTGGAATAATTTATTTTGGTTAAAATGGGATAATAACAACAATCACCATATGATGCACTTCCTTGCCGTATTCCACCATTTTAAAATTCATGAGATACTAAATTTCACAAATCGTTCAGCTATATTATGAAAATTCACGTTCTGTAAAGAATGTTCAACTTATGGTCAACATAATCGACTTACTGAGCGCACTATTTGCAACGCCATCATAAATCTTGAGATCCAGCATTCATTATTGGATGATATTTGACCGAACAGACCACGTCTAGCACGCACTGAAGAAAACATAGCAACCGTGGCTGAGAGTGCAAACGAACACCGTAGAGAATTGATTCGTCGCTGTACGCAGCACCTCGGACTGATATATGGAACGACTTAGTACATTTTACGTCGAGATCTTAAATTGAAAGCGTACAAAATATAGCTTGTGCAAAAACTGAACTCGCTCGAGCTTCCCAGACGACATCGCTTTGCTCTATTGGCTCTTGAAAAGTTTCAAGAAAATCCGACGTTTTCGAGTCAAATTTCGTTCAGCGATGAGGCCTATTACTGGCTCACTTTAGCACAAAGAAAGCAACTTGAAGAGATTCAACAACTGCCATTTCATTCAGACAGAACAACGGCTTGGTTTGGTTTGTGAACCGGTGGAATCATCGGTCCATATTTTTTCAAAAATGATGACAGTGAGAACATAACGATCAATGGTTGCCGTTATCGCGTCATGATAACCGACTATTTAATGCCTGACAACAAGACGAAACCACTTCCTAAACATCGCATCAATGAATGGATTTATTGAGAAAACACTTTGGTAAGCAAATAGTTTCACGTCTTGGCCGTTTGAATAGCTACCCAGATCCCTGTGTTATCACACCGTCATATATTTTCTTGTGGCGATATGTAAAGTGAAAAGTCTATGCGGACAATACCGCTACGATCCAGACCTTAGAGCACAACATCACGAGTGACATTTTTCTGTTACCACTCAAAATGCTCGAACGAGTCCTCGAAAATTGGACTCAAGGGATGTACCATCCGAGACATAGCCGCGGCCGACATTTGAAAGCGATAATCTTCAAAAAATAAATACCAAAAAAATATATATCGAATGATAGGTAAACATTCCCCAGTAAATCTGAAGTTTCTGTGCTTTTTCTCTAAAAAAGTAGGGAGTCTCGCAATGGATCATCCTTTATAAGAAGAGAAAATTTAATTAGATTATCTTCACAAATATTTTCAAGTTACCAGATATCGAATAAAAATATCTATATTTGAAATTAAGCCGCCGAATTGGAATTTGCGAGGCTATAAGAAAAATCCAGTTCAGGAATTCCTCCATATATTAATATAATGATTTTTCGACTTTTCATGTGTTCCAAGATTTGGCTCATGATGAAGTTATTGATTTTTAAGGCCTAAAACCACACTGATAAGGTATAAAGAGAGGCTTTAATCCTTCACATTGTACGCTCGATAGAACCTTGTATGCATATTCTACAAAGAAACCGATGCATGCTACTTATCAGTTCTCTGGGCAATGAAACGTCTGTTCCATCGTGATGGATTGGGGAATCGGGTTCCCCATCTGCTGGTATTCCGTTTTCACTGCCATTCAGCAGGATCGAGAAGTATTCTCTCCATAATTTCAGTATGATCTGGGCAGCAGTCACTGGATTACCTCTAGGGGTTTACAAGTGTATATGCTAAGATATAAATGAAGATATTTAAAGAGGCGGCATTTTAGTAATAATATTTTTTTTTAATAAATGAGCACTTATTTTGTTGGTAACAGTGAAAGGACTTGTATTCTATACATGTATTATAACAAAAATTAACTTATAAAACACAGCGAACTATTGCTACGAGTCCTATATGGATAAATATTTGAGAGCAAAGAAACAGCATATCCTACATTTGTCGACCGAAGTAAAGACATCGATTGAAGAGAATCAAGAGAATCAAAACTTTCTAGAAAAGTTCAATTGACCTGCCTTACAGTCCTAGCTGGTAGTTGGAAAATACTAAGGTTAGAATCTTTCACTTACACTGTCCTTACAAAATCCCGCTGGCAAAGGTAAAACTTTATTTAGAAGAAGCAAATCGAGGATCCAGTACTCCTAAAATAAAACCTCAACCGAATTGCGGCGAATCACTTTATTATATAATATTTATGTAGTATTGAAATTCCGCTTATTTAACTGACTGTGTACATAGAGTTATATTGAAAATTAAATTGAACCGTTATAGGTACATATTACATCGCAACCTACTCTTTAGCTTGGGTTGGCGGCTTCTTCGGCGTTGGTGGTTTCTTTTGCGATTTTGTCTCGGTTTTCGTTGGCGCTTGTTTTTCTGAGGGTTTAACTGGTTTCTTCTTATTATCTGTTGTTGTCTGTTTCTTAGTTGGTGCCGAGGGTTGTTTCTTTACCGGCACTTGAGATTGGGGCTTGACGGGCTTCTTGACGACTGGTGGTGTTGGTTCTGGTGTAGGTGGTAGTGGCACTGTTACACCGTTCAATTGTTGATTAGATGGTTTGAGCACGTTTGGTAATGACGGCTTCACTGATTCCTCTTTAGTTTCGCTAGGGTTTTCACTTGCATCGCTATGATCACCATGTGGTGGCTCAAAGTTAAATGGCTTAGGATTTTCAGCAATTATTACGGGAGGCTGCTGTGGAGCCGCAATAATTGGCGGTTGATCATCGGTGGGATATAATGGCTTAGGTAGGGACATTACATGGGCTGTTTGCTCTTGTACTTGTACTGGTGAACTTGTTGGTAAAATATTAATTGGTGGTGCGGGAATATAACGTCCGGGTGATGTACACGATTGTAGCACAAACGTGAAAACTTCACCTTGTCCACAGGTCATCGTAATTTGTTTACCTCCAACGCGATTGCACAAATAGTAGTCTGAACTACTATAATAGCTTGGCCAACGTATGCCCATCTCATCTTTAGTACATTTCAGTTCATAATCTACGAAGCCTTGTGCCACAGCTGCCAGGCAAAGGGTCGTAACGATCAGCGCGTATCCTAGTTAAGTGAAATTAGAGTTTATTATTAAAAACTGTTACTTTTATTATGAATTTTGTTTGAAGTATTGTTTTGAATCACTTTTTTTATTTATTTTTATTTTTGTTTTTTCTTTTTTTTCTTGTATTATATCCTATATTGAAACTCCTTAGACAGCCTACCTCTCATTTCTGGCTCTGTGTGGTGCGTTTACTTTGGTCCTGCTGTTTCGCTCCTAACGAATCCAAATCAAATGGTTGAACTGCTTGATTTTTACAAGTGATCTCATTATTTATAGTGACATTTTTGTTTCTTTTTTCTTGTCGCAGCTATTATTTCCTGACCGAAAATATTGCTCTACAGATAGTGATCTGATTGATTTTAATTGTATCAGAAAATTTGTCAATCTTATCTTTCCGATATCATTTTTTTAACATATTCAACTACACATTCCACAATTCCATTGCTCAGTTACAACTCTCGTAAAAATATATTCGATTACCAAAAAGGGTACGCCAAGATTGCAAGCACTTTATGCGTGGTACCAAACAGGCCACACCTAAATTCAATGAAAAATTACAACTGAAACAAATGTTTAATTTAAAGTGCAGAAAGAATTTCTTAGATAAAAGCAATTTCATTGAGGAGAGCATGATTTTCTAATCATTATTTTATTTTTGTGATCCCCGGGCTGAGCATATGCTATACACACTGTGGCATGGGCAGCAGCTGAAGACCGGTACATTCAAAATGGGTTAAAACAAACTCTCTCTTCGGCCACTGATAATATTAAATATCTTGTGAAATCGAAACCAACTTTACTTTGTAATAATTTATTTTATATTTAATATAATATCAAAAATAAATTATATAGGAGTTGGGGTAGTATTGACTCGATTTTATCTATTAACTATTAACAGGTGGCGCAAAAATTACCTTCCGATGTTTTTTGGAAAATGAAAAACTTTGATTCTGCTTGTAGATTATTTTTATTTGGTCTTTTACTTTTTTACATCAAGTCGAGAATATGATACCATGTAAATGATGTAAATGAGCGCCAACACAGTTGATTGTCATTTGAGCCTTTTTTACAGCATTTTCCATCATTTTGGCCAGAACTTTCGGCGATAGGTCCTCACATTCTTGACGGATATTATCTTTAAGAGCTGCAAGAGTCTGAGGCTTGTTGACATATGTAAACCCGCGACATCAAAAAGCCTCACAAAAAGAAGTCTGGAGCGGTCAAATCAGACGATCTTGCTGGCCAGTGCAAATCGCCAAAACGGGAGATTAGGCGCCCGGGAACCTTCAGCATTTCAGTTGTGGCAGTGTAGCGTACCATTGTATATTTACGGGTATATCGCATGTGTTTACTAAATAAATGTCAAAACAGAAGTCACATTAGAGGTCAATTGCAAAATTTATAGCATCTTCTGATCATCTTCTGACTTTTAATGCCACTTACTAAAAAAAAATTCCCTGGGTTTCATTAAGTACTTCACATACAATCACCAATCATATGGAGCAAAGTCAAACGGATGTTCGAAAATTCTGATATTGGTTATATGGGGGAAGTCAAGCTTTCGCCCAATTTTATTTATTTAAAGCAGAAAGATATCCTTTTATTAGCAAAATATGTTCCGTAATTTTCTTTGAGATAACTCAAATATTGGCCGAAAAATGCAGTATAATGTCATCTGGAAGTTCGAAAATCTTTAAAACGGGGTTTTCAATAAGAGCTCTACAAAAGCTTTTTTTTAGGAAAACAAAAACTGTTTGGAATATCAATGAAATTCCAATATATATGGAACATAGACTTCATATAGCCCCACAGGAAATAAACTATCGGCGTCAAACTGCGCGGCCGAGGCGATTAATTGACTCGTTATTCGTGAGATAACAAGTTCCAAACATGGTTTTCAATAAATCCATTGTGACATTCGCTGTGTAGCTTGTGGCGCAATCCTGTTGGAACAACATATTATCCAAGCTCATATCATCTAATTCGGGCCAAAAATTTCGGTTATTAGTGACGCCGTCGGCTCATAAATAGCACCAAATCGTAATTTTTTTAAATGCAATGCTGACTCATGGAATACTTGTGGATTGCTGCCTGAACAATAACACATATTTTGCTTATTGACGAAGCCATTCATCTAGAAATGAACCTCATCGCTAAAGTTGATTTTTCGATTCATTCTCAAATTGTTGCTCAGCCCAATTCACGAACATATGACGATTCTGGTCAAGCGGCTTCAATTCTTGCGTCAATTTGATTTTGCAAGAATGTAGACCGAGATCTTTTAGCAAAATTCGCAAAAATTACGTCACAGAGATGACCAATGGTTGAGAACGACGTGTGAAAGACTGATTTGGGTCGTTCTTAATGGATGCGCAAGCGACAGCAATATTCTCGACACTACGGGTATATCTTTGTCTCACTGCTACGGGAACATTTTGTACTGTGTCCGTAGATTCAAATTTTTTCTACCAGAGGGTTAATTCTTGATCTGACAGAGCGATTATGACGACCATAAATTGGACGTAGCGCTCTTAAAGTTGAGACCACTTACTCCGAATTTCGTTAGTAAATTTTAATAATTTCGACTCGTTGTTGGACCGTGTATGTTTTTAGGATGAAATGGCAAACTTTACTGAAGAGAAATGTCGGAAGAGCAGGAAAAAAATATGGCGCCGTTTGTTGTCGCTATCGGTCTACTTTTGTTACGTCCTTATTGAAAAGCACTCTGAAACGCCTTTTAAAATTTGCGTGCAATTTCGAAAATATTCACCGGAACGATATGAAGTTTCCTGTGTGTATTCTTAAATATATGAACATTAAGAAAATTAAATATATTTTTTTTTTAATTCTAACTGTATGTATATAACCCAAAACGTATTCGAACTCTTAAATTCGCAAACGGAAGTTGTTCCGCAAAATTATAGGTACTTAATAGGGGTGCAATTAATTCATTTAAATTTATGACAAAATTCAGCCATGTTTTTATATCAACGGTGTTTTTCCCCACCAGGAAACAATATTTTATCAAAACATGAAATTCACATTTTTCAATGTAAACAAATGTATCAAAGGTAGCATCAATTTGACGTCCTGATATTTACTCTACTTACTTAGCTACTACTCTAAGGCAAAAAAAGAGATTTTTTGTTAGAATTGCGATCTGTCGGTCAGGCCAGTGACTATTCAGTGACAAGACGAAACATAAAAATATAAATAACTGATTTTTTGAGTTTACATTTAGTCCATAATTTATTTCATCTACGTCAGTAACTTGCCTAGAATAGAATTGGTTCACAAACAAAGTTTATTTATTTATTTATTTATTTAGTTAAGTCTATGAACTACTACTAACTACTCCGACTTATAAAAATAAACTCATGTACTTATTTCATTACTTATGACCTCTACATTTTATGAAACTGAAACTGAAACTGTCTGATGTAAATATTAACAATTTGAAAATTGTATAATAAGATAATTGGAAAATGACCAGATAAATCTAAGGCATTATTTTACCTCTTTGTTAAATATAGGGCATGCAAGTACGCTGTAAATATTTTAATTTATTTTTTTTTTATCTCTTCAATTTCCACACCTATTTCTGAATGAATTCTGAGTGCGTCTGAGTCTCTGGTAGATAAAACCATCTAACGACATATTTTTTATCTTAACATCAATCAATTGCGGTATCGAATAGAAACAATGGTAGTCATTACGAAGATCAATGACATTGTGAAACATGCTTGAGTATTTTGAACAAGCATTATGAGAAAAATTCGAAAAATTATCGGTTATCAATTTAAATTACGCCAATTACAAATGTTTCTAATGACATTTTCAAATAAAAATTTTTACTTATTACTGAATTATCACAGTTGAAAATCTTTTCGTACTAAAATTAAATATTATATTAAGGGGGTATTCTAGTCTAGAAATCAAATTTGGGCAGTTTTTTTGAATTTTATTAAAAAAACAATAACAAAAAATATTTTTACTATCCATCTACCTACCTACCGGGCTAGGTATTGCGTCACTAAAGTAACTGTAGCTCTTAAAATAATTTTAATTTTTAAAAATCCTTTGGAGGATATGTTCTTAAGGGTCTAAACTTTAAATATATGAAAAAAGTCGAATTTTTCAAAATTCTAGAGTAGAGTACTCCCTTAATAAATATTTATCTCGCGTCAAGAAAATTGTTTTCAAAAGTAATTTCTTAGCATAAATATTAATTTATGTACTAAATCTTAAACACCGACCTCAACACCTGACTCCGATGCATAATAAACTTTATTAACTACATAAACGGAAATTGTAAATAAAACGCAAAATATTTTATTATTCATCAATATTTATTTGGTCGCCTTCAAAGTAATCCCCACCAGATGTAATTCACTTATGCCAACAATTTTTCCAGTCCTCAAAACACCTTTCATAAGAACTTTTTGGGATGATCATCAGCTTCTTCCAATCTCTTCAATCGACTGAAAACGGGTTCCAAGCGGCAATTTCAATTTGATGAACAAGAAAAAATCACACGGAGTCAAACTTGGTGAATACGGTGGTTAATCGATGGTATTTATTGTTTTCAGCTTTAAATTCGGTCACAGTCGGGGCTCGATGCCATGCTGCATTATCATCGTGTTAAATCCATGAATTTTTCTTCCACAATTCCGGCCGTTTTCGATGGACGTTCTCACGCAAACGCCTCGATGCAGGCAAAATCTACTCCTTATTCACCGATTGACACTCCGGAACAATTTCATGATGCGCCAAACCACGAATATCGCAAGAAAACAATGCGTGTCACTTTGGTTTTCGAGCTCCTTTGGCGCGGTTTTTTTTTAGTTTCGGCTCGTTTCTTTCTCTCCATTCCGATGATTAATGATTTTTTTGTATGTCAAACTCATAAACCCATGTCTCATCGGTAGTTCTAATGCTCTCCATGATTGTGGGATCGGAATTCTAACCAACAAGTACGTCCAAAGGGACCTGCTCACGGCGCTCTTTTTAAAAAAAGAAATAGTTTTATCGGGACAAGTTGAGCAAAAACGCGTTTCATACCCAAAACATCCACCAGAACCATTCGAACGGACTCGCGAGAGATATCGAGCTCTCTTGCCATCTCTTAACACTTGCCTGACGATTTTCAAGCATCATGTTCTTCACTTTTTAATATTTTCACCAGCTGAAGAGGTCGTAGGTCCTCCAGAACGAGGCGTGTTTTCAACGATATCTCGACCGTCTTTGAAGGCTTTGTACTACTCGTAGGCTTCTGTTTTTGATAAAACTGAATCACCGGAAGCAAAATTTGAAACAAATTCTATTTTCGACATTTTTAGCTATTGTAAAAATCGAATTGCACTACGGTACACCCCGGCTTAGAAAAGAAACTGCTTTGAGAAATTGCACTCATATTTGGCACAGTAATTTTGATATATCATTTAATAGCAATTTCCGCGTACTTTTTTGTCATAATGTATGATATATTCCTAAACCAACTTTGGTGCCAAAATTGCTCTTTCTTGTGCAGGCTTACAATTATTGGCTGAATGACATGTACATGGATGTTCGTTTGCCTCTGCCAATCAACTCAAATCCCGGCATGCCAATGCCACCCGTCCGTTTTACGACGGTGCACGACGTGGCACGCTTTGCAGCACTCCTATTGAGCGGCATCATGAAGCACAAGGAACTACTTGACAGGTATATAACATTATATGTTTACAAATATAAATATATATATATATAAGTATATATGTACTAAGCATTAAAAAATTGTTAAAAATTCACGCATAGCGGCAATTTACCCATCGATCGTGCGGGTTCTCGAGAGAAGAATCAACCACTATGCATGGCACAATACTACCGACCGCTAGGTTCATGCCGCCGACCTGGTTTGGAACGCGACACACAGTACTTAGCAGAGCGCGGCGAGAAAAGCGACGAACATGTGATTGTGGTGTGTCGCAATCAGATGTATTGTGTTAACGTGAAAACCAGTAGTCGCGGCCGAATATCGGAGACTGAAATCGCTTCGAATATCTTGTATGTACTCAGCGATGCACCCTGCTTGCCAACTAAACCACCCATGGTGGGCTTACTTACTGCCGAGGAGCGCACACGTTGGGCCACAAATCGTAACCTACTACTGGAGAATGAAGTCAATCAGAATAGCATTTTGTTGATTGAGAAAGCTCTGTGTATGCTATGTATCGATGAACCGCTACCGAATACTTTCAATGCTTATACGTTCACTGGCGCCACACCAACAGGTTATATGGTGGGTGATCGCGATGATACGAATATGTTGCACGAAATGATACATGGCGGCGGTAGCAACTACAATTCGGCTAATCGTTGGTTCGACAAAGTCCTGCAAATAATCATCTGCACCGACGGTACTTGGGGTATTAACTACGAACATTCCTTTTCCGAGGGCGATGCCATTGTGAATGTCATAGAGAAAATCTATAAAAATTTGGAGGAAAAGCAATCAGCATGCAATAGTGTACCGTCGGACCCGACACCCGAACGCATACCGTGGGTCATAACACCACAAATGGATGAACGTATTAAGCAGGCCGCGGTTGCAGTCGACAAGTAAGTCGTGGAGAGTAGGAAATATCAGTAAATATGTAGTGCAAATACACTTGAAATAATTACAATTATAGGGCAATTGGAGACTTCGATTTGTATGTGTACCGTTACAAGGGTTATGGCAAAAACTTCATCAAGCAATGCAAGTGCAGTCCGGATGCCTTCTTGCAGCTCATGCTACAGTTATCCTATTTCAAGTAAGAGCAAAAGCAACTATTTTACTACACCCAGAAAATACAAGCTTAAATATTTCTACTAAAATTATATTTTTTTAAATTGAAACAGATTGTATGGTCATTTCGTAGCCACTTACGAGAGTGCTTCCACTAGGCGATTCTTGTTGGTATGCAAACATATATATATTTTTTTAATTTTTTTAATCTCTCAATATACATATATTGTATATAATTACTTTCCTTAAGGGTCGAGTCGACTGCATACGAGCTTCCCACAAAGAGGCGCTGGAATGGGCCACAGCCATGTGTCAGGGCGAAGGCGCTAATGTGCCCTTGGAGAGCGAGGGCGAGGACGACGATGCGCGTAAAGTCAAATTCAGCATTTATAATGTAAGTGTATTCACTGAAGTCTCCATAAGAAAAATCTTCTCTAACCTCTTCGCTTGTTTTTTCGTAAATAGAAAGATAAGCTTAAGGAACTTTTCCGCATTGCCTGCAATCGTCAAACTGAAATTATGGTTCAAAATATACTAGGACATGGCATTGATATACCATTGTTGGGCTTACGTGAGGCCAGTAAGGAATTCAATAACGGTCAGGTGCACGAACTTTTCAGCCATGAAACGTTTCAAACTGCCAATATTTTCTTGCTGAGCACAAGTCAGGTATGTCTACTTTTAATGTTAGTATTATATAACTGTGTATACTTTTGTTCCCACAAGCATTGCACTTATTTAATTACTCACCGAAAGATTGATAAAACTATTTTATGTTGTAATAAACTGAACGCCATACATACAATTATTTTATTGCACAAAATTGTATAAAAAAAAAAAATAATATAAAAAAAGTCTTTATTTAAGTCTTTTACAAAATTATCACCAATTTCATCTGAATACTATTAAACATTATTAGAATAGTAAACTAAAGTAGTCTCATCAAAAGCAAGTATTCTCTAGCTACGAAAATATAGTGCTTTTCGTCAGGTAGACATTGCTTAGAGGTCGTAAAGCCTTCGAGCGGTATGACTAGCATTAATCCACCTAATAGAATTTAATATTTCTTAAATTTCGAGTCGCTCAGCAACCACCGCTTTCTTATTCTTCAGAACTTCTTCATGGCCGGGCAATGGAACGGTTGATCCATCGTTATCGAATAGAGAAACGGCCTCACCATCTTCTTGTGCTATGCTTTTACTGTCATTCAGTAGACTGGAGAAGTATTCCCTCCATTATTTTAGTATGGTCTGGGCATCAGTCACTACATCACCTCTGGGGGTTCTACAAGAGTATGCTGTTGAAACCTTCTGTTAGTAGCCGCAATTTTTCATAGATCTCGAGCATTACTCCTGCCGGCCAGCTTGTCAAGCTTTTCGTACTCAAGCGTTTCAGCCTCTCTCTTCTTTTGTTTGCAAATGCGTCTCGGTACCCTCTTCATCTCTCGGTATTTATCCCATGCCGAACATATAGTGGTCGATTGTGACGTTGCGAGGTAGACAGTCTCTTTTCTCTTCGCTGCAACACGTCACTCCTCATCGTACCAGATGTTCTTTTGCTTTTCCCGAAAACCAATGGTTAAGTTTTCAGCTGTACGTAAGGAGCTTGAAATGCCGTCCTTCAGTTTCATTATACCGATGTTGATGTTGTGTGCTCTCAGAAAGCAGCAGTGCAAGCCGAGTAGAAAATCGTTCGGCTGCCTGTTGTGATTGCAGCTTCTCGACGTCGAACCTTTCTTGTGTTTGTTGACTTGCGTTTTTTGCTGCACAAAGGCGAGTGCATATCTCGGCTGTAACGAGATAGTGATCCAAAGTTAGGACCTCGCAGCGTACGCACGTCACAACAGTGGAGACGTGTCTTCCATCTGTCACAACATAATTGATCTGATTAGAGGCTTTTCGATTCGTAGTCAGGCTGGGAGCTTAATGAATTTTCCTGTGCTTGAATCTAGTACAACAAATAATTATATTTCAGGCCGAAGTCGATCAGCCCGACCCATTTAAGGATGTTTCATTATGAAGGTTAAATTTACCGACCGTTCTGTCAGAGATACTTACTGTGCCCACATAGTGGCGGGAACTCTACTATGGTACTCATTTAAGACGCCTATGGTAACATCGTCTTTCTTTTCCGTCGGGGTGTGGGCGTAAATCAATGATATATTGACGAACTGCGTTTTGATGAGGATTGTATCTAGACGTTTATCCGCCAGGACTCGGCGACGGAGTCTCCTTCCCACCACGCATCTCAACCGAATTTGCGATCTTTTATATGGTCACTGTAGTAAATGCCACAAAGACTTACTTGTCTCAGTCCTTTTCCTGTCCATCGCACTTCTTGGACGATGGTGATGTCAACCTCTACTCTTATGAGGACATTAACCAGCTGGACAGCGACACCTTCTCAATTGAGGGACCGGACATTCCGGGTGCATGCTCTTAAAGCGTTATCCTTAATGCATTTTCTATGATCGTCATCCCGCAACCCCAGCCCACAACCCTGTGAAGCGGATGTTTCGCCTTCTCAATTTAGCTCGCCTTCAAACGGATTCTTTGGTTACCCAAAGCATACATAGTCTAAGACCGGAAGTTGTGAGCTGCTTAAGCCATATGTGAATGGCAATCACAAAACTTTTCTCACTTGCGTGAACTTCTACACATGACTCCATCCTTCAACATTACTGTGCCGCAAATTCTAAAAATACCTTTTCGAGAATAATATATTTAAAGATAAATTGAGTTGATGGAACTTAGGAGTTGCACTTTTGGTTGTAAATTAAAAAAATATTTTAAAGACTTATTACTCAATCTTTATGATGTTTTTAAAGGTCTATTCAATACTTCTATCCGAATATGCAAAAAGTAAAAATATATTTTCTAATTATTTGACACTAGGTATGCCTTTTAAGTAAAAAAAATAAACAAAGTCCGGGTTTATCGATTATTTCATTTCAAAAAATAATTATAATAATGCTATAATTGCAAAATAATTACTTTATATATGTCCTGGATGTACATATCGTCACCTAAAATGCAAAACAAAGTATTGTCAAAAAAATCAAAATTGACTTTTACATTGCTTACCTTTCACTACAATATGTTACATAAATTTAGTATAAAATTTTTAGTTTCCGTCGTCAGATATAACCAATATATGACCGTCTTATAATCAAAACTAAAATTTTGTTTCAATATCAGTGGTTTCTATTATATCGTTTTCCCTTCGCCTGTAAATTTATGAAAAGTGATTTTAGGTTATTTTGCATTTTATGTGACGATATGTATTTTATGCTTTAAGGGGGTATTCTAGTCTAGAAGCATGAATTTCAGGTAATTTTTAAAGTGTCGTAAAAAAAGGCAATTAATATTTTTACCATCCATTTTTTTATTAGTTATTTATTAATTTTTGAAGAGTACACAAAAAAATTAAAATTAAAAAAAGTAAAAAATTATGAGCTGACGAAGTGAGGGGTCTCTAAAAATTTCCACGTGACCATGCCCATGATTTCAACCTTCCTAGTTATCTGAAACCAAAAAAAAAAGAATATTAATCTAGAATAATGTCGCAATAGTTGGAACTACGGAAAAGTGGGAAACATTTTTTTCACGAAATGACGACTGCCTGAAAAAAATTTTTTTTTGATCACTTTTTCTGACTATTTCGAATTTTTTAAAAATAATAAAATTAAAAATTTGGGGATGGGGCTAGTTTCAACCATAAACAAACCTGTAAAGAAGACTCTTTAAAAACTTCAAGTATATCGGTCCAGTAGAACCTGAGAAATCGTGGGCATCGTCAGTTTTGAGAAAAACGCGTTTAAAGTTTCGCGTTCCGGCCGAACCAGTTTGGATGGTGGGTCAGAAAAATGTCTATATCTCCGAAAATAATTTGAATTTTGAAAAATCCTCTTGTACACATATTCTTGAATAGTCAAACTTTGAAAATATATAAAAAAAAATCGATTTTTTTTTATTTCTAGACTAGAATGCCCCTTTAACAATTTGTATCAGTATTTAAAGCACAGCTTATATAAGCTCTGATCTCGTTTTATTTATACGCACATTTTCTTGAGTACACCTGTACTTTGGTATTTCAGTTTCACACTCAAGGACACACGATTCTAAAAAACTACACATGTGTGTACATACGTATATGTCGCTTGCACCACACCGAGCAGCACTGCACTGTTTTATTTGTTCACTTTGCACCATTAAAATTATGCTAGAGCACAGCGCACTCGACAACATGGAAGCCACACGCCTCTACTTTTCTATTATGTAATTGCAATATTGAAATAGTTAGAAGACAGTGTAAGTCTTTTGTCACTACATACAAAATTTGCACATGCCTTGATATGTATTTATAACTGCATATATGCTAAGGATATTCATATTATTCATATAAAATATATACATATGTAAATATAATATAAAAGAATATATATGGGGTATTTCATTTATATCGAGCACTTTTGAACCCGATCCCTTAGATTTTGCTGTTTTGAAAATTTGACAATTTTTTTTTAATTTATTTATTTATTTTTTTTTTTTTTTGAAAATTTGACAATTTTTTTTTAAATAAATAAAAAAAAATTTATTTTTTTTTTGAAAATTTGACAATTTTTTTTTTAAATAAATAAAAAAAAAATATAAAAAAAAATCGGTAGAAAAGGATGGATAAGTTTTAGCAAAATCTAAAGGGGTCGGGTTCAAAACTGGTCGAATTGGTATGGAATACCCCATATATACATATGTATATCTTATGTAACTCAGCATTTGTCATACATTAAAATTCACCACACTTCGAAATTATCCCACAGGTGGCTACCAAATCGGACGCTTTCATGGGTTATGGCGCAGTAACGCCACGTGGCTATGGCTGCTCCTACAATCCACATGCCGATGATATTACATTTTGTATATCGGCATTTTTCTCCTGTGAGGATACAAGCACCACGCGCTTCGCCAAATCGCTGAAGGAGTCACTGGACATGATGAAGGATCTCATGAAAGATGAAACAGACCAAACGAAATGAGGCATAAACGACAAAGAGTCGTGCCAACAACAGTTTACAGGTGGATTGTTGGTAACGAGCTAATATACAAGAACAACCGTTAAATAGCAAATAGCAAGCAACAAAGTAACAAATATACTTATACATATCAGCAAGCGTACCTTAACATTGTAATGAACTGCGTTGAAATTAGTTAAATGTACACAGATTATACCTAAATACAATGTGTTATATATATATATATACATAAACACATATATAATATACATCTATATGTATGTATGTACTAGAGAAATTTATGAAACTGTTGAAAATCTTATTGTTAGTTGAAAAATATAAAGATTATATATACTATATCTATCGTAGGGCAGAGTGAGAATAAGCAAATCCCAATTATATGTGTGTGTATGTGTATGCACAAGTAACAACTATTTTCGTTGAAGAAAAATTAGTAGCAAATGATTGCCTTTAAAGACATTTGCAAATTAAAAGGGACATCACCATTAAATGAAAGAAATTAATTAAATATAACTATATATGGTGCAATACAGCCAGCTGATCTGCATATAGATCGACATTTATATAAGCGTATTATAGCTGAGTTTAGAAAGAAATGGTTTTCACCAACTCAGTGGCATGTTACATAACTGATTTACCAGAAAACTCAACGACTAAATAATACTCAGAGCTTTAAAGCAGCGGTTCTACCAAAATATACTAAATATATACATACATATGAATATATACAAATGAATGCACCACATGTAGTTGTGCCGTTATGCTCCAAAGTAGAGAACTCCATTTCAACACCACTCGTCGGCATCACATTAGTGAAGAGTTTAGGCTAATGTGGTGTAAACCTTTATTGCCACAATCCACAGATAACTGAATCTTGGATTCGTGAATGTAGCTACTGGACAGGCACTAATTTATAAATACTAGGCGCTCAAAATGCGATGTTTACGTTTTTCCAAACTCATCACAGTACAATATAATATTAACAACTTTATACTTTAAAGATATTTATGAAAATAATTAACGAAAACATAAAACTCCTGAATAAAGCAAAAAAAAAACATCGTGTTCGGAGAAAATTGGAACTACTATTAGCCAAAAATTGTATGGCTCTGTTCACAATTTTAAAATTCTCAATTTATTTTTCAAAATCTACCTGCTCAAAGTAATCCCTCTTAGCTTCAAAACATTTGTGCCAACATTTTCTCAATCCTCGAAGCAGTTGTCAAAGTCAATTTCCAGAATAGGCTTCAATGCGCCTAGCCATTCATATTTAATATCTTCAGTTGACTCAAAACGGTTTCCCCGGAGCAGTCGTTTGAGTTTGTTGAATAGCTAGAAGACACACGAAGCTAAATCAGGCGAATATGGTGGTTGCGGCAAGATATTGATTGAAATTTCGGGAAAAGTCACGAAGAATCAATGCAGTATGCGATAGTACATTATCGTGGCGTAAAAACCAAGAATCCTCGATCCATAATTTCGGCATCTTTTTACGAATAGCTTCCCGTAAACGACGCATAACACTCAAACAGCATGCCTTGTTGATAAATATTCTGTCTGGTAGGAAGACATTCGGCGTACAGCACACCTCGATAATCGAAGAAAACTGCCAACATAACCTTGATTTTAACATGCTTTGACTGGATTTTGCCACTTCGGCTCACCCTTGTCACGATGCTCGGAAGATTGATCGTTTTTTTCCGGGCTATAAGCATAATACGTTTCATTACAGTCGGCTATTCAGAAAACATTGTTTCACAGACGTTTGCGCGACGTTATTATTCGAAAAAATTTAGTGATTTTGGAAGCAAAAGTGCTTTCACTTTTCTTAGGCACAAATGATCTTTCAAAATGGTTTTCACTGGTTCCTACGATGTTCTAACAATGCCAGTAAGATTTCTAATTACTAATCGTGGATTCTCAAGCACCAATCCGTTCTCGACCCTCTTTGAATAATTTTTACCAATCAAAAATGCTTGCTCGCGACAAACCATTATCACGAAAAACCTTTTCGAACATTCTAATTGTTTCGGCACCAGAAATTTAACTCTACACACAAAATTTAATGGAAATTCTTTGAATAAATTCATTTATCGTGAAAATTGCCGAATGAACTTTATGTATGACAAGCGTATGCTAAACACTAATGATTATTTTGAAGTGACATTTGGCACAGATATCACTGACAGTCATAGCTAAAAAATATATTTAGACAAATGGGTTTTCGCGCGAAATTTGAAAGTCTTACTATTTTTTACCCACAGTAGTACTTAACAATCGCCGATTGCACTAGTTAAGAAACCATTCGGCGCTAGAGCACTGGGCGCCACTACTCCATTAAAGTCAAATACAAAATCGGTGGTTTCACCTATCTGCTGTTTCAAGACATTTTCTTAACGATATTCTCCGAAATCATTTTACCAAATGCTTCAAAAATATCTTTTTAATCAACCGCAAGTAGAAACAATCGAGAAAATCGAGGAAAAAGTGGCATGAGTTCCAATATTGTTACAATTTTCATCCATACCTTTGATCTTATTGAATACCTTCTTTCTTTTTACTTGACACTTTGTTACAAACGTAATTTCCGGGAAGAATAATGCGTCTGAGTCATCACTGTTATATAAATTTATATCAGATAGCACATATATGTACATACATATGTATATGCACTTGAGTATATTTCCATACGTTCTACCAAAAGTAAAAAATTATTATACGAAGAAGTTTGAACAGAAGAAATACTTGCGTTATCTGTCAACAAAAGTAGAAAGCATATACTACTAACCTAGAGTCAATTAATCGTACAAGTAAAAAAATATATAAATATATTTGTACATATACATACCTAGCAAAGCAGATGTTTGCAAGCTATACATTTGGCACAAATTGGTTGATGCTTGTTAGCACAAATGTGCATATTAACTTATGTGTTATATAATATGTAGTGTATTAATGAAATTAGAAGAATCGAAACCCGAAGCATCAGTATTATTTTAATAATGGCAGATGAAGACAAAGGCTAAGAGAGTAAGCACTTCAATGGTGTAGCTGTTTTAAAACACTACCAATATATGGGCTGAGAAGCCTTAGTTTTAACAATTTCTGCTGGTATTCCAGTTAAGTTTAGTTCTCTGACACAAATATAGAGTCCTTATAAGAGACAAAAGCATGTTCCGCCCACATAGTAATTGCTTCATATTTTACTAAATAGAACGTATTAATTATATTATATAATATGAATATTTCTTATTAAGGGGGTATTCTAGTCTAGAAATCAAATTTTGGGCAGTTTTTTGAATTTTATTAAAAAAAAAAACCAAAAAATATTTTTACCATCAATTTTTTATGGTGTTTTTATTGATATCTTAAGAATACAGAAAAAAAAATTTTACAAAAAAATATTAAAAATTAAAATAATTAGAGGGGGGGAGAGATAGGTGTAAAAAATAACGCATCAGAGTCAGGACTCTCCTAGTGGTCTGAAAAAAATAATCAAAAGAAATTCATAATCAGTAAGAATGCATTTTTTTTGAAAAATGGCGACTGCCTGAAAATAAAAATCATTTTTTACGTTTTTTTTTGAAATTCCTGAATTTTTTTTAAATATTAAAACCAAAAATTTTGACACAATGCTGTTAAGAACGATAAAGGATTATATATAGAAGGTTCACACAGAATTTCAAGTAAATCGGTTGTATAGAACTTGAGATAATGCCGGTACCGTGTGGAAAAAAGTAGTTTCGAGAAAAACGCGTTTAAAAAAGTGAGTTTACCTACCTACCGGGCTAGGTACTGCGTCACTAAAGTTACTGTAGCTCTTAACATAATTTTAATTTTTAAAAATCGTTTGCAGGATATGTTCTTAAGGGTCTAAACTTTAAATAAAAAATCGAATTTTTCAAAATACTAGAGTAGAATACCCCCTTAAGTTAAGAAAGTTGAAAGTTTAAAAGTTGAAAGTTTTTATTAAAATGCTTAAACCACTTTTATAATTAAATTTCTAGCAAATAAGTTTCGAATGCTGGTAGAATAGTATTGGATTTCTCAAATTTTGGTTATTTTACGGCCATCCAAGCCGAACGCTTGCTAGTTAAGAGCCTAAAAGCACACTACACCAAAGATTTGCTGCTCTGTTATCGTTTAAAGCATACATATATACCCTGCAGGAAAAAAACAAGTAATTTGGCTAAATTTGCAGTTCAGAACTGCTCATATATAAAATTTGAGTTTTGGTTATAAAATGGTTATAAATTGATTATATCGTAAAGCGGAAGGTGGAAATCTTATTATACATATATTTATGTATGTAAAATGATGTACCACAAACAAATATCAATTCCCTACATTAAGTTTAAGTTACTTCGTAGCTTTAGAAATTTGTATATGTGGCATGCCGACTACTAGCGTATGTACATAAGTACATAGGTATATAAATACATATCCGAATTGTTATAGACTTGAAATGAACCAATACATATCAGCATACAATTAGGCATGCAGTATACAATATACTAATACATTTATATATGTAAAATAAAGTAAAATATAAAATATAAAAAAGAAGCTTTTAGAATATGCAGCGAAAAAATGATTTAAAGCAAAAATGTGTTTATGCATTTAGCAGTTATATTGGTAGATTGTTGTAATGTGTATGTAGTTGATGAACTTAAAAATTGTTGAATTTGAGAACTATAAAGAATATAATATTGTAATATGGAAAGTTTATGTTAAAATTGCTGTTGTTGCTGAAAATTATATAAATTTTATTGTTATACAAGGTTCATCTATGGACACTATATATACATATGCGTGTGTATGTGTATTTATTTATATGTTTGCAAAGCATATGCAATATTTTACTCTAAGATGCTTAATAACTAAAAATTTATGTTAATTCTTCTATGAAAACGCTGAAAGCGATCTTGTTATTATGCTATTGGATTGAAGACTCAATGACGAAACTACAATGCATCAAGTTAGAATATAATAAAAAAAAGTGACGAGCTGAATCGATTTACCCATGTCTGTCTGTCACTAGATATGCAAACTAGTCCCGCAATTTTTGAGATAGCGGCCTGAAATTTTGCACACAAATCTGTTTCTTCCCAACAAACTGCTTATTTGTCGAAACCGCAGATATCGAATTCTATAGCATAACTGCAAAAGTCATATGTAAACCGTTAGATCGGATATACAAAAACTTCCTATTGGGTCTCGATAAAAAAAAAAAACTGTAGAAACATTATCGGAATACTAACAGGTCACTGTCTGGTGGCGACAAACACCCGTAGATTGGGGCTGACAGATCGAGAGGACTGCAAGGAATGTCTAGAGCAAGGCACCAGAGAAACAATGGAGCATCTTTTTTACACTTGTCTCTTATTGTCCCGCTGTAAGCATCTGGAGTCTCCATGGTATAATAAATTTGAAAAGGTATTAATAGTGAGACCACAGAGCCTGTTAAAATTCGCATTAAGCGCAGGCATAGTAAAGGATGACTAGTCCTCATGGATCTAGTAACTGAACTCCATCTGGTATCGCAAAGAACCAAAACTTGCCTGTGCGTGATTAATTGGTCCACCAGACTAACCTAAACTAACCACAAAATATAGCTGTCATACAAATTAACCGTTCAAATCAAATTCTTATATGGAATATTTTATAACTCTTAAAGTTGAGGACACTGACACCGAATTTCGGTAGTAAATTTTAATAATGTCGACTAGTTGTTGGATCGCATATCTGTCCATGATAAAATGGTAAATCTTACTGAATGAAATATCAAAAGAGCGGGAAAAAATATGGCGTTGTTGCCGTCCCTATCGATCTACTTTTGTAAAATCTCTATTGAAAACCTCAAACAAATAAAGGGTATTCTAGCTTCGTTGCATTCGAACTTAACGTTTTTTTTCTTTTCCTGTTGAATATACAGAAAATAATTGGGGTTTTGAACTGCGACCTATGGTTTATTGTGCCCTCTCATACATATATCCAAACGGTTATAAAGGTCCAGCACTCTGAATAATTCCAGGGGCTTGCTGGGCTCGATGGAAGAGATGTGATCCACAGATGGATCCAAGGGCCTTAAACCTGCTTCTCCAATTGCTGGGCAACAGGCAGTTTGCGCTTGAAACTATGACCATGTTGGACAAGTGTTTCTTGACCCTGCAGTGTCCAGTATAGAAGTTACGCTATGTGGGATGAAATTTTTAGAAAAACTCACGCAGCAAAGTAAAACACATTTTAAAAAAAGTGCGGTTACCAAGCACATTTTAATGTAGATGCATATTTACATTTATGTTACATTAGGGTGATTCAAAAAAAAAATATAGAACTGTAAAAAAAAAATAGAAAACTGTATATAGGAAGACCTTCCCGTTACAATTAATAACTCATATTTGGAGAGGTTTTCTTAGAGGCGCTAAGAACTCATTTTTCCCGAGTACTAATCGAAAAAAAAAATTTTGAATCACCCTAATGTTACATGTGATTAAATATTCACATGACATAAAATTTAATTTATATAGAAAATGCATACCTATAAATATACATATAATTATATACTTTGAGTATAAAAATTATTATAAATAAATATATACAAACAATAAAATAAATCATATAAATGCCAATTTATTTACACACATATGTACTATATGTGTACAAAAATGGAAAAATCTAGTAAACGACTAAACGAACTTCTTTGTTATTGTGTTCATTGTTACTGCTTTACTTAGTAAAAATTGAGGCATATAAATTGTGAAAAACTAATCGAAACTATTACTAACTGTGCTAAATTATTGTTATTTGTTAAGCGTCGAATGTTTAAATGTACTACAAGTTAATTTTATTTCTAAATTATTAGAGCGTGTGCTAAGCACCCCATTCTATCAAACAAAATTTATGGCAATGGTCTTATTATGTACTATCATGTTGCAAACATTTCCAGTTGATTTGTTATGTTTCACTCAAATTTACTTATATAAATACATATTTACATATATGAATGTGTTTTGTGTAAACTAAATAAAATATATATCTACACAACAGTAATATTTGTTTTTATTACCATTTTGAAAGTGTCTACGTGGTAGGGTTAATCTTGGCACCAAGGGTAACGTACGAGTAGGATCCCACTTGAAATGCTGCGAACGCTGGTTTTCGGTAATGCCCAAAACTCCTATATAGTATATAGAACACCATGCCTTCATTAGTTCCTTACGAAGCTATTACCAATCTCAATGCATTAACTAATTAATGCCGCATTAGCTTCGCTGAAGGTATGTCTACCCAGATGTTTCTACCTCAGTATGGAAAAAGCTATATAGTTTTGTCTTTCAACATCGGACTAAATGTTTAGTATCAAGACATGTAAACCTATTGGAGAGCGTACACTCAGAACAACAATAATTGCGGCTAGATGAACCCGGGATAAGTAGTTCAGAGAACCACTCTGATGTAGGAGGATCTCACAGCTGCACAAATTCTGGTTGTTAGCTTGCCGAGTTTACGCGAGTCCACCGCTAGAAGATAATGAAGACAGCGATACACCGACTCATTCCCAATCCGAATAAACTGGGGTAAGAATGCGATCGCTAGCAAGCACATTAGCTCTGCAGTTTCCAGCGATTCCGCTATAACTAAGCATCCGAATAACAAAGTAACTGGATACTATTGATCAAATTGCTTCACTAGGCTTGAACACACTGTCAGTGAGCACAAAGCTAATATTACTGCTCTGCTATCGATGACGGCCATCTCAAAAGGGATTAAAGGATTACCAAAAGTGCAAATGTTCGAAAAAAATATTATGGAAAATTTAGAGAGAATTGTTTAGAGTTGTTTGTCCAATTTTGGTGTTGTTGCACGTATCCTTAGTATATTTATTAAGCCACCTGAACCGTCCCAGAGAACCTTGAAGCTTTTAAGGTTTTCGATTCAGTACCCACGGCTGGAAGCAGACAAAGAAGAAGACCTCCACTCCGTTGGAATAGTCAGGGGGAGAAGAACCTGTCTGCACTTGGTATCTCGAATTATGTTATGCATTTGTTATATACCATATTTTATACAGCATGGTGAGCCGATATCATCCATTGTGGATACCAAGTTATATTAATCTAATAATAACCCCCAATCAATTTTTTTAAGGCACTCTAATAGCTGTGTTCCTGAAATACTAAAATGAAATAACGGACTGTTTCG
>CM050325.1:90066830-90117343 GCA_027475135.1 Bactrocera correcta
ATATGGACCAATAACAAAATTTTGAGTGGATTTTTGATATTCTACTGATATAGACGCAGATTAATTTAAAAATTAGTATAGAAATTTTTTAGTTAGAATGTAGGTAAAGTAGCTCCTAATCTGCTTTTAGGTGCAAGAAGTATAAAATTAATTTTCTGCTGGTAGCACAGATTAGAGCTGCAAATAATAATACTTTGATAAAATAATCGAATTAACATTTTAATTATGTTTTTTTTATTTTGTAATCTAGAAAATCATTATTAGAAATAATTTTTAAACTCTTAAACCAAATACCTTCTTGAAAAATAGACTTTATCCCAAAAAAATTGAAAAAATTGTAATTCCAAGAACCGGATTAAATATAACAAAAATTACTTTTATTTTTTTTTTTTAATTTGATTAAACTAAAAAACTAAATTTACTTTAAAAATATATTAAATTTATTTGAATTGATTTCTAATCCTTAAACAAAAATTATTAAATTAAAAAATTTCCAACTTCGGCTAAGATAGATCTAATACTATATGTAAGGAAAAAACTTCATTGAAGTTATGTACGGACGGACTACTGATGAACTTAACAAACTGACCTCACATAAAAAAGGAAGCCATATTTATGGTACATATGCACACAAAAGTATATATGGGGTATTCCATACCAAATCGACCACTTTTGAACCCGACCGCTTTAGATTTTGCTGAAACTTATCCATCCTTTTCTACCCTTACCCCTTATTTATTTAGAAAAAAATTGTCAAATTTACAAAAATGAAAAAAAAGAATTTCCGTAAATTATCATATAAAAATATAATTAAACGATTTTATGATATAATATTCTCAATTTATAGACTTAGTTTACAAATATAATCACCAAGATTAAAATTTTACCATTAGTAAGGTCGATGAACTAGGGTTGAAAATTACGTAAACTTTTTTTTTCATTTTTGAAAATTTGACAATTTTTTTTTAAATAAATAAAAAAAAAATATAAAAAAAATCGGCCCACTTCGGGATTAGCAGGAATAGTTGTCAAATTAACTTAATTTTTTTTTGAGGAAAAACAAAAAAAAAAAACAAAAATGGCTAACTTCCAAAAAATGGCGAACTCCCAAAAATTACGATTTTACTTAAAAACCGATTATTTTACTAATTGATAGTGTTAAATTTTTTTCGTGTTTTTTTTCGAAAAGTTCATTCAAAAACAAAAATTTAAAAAAGAGGTCCCCAAACGTCAATTTCTACAAAATTTATGGCTATTTGAAAAAAAAAAATGCCATTTTTTTTTTGGAAAATTCATAACTTTTTTGAAGTTGGACAAAAAGTTTTGAAAAAATTCTCAAAAATGTTTTCCAAAGGGTAGAAAAGGATTGATAAGTTTCAGCAAAATCTAAAGGGGTCGGGTTCAAAAGTGGTCGATTTGGTATGGAATACCCCATATATAATAAATCAATTATATACTAAAGTATTTATGTATATTTATTATTTTCTGAACTAAATTAAACAATATATTACTTACAACAAATAATAGCCAAAAAAAAAGGATTTACTTATATTTTAAAACAATAAATCTATGAAATGTGTATGTATGTATGTATGTATTTCTATTAAAACATATAAGTACATAATATAAACGTATATGCAACTGTAAGTATGTATTCGTGGAATAGCAGGCACAGGCAAGCAATCTCATCGCTTCCATTACGAAACTAAGTACATTTGTAATCATTGTAATCAAGTACAATTTAATAATTGAACTTTATACACAAACAGCTTAAGGTAATTATATATGGACAGTTTACATAAATTTATAATGATTTTGTTGTTTTAGACTATGATTTTGTTTTTGTAATTTTGTGTTATTGTAATTGAAATAGTATTTATTTTAAAAGTAATTGAATATCAAACGCTCAACAAGTAATTTGAACTCTTTATAAATGGCGAGACTCGAGATAAGTGCAACACATTTAAAAACAAATATACTTATATATATGTATGTGTGTTTATATGGAATAGTTGTTAAAAAGAGAAATTTTTAAATTTTAATGAAACTGTTTGCTGGTTTTGTACAATATATATGACCAAAGTCACAAATACAGGCAAAACATTAAATTGTTTACTCCGGCACAGTACCGTGAATTGTTATGAACATTAGTGGATTATGAAAGACATAACGTTGTCCTTATGCAAGAAATTTCAAAGTAGGCCTACTATGCTTTGAGAGGCGTTGTGCCTTGTTTGGATTCGTAGTAGCACACGTAAATTGCAAAAATACTGTAGCTTGAAGGTTGAACTTTATATCAAATTTAGCTTAAAGGTTTTTTTCTCTTATGTAACGGTATTTTACGCAAAAATTGCGTTATTAATATGTTTACTTAAAAGTGAAGAAGAGAAAACTTACAGGCAAAAAAGAAATATTAAATCGTCTTGAACAAAGATCGCCATAAGTTCCCGGGGGGGCCTACTGAATTTGGTACTACTGTTTGAAGTTTTTCAACAAATGCAATAAAAAATTACTATAATTCCAGATAGCACAGTACTTTTAAATAGATTTTTTTTAGTTTTCGTCTCTTTCTCTTTATAATGCTATTTTTTAATTTTAATTAATTATTATTTTAATTATTTCAAGAAAGAATGATCGAAATATGTACTTGTATGTATTGTCCTGATTTATCATTGTTGATTTCGATCTCTCGCTAGTAGAAAATGTGCGAACTCTCGAATGGGTTAAAGCTTGAAAAATATTTAAAAACATTTACATTATGTAAATGTAATCAAAGAAATAACCATACGTCCAGCGGATGATCAGTTTTTTGATCATTTTTTTCCTAACTAAAACTTTTTTTCTTAACATAAAACAAATGCTCATAGGTAAATCTTTTAATTTTTTACTCATATATCATTGTACATTAGGAATTTCTGGTTATCTAAAGTTCGGTTTTCAAGATCTTGACAGAAATGAGACAATTTAATACAAATCTCGTAACTAACGGTTACTATGGACACTGCGGTAATATAATGAATACTTTTGCCTTAGTGAAGTGAGTATTTGTATGAGCTCTCACAGTCCTTTATCGCAACATTATTGATTATAATAAAGAAGCTAGCAATACAAGTCTTCAACAGTCGATCAAATGAGATTGGCAACCATTCTTTTTCGGCAAATTGAGCATGCGATTACTTTGAAATCTTAATGAAATACCAGTAGGTATTTGAAAATACATATGTATGTACATGTATTTAGTATATAAGTATATATTTTTTTAAATAATGTGCACATACAACAATTTACTTGCTTTTCGTTCAAACTAAATATTATATAATAAACACTTAATTACAATGTAATGGGTACTTAATTTAATGTAATCCTTTGTAAATGTATGTAATTATGTAAGTAATTATACATATTATGACTAATTACTAATGACAAGATGTCTGACTTGTTTGTTGTACACTTATCGTAACGGTTACTTAATAAACTGGTAGTTGTAATATTAAATACAGGACATTAAAGTTTTGTTTTTTGAGATACATATGTATGTACTTGAACTAAAGCGAAATTGTTTTGCGTTTATAATTTGTTTTTCGTTTTCCTATAATTTTTTTTTTTTTTTGTTTTTGTTTTTACATGCTATTTTTTATGTGTTTAATGGAACTATAGCCTCATGCAACATAGTATAAGTAAATATACATTTGTATCTATGCGCGCAGTAGTTATAGTTCCTGAGCCTGTTTAGTACTTGTTGATGGGCGTTCACAAGCTTAGACCATGTCCACTGCGCCGTCCGCTTCGTATGTCGGTATGGAAATGACATCGCTGCGTTTGGGCACGTTGGGCAGGCCGACATTACATGACTCGGCAACGGGTATATTTATTGCTCTGGTTTTTGTTGCATATTTTTGTTGTGTTTGCTGTTGTCGTTGTGTTGCTGTGGCAGCCGTTGCTGTTGTTGTAGTTGGTCTACGCTCATGCTGCGTTTCGAGATCGTCAGCATCATCGCTGCTGCTACTTGACGAGACATCCTCTTCGCTGTCTGTTGTGGCGGTCGCAGCGTTGATCGCCTTCTTGTTTGCCTTCATTTGTTTGAGTACTTCATCAGGATTACTTTCGAGCGTAGAATGTTGGCTGGACGGTGAGTGACTATACTCGGAGGTGTTCTCTTCATCCGATACGACGGTCACATTGCGTTTGTGTATTGGAATTTTCGGTATGATTGGTATTTTGTACCCGCGACGCGCACGCATGCCGCGTCCAATCGGTAAACGTCCAATGCTGGATGGGAAGAAAAAGTGTTGATTTAAGTAAAGTCGTTGCTTATTTTATCACAAAATAATATCAGAGAAGAATAACAGTAGTTTAAATTTTTTTTCAGAGTCTTTCTGGATAGGTGAAGTAACCAACATGGTGGAAGATATTTCGCGTATACGAAACCACACCGCGAATCAATTAATGAGACAAGTATTTCCTGTCTCCGTATGAATCTGTTAAAGAATTTCACCGACTACTAGAAAACCCTCGATAGGGCCAAAAGCAGTCAATAAAAAAAGTGGCCGAGGCACAAATGCATGTTAGACAGGAATAGATCTACATGGAGCATACTGAAATAATGGTAAGATCAACCCCTCAATCTGAAGAATGAAAGTCAGCGGTGAAAAATCGTACAGAAGACGACGATTGTAAATCTTCTATAGATTGGAACGGCATTAATTATTCAGCACCCGGCAATGTGTAAGTCTATACACTTTAAGGCGGTATTCTGCTCTAGAATTTTGAAAAATTCGATTTTTTTTTTATTTATTTAAAGTTTAGACTTTCAAAAATATGACCTTGGAAGGATTTTTCAAACTTCGACTTATTTTCGGAGATACAGCCGATTTTGTGAGGTGGCGCCCGTGTTCACTAGAACTGTCTCATAAACTTTAAACGCGTTTTTCTCGAAACTACTTTTTTCCACACGGTACCATTACGGCATTATCTCAAGTTCTATACAACCGATTTACTTGAAATTTTTTGTGAGCCTTCTTTATATAATCCTTTATCGTTCCTACTAGCATCGTGTCAAAAATTTTTGTTTTTAAAATTTAAAAAAAATTCAGGAATTTCAAAAAAAGCGTAAAAAATGATTTTTATTTTCAGGCAGTCGCCATTTTTCAAAAGTTTTTTTTTCGTGTTCTTTGATTTTTTTTTAAGACCACCAGGAGAGTCAGGATCAATGTCACCAGAATGCGACATTTTTTTTTACACCTGTCTCTCCCCCATCTAATTATTTTAGTTTTTGATATTTTTTTGTAAAATTTTTTTCTGTATTCTTAAGATATCAATAAAAACACCATAAAAAATGGATGGTAAAAATATTTTTTTTTTTTTAATAAAATTCAAATTGTAGAAGATATTGATTAGTTTGTACCCAACGGGGAACTGATTTCTGTGAAGTGCTTTTGGAAAGCAATATTAAATTTATGATTTAACAAACCTCGCAGAGTATATTTCTCGAAACTGTTTTAACCTTCTTCACATAGACTTGCTCTAGAAAAGAAACAGATCAACTTTCCTTAATAAAAACCTTAAACTTTTGGTCAATTATCAGGTAGAACTAAGTGACGTCCTGATCCGGAGTGGATCAGTATCCTCTGTTCACTATTAACTGAAATCTATCGAACAGACTTCTCAGTTGTGTACTTGTCGGAAGTTTTAGCTTAACGCTCTTTTTATGGTGTGAGATAAAAAACAGTGTTTTGAAAGCATTTTACTTCCTACTTCGCTTACCTTCGGCGTCTAAGTCCATAATGGTAGTCGGTATCCTCACCCTCCTCATCCGACCAACTGTCATCGAATATATCTTCGTTGGATTCACCATTCGCATTGTTGCACGCTTGTTCCTCCACTGCCAAGGGCTTGTCCAATGTGTGCTGGTGTTTTCGTCGCACACTACTCGTTCTTGGCGTCATTCTTTCCAATGCGGCATCGCGACTTAAATCATGTCTGCTTGTGCTATCGTTTGTGTTCTCATTGCCATTATCAGACGGTTGCAGACGAGTTGTCGCCAGCTCACCTTGATTACTGATTGAGGTTGTAGTCTGTATACTCAGTCGATTTTCATTGATAAACTTGATCACCTTTTCCCCAAGACGATCGAGGTGCTCATTGGAACTACAATAATCGGGTAAGTCAAGTCTTTCGTTGCTATTGATAACATCGTCGAGTAATTGGTCGGGACTAGAGCATGCATCTTGGAATGTCACATCCAACGGTGTCATGGAATTACCATTCAGACTGGTTGGTGTAAGCGCCGCTGCTGTTGCATCTGTCTGTTGTGGTTGGTCATTTTGATGATGTAGCGGCTGTTGGCTACATTGCATAGCGGTTTGTGGTTGAGCCGACTGGCGCTGCTTTATGCGATCTGTTAGATATAAAACTTCATAGGATGGCAAACCAGACTCCATGGCAAGTGTCATAGAGATATCACGCATTGCACAGGAGGCATTTGGACTAATATCCATTTCACTAATATCCATGACATCGGTTTGAGTTTCAGTGTCGACCAACTTAACATTCTTACGATTTTCTGGTTCACTTTGATATCGCCGGTCTCGACTTGGACTATATTTGGGTGCAGCAGCGAAACCACCGGAACCAACTCGTCGATGTCTGCTCTTCTTCGGCTTCTGCGTGGCCACACAATAGGATTTCGTCTTATTCAAATTTATAACCTGTGCGTAGAGTGTTGCCTTCAGTGGGCTCTGTCAAAGAGAATACACAAAAGTGAGTATATACTAGTACATATGAAGAATAGGATTTAAAAAATACGAAAATGTTGGTGCCATGGAAATAATTTAGCAACAAGTTTGAATAATTTCGTGGTTTTATTAAGAGAATGAAATTATAAACATTTTCAGGGTTACCATCGATATATTTTTGGGTATGTGACCAATATTAGTGTACCAAAATAGTTCATGATCGCTTGAAGCGGGAGATCCGCGGACTATCCTAATCGGCGCAAAGCAATTTGATTTATGAATAAAGAAAAATTAAATATCTCGAATCTTGAGAGATCTAGGATTGCCCTTATAAAATTCTCACAGCAATACTGGGAAAGGCGTTTAATTCAGCAAGGAATAATGCGGCGTGCCTTTCAAAGATACCAGTTTTGCTGAGTACTGAAGATTTTTATATAATATAACCCTAAGTGTCTAGAAAGAGATTAATTTTCTTTTGGAAGAAGGTACTTATGGCTTCATTCAAGTTAATCCTACTAGGTGATAGCTACGTAGTTTACCTCTGGCGTTGTTTCGGGGTCAGGTGATGACGACTGTTGTTGTTTTTGAGCATTTCCTGGTATATTAATAGGTGGATTAAGTCGTCTACGGTAATTTTGTATTTTTCGTAGCGTGCTGCCCAAGCGTCTCGAGGGTTTGTAACCTGGCAGTTGCTTTTCGCGCCTAAAAGAGAAAAATACACAAGAGTTTCAGTTGGTATTACTCATAAAGTAAAGCTGTGAAACATACATAGCGATCTCCTTTTCTTTTTCCTGTAGTTGTGTCATGCATTCACTTAATTCTAAATACAGTCGATTTGTCTTCTCCAACTTATCCTCGTAGACCAGCCGTATGTCCTGCGCATGCTGCCACTCAGCCGTGCGCCGTCTGATCAAGTCCTGTTCATATTTATGTATGCTGGTGCCATTTTGTGAGATTTCCTTGAAATGCATACGAACTTCCTCATTCCAGGATTGCTGTGCCTCGAAATAGCCGTTGTCGGTTTTACGCAAAAGCTCCGGACCGGCTATCTCCAAATGCGTTAATATTTGCCCGAACGAGGGACGATTTCGCGGTTTAGTATGCCAACATAAATTTACTAATAATTTGAAACCCTCTGGGCAACTGGACGGTATCGGTAGTTTCAATGAGTTATTGCCCACACCCCAAATTATTGCTGACGAGTCGACATCTTTGTACGGTATTTCACATGTTAACATTTCCCACAGTACAACACCATACGACCAGATGTCGACCTTCTCCGAGCACGGCTCGTTACGTATCACCTCCGGTGCCATCCAAGCTACGGTACCAGCGAAGCTCATTTTCGTGCTCTTCTCATTCCACTCTTTGCTTGTACCAAAATCACTGATCTTCACTATCTCTTGATGGCCAATCAGTATACTGCAGAGAGAGGGAGAAACTTAATAAAGTGTAAACGAGATATTTTTAGAAACTTATATACGCACTTGGGACTCTTCAAATCACGATGTATGATTTTATGTGAGTGCAGATATTGCATGCCGTGTGCAATTTGCTTCGACCCGAGACTAAACGTGATGGCAGCATCACTTTCTTATTCCGCTGATCCTTCAGTATATTTTGTAGTGGACCATAGGGGCAAAATTCCATGATTATACAAAATACAGGCGGTTGTGTGCAAACACCTCTGCGGAAAGACAACAGTTGTGTAAGAAATTTTAAAGGAAATGTATTCGTTTTTGAGTACTTACTTGAACTTAATAATATTTTGATGATCCAACTTTCTTAAATGCTTAATATCTGTTTCTTTCAGTTCTTTCACCTTCTTCACAGCAACAATTTCGTTGTTCAACTTTCCACTGAAGACGGCACCTTGCGCACCGCTGCCGAGCCACTCCAACCCCGTTATGCATTCAAACGGTATTTCCCAAGCGTAGTCTTTCGGATCCTTGATCTCGATAACGCCAGTCTTGGTCATAAAGGAGAGTATCGGTTTCATACAACCCAGTAGGCTTGTCATCACTCCAATACCCTTATCATGGTAACCATTTGTGGGTGTCCATCGATGTTGACAGGTATTATCCGAACTGTCTGTGCCGTTATTTTCTGGTTGTGGGCGATGAAAGTCGATGTCTGTTGTGTAGGAAAGGTTAGCGCCACCTATTCTCATATGTTCCAGTCCATCTTGAATGCAGGCCATGCTGGAAGAGACAATATTTAAGAATAGTATTAGTGTTTTGAGTAACGATGTTAGACTGTGAAATAAAGTTATTTACGACTAAGGTAAGGAATTGAGGCTGAAGATATTATCTTAAGAAAATAATGTTACGTTTTGATACAGTTTTTTGATGTTAAGAGGATTAAATAACGAAGTTTCAATACATCATTCAAAAAGCAACACCATGAGGGAGTTTAAGTTATTCAACTGATGCAGACAGACCTTAACTATAACAAAGAGGAGTTTAAGAAATTCTTGGAAGCCAGTTCAAAACCTTAAAAAAATAAATTTAGATCGCTCACTTCAATGAGAACTCGTATCACCATTTCAGTTTGTAGAAATCTCTATTTGTACTTTGTATAAGGCCTGGGTCGGCCCGAGACAATTTACCGCCCCAAGCAAACGCCCGATTCTCCGCCCATTTGGAGCATTTTTTGCCTAAACAACAATGTATAATTTTTTATTAGAAAAACTGCACTCTCCACTGGCTATCGAGGAATCCTATAATATATATAGGAACACCTGTACAGAAAACATAATGATCCAAGCAAGAGGTATCCATGTAACCGAATTGCGACTGGTATCATATTATTACATTCGATCACTATGCATACAAATTATTTGAATAATAAATATCTTCACATCAAAATACCACGAAAAGATATTTTAAAAATTTAAAAAAGATGAATGAGATATAATCTACTCTAAATAACAGGGATATTGTTTGTTAAAATCGTATTTACGTAAGTTGTAACGTGCTGGGACACTTTCTTACTAGTTTGACGCTAACGCAATATATTTTAATTTGTTGAAAATCACGTTTTTCTTTGCTTGCCTTGTTGAAACTACGTGAAAAGAAATAACATCGAACGGAAGATCGCATAAATGCTTGACACCAACCGCCTTACTGTTTCCCAGAATTACGATAAATTTTTTAGTTTTTATTTTCAATGAAAAAAGTTGGCACGTTTCTAATATAGACTGAGGTACGTCGGCTTCATAATACCTGAATATTGAAAAATACAACAATAGCGTATTATAGACCAATATCACGTTCAAAAAACAAGTGAGGAAGCCCTAAGTTCTGGTGTAGCGGAACATTTCATACTCGCCCAACTTGCCAGGATCAAAGCGAAGAAAATACGTTCAGGTACATTTGGTTTGTTGGTTATATGGAGTCTGATCAAGTTTTTACCCGATTTTATCCTTTTTAGGCACAAAGATAAAGTGTTATTAGTAAAACATGCTCTCTCAATTTGCCGATATACGCGGTACGCAACTGGAAGTTAGAAAATCTCCGCTAAGGTTAGAAAAGGATCCCCTCCGCATTTTTATAATATGTCGCACAGATTGACCGACATTTGCGATAAAAAGTTCGTAATTGAAATCTTGATCCACATATTCGTTTTCTGAGAGTTTCAATAGTTTGGTTTTACTTGGACAATCTTCGATCTTAAGGGGGTTTGGGGGTAGTCAGAAGCACGAACAATTTAGAGTTTTCAGTATTTTTTTTTTTCTACTAAATCATGTTATTTTTCAAAAACAGTAATATGGCATTATTACAGGATGTGTTGACTTGAAATCACGAAAACTTCAAAACAAAAAAAGTTTAATTTTCCCAAGTTATAGTTGTTTGTGTTACCCTGTTTCCAAAAAAGGTGCTTGCGGTGACAAGCATAGGTCCCTGGAGATTCATCTAAAAACAATCGAAAAAAATTAGTTTTTTTTAATAGATAATCCCGGGCCTGAAGGATTTTATTTTGTTTTCAAAATTAACAAAATGGTGGCCTCAGGAAATTTTTTTTTTTTAATTTTTGCGAAAAAATCAATAGTTAATTGGTCTAAGAAAAAAGAAATTTTCGAAAAAAAAAAAAATCCTTCTAACAGGCCCGAGTTTATTATGTATTCTAAAAGCTGTATAAATTTCATTAAAATCTACTAAACGGTTTTTGAGTTACAGTTATCACCGATTCAAAAAACACAGTTTTGAGAAAAACGCGTTTGAAGTTTCACACTAGCGCTTTGAAGTGCCCGAGCTCTCTTTCTTATTTCTCGAATAATTAAAAAATTAATTGTCGGATCAACGTGAAATTTTCAGGGGAAAATTTTTAAGATATTACACTTAACGAAAATGCAAAAAAAAATATCTTTTTAAAAATTTTAACTACCCATAACCCCTTAAGATGATATAAGATATTTTAAACGCCCCGAATTCATCCCGATACTTTCATTGGTTGATATACAAACGGAAAGTGAAAGAACCAGATGGATATTGTGTTCAATGGAAAGTAGGCGTGGTTGTAGTCCAATTTCCCCCGTTTTCGTACTGGAAGAAAGAAATGTCAAGATACTACTATATATCGAATCTGGTTGATATCGGTCGTGTAGGTATTGATATATGATATCGCACAATTTTGACCCCGGCTCCATTATAGTCCCCTTGATTATCCTAGATGTAAAATGTCTCCGGAGTGGATGGGGGTTTTTTTTTCAGTGTCACTGGGGTGCTTAAGGGATTTGTTCTGAGCGATTTTGGCTATTGTATTTTAAGTGGTTTAGAAGAAATGTACATTAACCTTTTAGAGGCCTGTTTTTTTTAAGAAAATTTTTTGCCCCGAAGTACCCTTGCTACTGCGATTCCCTTTGCCCATTTACAGTTATCTTGATTTATGTTGCAAGAGTATATATGTAAATGCATTGCCCCGGTAGACAATAACATAAAAGAGACTCATTCTAAGAAAACTTATGATCTAGGGATTTCTTTATTAGTCGTATGTGTATAACATTAAAGTCACACTAGTAAGTTTGGAGAATCAGGGCCAAAATAGTCGAAATAGTTAAATAAAATTTTACCAATTACTTAACTTTGACATAAATATGTAAACACATAAGGGTAAAGAAGGCTCAGGGAAAATTTAAAAGTTTTGAAACAGGTATTTTCTAATATAATCTACACAAAGGATCGTATTGATTTTTCCAGAAAAAAATCTTTAAAAGTTATACGCAGTTAAAATTATATAATACATTCAATGTACTGAACATTTATGCAAGCGATTTATACATTATGTGTTGCTCATACGACATGGAGGCCCTAGGCTACCTAAATACACGCATATTAGGTTGTCAAAAAAGTCTTGCGGTATTTTCGCTAGTTGGCGTTAAAAGCGCGTAGTTCTAATTATCGTCGCATTGGGGCGTGCTATACCTTTTTGGAAAGCTCATTTCACGCGTGTTTGATTGATTGTCGTTTCTTTTAAGTCGTTCGTGAATTAAATAAAGAGAATATACGGCATATTTTACAGTACTACTACGATAAAGGCAAAAATGCATCTCAAGCCGCCAATAAAATTTGTGCAGTTTATGGACCCGATACAGTTTCCATTTCCACCGCGCAACGATGGTTATAACGTTTTCGTTTTGTTGTAGAGGTGGTCGAAGATGCGTCACGCTCCGGAAGGGCTGTCGTCGAAAATTGCTATAAAATCGCTGAATTGGTCCAAAGAGACCGGAATAGTAGTCATCAAACCCTTATAAACCATTTGAAGAAGCTTATAGTCACTAAGAAGCTCGATGTATGGGTGCCACACGAATTGATTCTATAAAAATGCCGTAAGACTTTTTTGACAACCCATTATGTATGTATGTATGTGAAAAAAAACAGCTTGCTTGCGTGGGAAACTTAAGTGATCATTAGCACACCCTAATGTACATTTGTTTTTAAGTCATCTTTATCTTTTTAAATTTTCCCTATTTTGATTTAAATTTTTTTTATCACACCTTATCTGAAGAGAAGATAATGTTGCAAATTTAAAGGCATGAGCAGTTTGTTTGGAATTTTATCATCAAAACAAATTATAGTTGATAAATGTTTAGAGCAGATTTCTTGGCACATTAATAGTTTTTAGTATTTGTCTGTTTATTACCCAAAATTTCGTAGTTTAGCGTTCAATTTAGGACTATTTGTACCTAGACTGAAAACGCTCTATTAAGATATGATTTTAAGTAGGAATATATGCACACATCATTTACACTTTGCATTTATTGTAGTGCAAAAATTGTGTGGAAATTAAGAACTTTTAGTGATTAATTACATCCTGTTCATTAGTTGTACAATTTTGATGCTAGGCTCAGTAAACCCAACTTGCCTTCGGAGTGGGTTGTCACTTTTTTAAACGAAGTTTCGCAGCAGTGGATCTACTGGTAACTTAATGGCAACCACATATGCTTGACGAACTCTATAATTGTCTGGAAGCCTGAAGCTGTAGTTGATGGAAAGGATTCAATTTGCACCTTCTCTATACTTTACATTCTCAGGCCCGGCGCGCTTTTCAGAATGAATCGCAAACAAAGGCCACGGCGCTATGGCGGTTTTGTTTACTTTTTTAATTTTTTAATTCGTAATATCTTTTGAATGGAAAGTCCAATTTAAAAACTATTTTATAGGTAGTTAAATGGTCTTGACCATAAAATAATTTATTTGGATTAGGATTAATATAAACACATAAATAGCATGGTTTGAATTTGGTTAGCATTTTCATTAATGTTTAAAATGAAAAAAGTTGTTGTAGTGACATAACTATAATAGTTGAACATATGCTACCGCGGAGTTTGTTGTAGACATTATGATGTTTTTCAATATTGTTGTACATTATTTTGTTCTATCGCTAATAGTTTCGGCAGCGCATTCGACGAAAGACATTTTTAGACTCATTTTTCTACTCCTTCGGTTACATTGTTCAAATTTTACCAAGGATCCCTAATTTTTTTTAAATGAAATATAGCCTATATCAAATTGGAAGAACGTGGCATTCTATTGGTGAAAGAATTTTTAAATCGGCCCAGTACTTTTTGAGCCTATTCATTACAAACATACAAACATTCAAAAAGTACAAATCTTTTATCTTTATAATTTTAGTATAGACTTATAGATATCTGAATAGAGAATAAAAAGTTCATGTTCAAATTTAAATATATAGAATATATTACATTCAAAGTAACAGTACCAGTTTGTTGAGATTTCCACATTATTGCTATATATGTACTTGTAATATACCTGAACGACGTAACTAGCATTTGTATGGCCAAATACAAATACACACCATACATACATACATATTTATTTATATATATATAACTATGCAAAGGTATAAGTAAACGGTAAAGCACAATAATAAAGCCCAAATAATATTTTTGAACTGTTCTTTACTGATAAGAAATGAACGCGCAAGTTCTAAAAAAAGCTACTCAAAGGGGGAAGTACCTGGACATAATTAGTGTAGACAACAAGTTAGATACAAAATAAGAATTCAATAATTTTAGAAAGTATTTTTTAGCTATTTCTCTTCGTATATGCAAAGTTTTATTTTTTCAATATATGTATGTATATAAGTATTTTTTTACCAACAAAATATATATATTAAAAAGGATAAAATTCAGTGCCTGTTTGGTTGAAAGGAAAACACAAAAAACACTTAACAACTCAAATTTTAAATTCTAAATGCTTTCGATTGATTAATATTTGGTTGTAAAGCGTTTATTTACATTCATACTCCGGTGTTGCATAGAGTCTATTAGATCCTTACAACGTTCCATGGGAATTTGAGCCTATGCCTCCATGACCGCCAGCCAAAGTGGTGTACTACTTTATGGATTTTCTTTTGCTACAACTCTTTTAACATCCCTCCATAAATTTTCAATTCGATTCAGGTTCACTGCCTGCATTGGTCAGGACACTACGTCGATCTTTTTTGATGCAAACCACTCGTTATCCTGCTGAGACGTTCTTTTTATAAGTATTTCCCAGCTGACAAATGGCAACACAGCATCCTTCAGTAGGTTTACATATACTGTTCGGTCCATGATGCCATTGATCAAATGTATAAGACCGTCTTAATGGTACGAAAAGCGTGCCCACACCATAATGCTTAAACCACCATGTTTAAACGTTTTGGTAGTGTACCTGGACTGATAGATTGTGTTTGGTAGCGTATGGATATTCTTTTTGCATCCCGTTTCTTTAAAAATAAGCTGCTTTCATTAGCCCAAAGCATATTCCCGTTATTTTGTAGATGATCAACTGCAATGTTCTTTTGATAACTTTATTCTTGCAACCATATGTTTTTTATTGTTAAAGTGTTTCAAGTTTCAACAAATTTTTAGAATGCTTAGGGCTGTTTTTTGTCTCATCGTTTAGTCTATCTGTTCTCTAATATTGATTTTTTATATTTTCCCTCACAATTCTTCGCTTTATCATTCCATTTTGTACCATTGAATTATCATTAGGGAAATGTATATTCCTATAGCTTCAATTCCCTGTAAGTTCTGTCTTATCGTCATACCTTAACTATCAATTTACACTTCTCGATAGAATAAAATCTTCTTCTACCCATCAAAAAGAAAAGAACACTTTAAATATGGTTACTTATAGGAACCCCTATTGACAAACACTGATATTTTTATGAACAGCTGATTTTTATAATTTGAAATGTCTTCTTATTCATCTTTACTGGCGTTGAAACCGCTTGCGCGGTTATGATCGAGTTAACAACCCCCCGCCAGTCGTTTCTTCGTTTCGCTATTGGCGCCAATTCGAGATACCACTTGTAACCGGGTCATCCTCTACCTGATCTCTTCAACGGAGTGGGGGCTTCCTCTCTTCCACCGGCGGACACTGAATCGAAATGTCTATTCTTACAAAATAATCACTCTAGTTGATTTGGCAAGTCAGAATACGTTATGAAAGATATTTAAATACAATAACCTGTTGCATTGCTATTTTCATTAACTGTATATCAGAAGTCATACAACTGTGTTTTTTTTTTCAATATAAAATACGATGAATTACAAAGAAAACCCCTTTCTCTAAGCACATATGTGTTGAAGCGTATCCGTTTATCTATAGTATATACTTAGGCATTTCAATTGTTAAAAATGTTTAATTTTCTGGGAACATCAGAGTTACAACTAAATAACGAGCACAGTTGTTAAACATGTTATGAATTTTTTAATAATGAGTAATAGAGAAGAGTATCCGAATAGAACTTCGATTACATTGTAACTTGAAAACTTATATCCACTCGTATGTCCCTAGGTATGTACAACTTTGACTAAGGCGAACATATACTTACAAATACATATGTATATAGTTTGAAGCACATATAACTTTGGATAGGAAAAATCTTCGGAGAAACTGACGTTGAACACATACACATAAAATTAATAAATTGTAACGATGTTTTTATTTTAAGAAAAAATTAACTATTATTGATTATATTCACGGTGAGGGAAGAGATTATTAACGCTATGTGGTCAACCAATCATATAATCCTGATAGAAAAATATTAGAATCCATGGAAATTAGAATTTTTACTTTGGTACTATTTAAAAATGATGAAAAAAGCTCAATTAGACAACAGAGCATTCAATAAATCCAAAAAGATAATTATAATTTGAAGATAGATCGGCTGAATGTACGACCGCTACTTATAAGCATGTTTTAAACATTGGATTGATGAACTAGTCCAAAAGAGATATATCTCAGTGGACATGTGTTCTAAAATAACTGTGTCTCCAATGTTAAAATAAGACATTCTAGAAAAGAATTTTCGAAACATTTGCCTATAAGAAAAGCGCTTTAGCATTGTCGAATATATACGAGTTTGAGAACCATCTCAGAAAAGGTATTGCGTTAATGATAACACACTGGAAATCAAACAAAGAAATATTCTTTATCGATAAATGTCAACATAACTTTTTGAGTCAATGTGATCTCATAAAATATTTTCCATATAAGGACTTGATTTTGATCGGTCGCTTTGTATAGACGCTATGTATACTTGTACATATGTCATAGTGTTGCGATCTGAAAATTTTATTTGGAGATTCTAACGTTGCTTTATCCAATGCAGGATTGCTCTTGCCAACAGGTGCTACAGCGGACTGAGTAGGCAATTGAAAAGTAAAGTTCTCTCTCGACGAACAAAAACCAAACTCTAAAAGTTGCCTATAATTCCCGTCCTGCTATATGGTGCAGAGACTTGGACGATGACAGCAACCGATGAGTCGACCTTAAGAGTTTTCGAGAGAAAGGTTCTGCGAAAGATTTACGGTCCTTTGCGCATTGGTCACGGCGAATATCGCATTCGATGGAACGATGAGCTGTACGAGATGTACGACGACATTGACATAGTTCAGCGAATTGAAAGACAGCGGCTACGCTGGCTAGGTCATGTTGCCCGGAAGGACGAAAACACTCTAGCTCTGAAAGTATTCGACACAGTACCCGAAACGACTGACTCGGCTATAATCCCATAAGCGGTGTCAACGCCAATTAAGAAGAAGAAGAACGTTGCTTTGAGCAATATTCTATGGTAAATTCGGTGAAGCTATTTTGCCAAATAAAATCGTTTATCATACAATAATTTGATTTTGATCGGTCTGTTTAAAAAATATGACAGCTATATTTACTGTAAAAAGTTCGCAACAGGAACGATTTCGGTATCTGGGGGCCTGAATAGTTTTGGTCCGACTTGAACAACTTTTGATCATACGATAGCACGGCTCACAAGCCACACTTCGTTCAGGAGGTAAATTTTATCCCGACATATTAATTGGTTCTTGATTTGTATAATGGGAAGTAAAATAATCAGAATGAATTTAAAATTGTGTTATATGGGAAGTAGGTGTGGTTGCAAATGAAATGAAATGTATGGAAACTAATCTTACGTACCTAATTTGGTTGAAATTGGTCGATATGTCCTGAGATTTGTGAATTCACCTAAATTTGGGTGTGGTAAACTTACATTTGGGCGTGAAAACTAAGGAGTATATACAGACTAACAGGCTAAAATGAACTCAAGTTGTCATGCTGTTCATTTAGATATATGTAGTATACTTATATACTTTGCTCGGAACAGTGGCGTATGCAAGGCAGTATTTAAAGGGGTTGCAGTAATGCGATGTGCCAGTTGAAAGTATCTTTGAGACAGCCACAAAGCTGAATAGATGGGAGAGCATATGTATCCTTCTACTTGTTGGTAGACAAAAAATCGTGAGAGCATTTTCAGAAAAATATTATCGCCGATCCTTTATGGTTCTTAAACGACTATTTAGAAGAATTAGATGATAGATTTCTTTAACATTGTAATATTTTATCAAACATTCAAGATCTTCTTTCAACAAAGATTTCAAACCTGGATTCAATTGAAACACACTAAAAGAAGTTTTGAAAAACAGTGGCCAAACGAGGTCACAGTTACTGAAGAGTCTGAAGCTAAAGTTTTTTCTTTATGCTCTTTATTTTTCTGTAATTGATAGAATATAGAAAATAATTAAGGTGCGATCTATCGTCTATTGTGCCCCCCTTATATAACATATGGGCACAAAGTTTCAGCACACATGTATGCTTCTATACTGCACTCAAGTTACCCTAAAAAATATTCATTGAAACCCTAAAAATGTGTGACAAACAGTTACACCAAACAGTGGTCCGATATCTGTGCTCTAGCGGAATCAGCTGCTACCAGAGCAAGGCCTTGCTTTTCTCAGTATTCATAGAGGTATTGATGCTTCGAGCAAAGAAATTTTGAACATTGTGGCTTGAAAGCTCGGAAGATTGGATTATCCTTTGAAAAAAGTTTGTTTCAGTTTCTGTTGAAAAGTGAATACATATAATTTAATGGAGAATTGACGTAGTGCAGTTTAATAAACAATGACTTTCTCATTTCTTTTTTAAAATGATGCAAAGTTTGATCTGAACCCCACCTGAAATTTATTTCTGTGTGCGCGGCTGGTTCAAGACACAGAAACGTCGAAATTGCTCTAAAAAGTCTAGTTCGTGGCAAGAGGTTCTTCGGGAACTCAATCACTTTTTTGAAGTCACATACTGCTTGTGACGACATTCAAGTTCAGTTATTTCACGTTCATGTTCGAACTTGTCCACAACACATTCCAGACTAAGAATTTCATCGAGTACTGGATCAGTGGATAAAAATTTTGTGCAAATAACAACAAATAAAAATCTTATTCGAGGGGATCGAATAAATATGCATATAACAAGCGCGTTATCGCGTTCAGACTTGAAATACGTATGAATTTATACGAGTACATTTTTATAGCAAAATAAATAAACAAATAATTCAAATTAAATGTTTTTCGTGGCGTGAACTAAAGATTGTTGTGGCGCGATTTTGGCGGTGAATACGTGGTGAGAAAAACAACAACAAATATTTTTTGCGATAAGATAAGGTTGGTGTATATTTATGTAGAATTGGGTGTGTGTATGTGTGTACACATATGTATATGTGACGGAATGTTACAATATTCGCACATCACACCACTCATCAAGCGCGACAGGTGGAGGGATCACTTGAATTCTATATACGAGTACAAACGTACATGCATTATTTGTAATTGATTTATTTTATTAGTCTGCCTTTTTTCTGTTGTTGTTTTGTATTATTTTGTTAGAGTGCTATTAAGCTTTTCTGTTGAATTATTGTTATGAATGTGAATATAGAGCGTATGTAGATATACATATACATATGTACTTATGTAAATGGGAGCTGCACATGTGTTACCTAGATATTAGCTTAAGCACTTAAACGTGTTATTGCAGTCAACCGAAGTAATTTTCAATAGTAAATATGTATATTCGTGTTATATGTGCCTGTTGGTATGCCAGTATGTACTTATGTAAGTACAGTATATCTACATATAATATCTGTACAGCAAATAACAATCGTTTAGGAGCGCCCATTAGCTTATACATACATATGTAAAGGGGGTCTTAATGCAAACCTGGATTTTCACATGCAACATATTCTCATAAAGTCCAATCGTCGCTCAAGACACTATTAAAAATATAAAATATTTAAACTCTCGACGCTGTGAACCTAAAAATATTGCCAATTCATATCACTTCCGGCAATGCTTATTTCTCGCTATGATGGTATTGATTCGAGAGTTCATAGGTTTACTTCGGTCTAAGCTTACATCAGTTTTATTGTTATGAGGGTCTAAAATGTAATGGTGAAGCTTTTATCGATCACCTCGCCGCAGCCGTTCTCCCGATCTACTATCATATGATTCTTACGTTCAAATGAGAATGACCAAAGTTATAACGCCGCTTTGATTATGAGAACAGTTAAATAGTTTGCTCTCGTAAAAACGAGAGCATTTATATTGCTTTATACGTTTATGTTATAAATATTCTCAAGGGTAGGATTTATTAGAAGTGTACGCCGTCTCTTAACTATTTAACCGAGTATTCCCCTCACCTGAGCCGTTTTATAGTTCACTATAATTATCGCTCGTAAGTCAACACTGAAATTCAGGATCGTTAACGATTACAGGTTAATTATAAAAGCCATTAGACACATGCTTTCTAAATATAGATTCTGACATATTATAATTAGAAATATTTAAAATAAAATCGAACGTTCACTTTGACCTTCGATTAATTCAATTAGAACAAAACAAAGTGTAAATTGATAACAATTAAGGGCTGATAATATTTAGATTAGAAAGTGTATAGAAATTGACTAAATAAAAACAACAATGTAAATTATTTGAGTATTAATGAGATTTGGCAAGTTTGTTGGGGAAGGCTCCACAATATTGAGGATGTTTATAATAATACATATATAGAATTAATTATAATATATACGTTTATGTTTGTATGTATTACTGTGTCCAAAAAATAAGGTGACATTTGAATTTAAACTGCGCGCGTCGAAGGATTTGAAGAATTATTTTTTTTTTTGGTTGGTAGTACTGTCAGTCACATTTATGTCAAATTTCATGTCAAAATATTCAGTAGTGTTTGAGATACGTGTCGTTTTGCAAGCTGCTAAAAGTGAGTTTTTCGTTTTTTGTGATGTCGAAATTTGTTGAGCAACGAATTTGCATTAAATTTTGTTTACGGAATCAATTTTCTGCTGCGGATACATTGAGGATGGTGCAGAAAGCCTTTGGTGATGAGGCTATGTCTAAAAAAAATGTTTACAAGTGGTATAGTGAGTTCCAAGCCGGCCGTGAACGTGTCGAAGGCGAAGAGCGTCCTGGGCGACCATCAACCTCAACCGACGAAGCTCACGTTCAACAATTCAAAGATTTGGTGTTAAAAACCCGTCGATTAACAATTAGATACCTTGCTGATTAAGTTGGCATATCGAAAGGCTCAGCCAATACCATTTTGAAGGATATTTTGGTTCTCAACTACGTCACATCTCGACAGGTACCGAAAATATTAAATTTTTGGAAAAAAGGCGTCACGTTGAAGTGTATGAAATGATGCTTTCTGACCACCAAGGTTTCATGAAATACATTATAACTGGCGATGAGATTTGGATCTATGATTACGACCCCAAAACAACCGATCAATCGAGCGAATATCGTGCCAAAAGAGAGCGAGACCAAAAAATCGCGCCAAAGTCGCTCAAAAATCAAGGTCATGTTGACTGTTTTCTTTGATTATCGGGGTGTTGTGCATTATGAATTCCTTCCAACCGCTCAAACAGTCAACAAGGAATATTATTTGAACGTTATGCGTCGTTTGCGTAAGGCTATCCGCCTAAAAAGGCCGGAATTGTGGAAAGACAATTCTTGGTTTTTACACCACCATAATGCACCATCCCATACTGCCCTCGTAATTCGTGATCATTTTGCCAAAAACTCAACCCATATCGTTCCGCAACCACCGTATTCACCTGATCTGGCGCCGTGCGACTTCTGGCTGTTCACCAAGCTCAAAAGACCGCTCCGGGGACACCGTTTTTATACGAGAGAGGAGATTCAAGCCGCAGCGAAGACGGAACTGAAGGCCATACCGGAAAGTGACTACAACCAGTGTTTCGAAGATTGGAAAATCCGTTGGCATAAGTGCATTGCATCGGGACGGGATTACTTTGAAGGGGATGAAATTGATTTGGACGAATAAATAATTTTCAAAATAAATACAATGTCACCTTATTTTTTGGGCACAGTAGTATACTCTTGCTATAGATTTGTTCATTAGGGCCAGATAATGAATTTGAGCTTTCGTCATTTCATGTTACAATGTGAACATTGGAAGCATCGTTGTTGGATAACCACTCCCTCCAGTGTGTAACATATTGACTGATTTGAATAAAATTCGATTCACGCATTTTTGTAATTTCATTGTTTTTTCGTAAAATTTCATAAAGCCAGGAATTGGGCCGCACATCCGCCAATAATCCCTTTTCACAATAATCCTCATTGATTTTTGTGACAAAGTTTTTAAAACCTAGAAACGTTCGAGGCGGCTTATCATACTAAAGACTTTCTTAGTTCAAATATCAAAGGTTTCTTTTGTTAATGAAATATGTATCATTGCTTCACGACCTAATATGTAGTTATTTCGAATTGTATAGTTGCGATCGGGTTACACCATTTAAATGAGACTGAATACAAAAAAGAGCTCGACAAAGGAATTTTATCCGCAAACCGCTGCTGAATCGCCAGAAAATCAATCCATTTTTAGAAAGGAGAGTTACTGGTAATGGAAAGTAGGTTGCTTACGCCAACGTTATGCGAAAACGGTCGTAATCGAGTTGAGAGTCGGGGCACACGATGCAAGAGAAAGGATTGACCATCAGGAAGGTTTTGCTAAATGTTTGGGGGGATTGGCAAAACTCGTAATATTGACCTGTACTGTCAACAATTTTACAGTCTGAGCGAATGAGCGAAGCATTCAAACAGAAGCGGTCAGCTTTGGGTTGGTAGTGTGTTTCGCTAGTATAACTCTCTCGAAGCCCCAGGAGCTTGGTTGGGAGGTTTTTCTTATTGTCCGGATTTGTCACCAAGTGCAACCTTTCATCTCAAGAGAAGCTGGTAAAAATGGACTGTCCAAGTTTTTACCAAAAGGACCAGGGTTACTATGAGATTACCTTCCAAATGGAAACAAGAACCGAACAAAACCATGCAATTGGTATATGACCAAAATCGAACTATGTAAAATAAAGTCTTCGGTTTAATTGAAAAATAATGGTTTTATTTTTACCATATCTTTCTGACATAAATCAGCATAGTGAAGTTTATGTACTTACATATGTATACATAAATATTCGTGGGAAATGGTCAGTGCCAAGTCGTGAACTGTTGCATCTATCAGTCGAAGACGAAGGTGATGACTTTCGCTTTCATCTACTTAACCAGAGTTTACATCTTCATATACATATGTATGTACACACATGCTAACTTCCAACTGGAAGCTTGAGACAGTCAGGTCGCTGACTGATAACAGCCTTAATGCAGGTCAAAATCTATACGATTTATATTTCTTTATATATGACAACCTTAATAACTATGTATATTTATACAGCAGTAAGCATCTTTAGAGATCCGATGTACCGGAACTCTGGAACTGTGGATTAACTCCGGTGTCAGCTGCCTACTAAAGCCACAGAGAAGCCTATCCTCCCTCGAAATACACTTGCAGCCATTAACACCCTAATGCAAAAAATACGCACGCGTTCAAAATATCTACTTTAGAAATCAAAACAAATAAAAATAAATAATTCCGAGCTTAATTTAATATTGTGACGGACTTTGACCCTACAATAAATAAATATGTATATATGTATGTATGTACGAGTATGTGGCTTGCGTAGCAGACAAAAGTCGCAATACTTCAGCCGTCTGCGGTCGTATTTATTATTATTACGAGTATTGTTGTTGTATTCAATTGAAGGTTGGGAAGTCTGGTTTTCGGGAATCTCTTTTTAGTGGCGTACAATTTATTTTTAACTGACACTACGTACTAATTTACAACGCGAAGCTGCATTACATACATACAAACATTGGCATGCGAAGATTTATTTGCAAGTGTACGAATGAACAAGAAAAAACGTTAACTTCGGTTGCTCCGAAGCTAAATACCCTTCACAGGTGCATTTCTGTTAGTAACTATGTGTTCAGTTTGGAAGATATATGCTATAGTAATCCGTTCTGAACAGTTTTTTTTTGAGATTATATTGTTGGCTTAAAAAATAACCTATACCAAATATCGTGAATATATCTTGTCAAATGTCAAAGTTGTCCATACGTTTGTATGGCAGCTACATGCTATTGTTGACCGATCTGAACAATTTCTTCGGAGATTACATTCTTGCTTTAGAAAATAATATATACCAAATATCGTGAACATATCTTGTCAAATTTGAAAGTTGGCCATACAAGAACTTGATTCCGATCGTTCAGTTTGTATGGCAGCTATATGCTATAGTTAACCGATCTGAACAATTTTTTCGGAGATTACATTCTTGCCTTAGAAAATAATATATATATCAAATTTCGTGAATATATCTTGTCAAATGTGAAAGTTTTCCATAAACGCATTTAATTCCGATTGTTCATTTTGTATGGCAACTATATGTTATAGTGGTCCGATATCGGCCGTTCCGACAAATGAGCAGCTTCTTGAAGAGAAAATGACTTTTGCAAAATTTCAAAGCGATATCTTAAAAACTGAGGGACTAGATCGTATATATACAGACAGACGGACATGGCTAAATCGACTCAGCTCAACATACTGATCATTTATATATATGTATATACTTTATAGGGTCTCCTACGCTTCCTTCTGGGTGTTACAAACTTCGTGACAAACTTAATATACACTGTTCAGGGTATAAAAATGTGCAATTATATATTTACATAAATGTGTATGTGTTTGTGTGTGTATGTATTTTGGTACTTCATGGAGGGTAATGACACAGGACTCCTGCTTTTACATTCAACCGAACGTCATGTTTGTGAACTCCCGCATTTAGGCGCTCCCACTCACCTCTTTTCGTTGACCGTCGGCTTGTCGGGTGGGTCGACATTTTTGCCAAATACCGATATGTAGAATACCATTTTCAACACACGCTCACGTTGTTCGCGTCTCTTCCGTTATTGCAGTGGGTGATTGAAAGCTGTTTGTTGTTGTTGTTGTTCTTGATTTAGCTTTTATTTTTAATATTTTTTCTATTGCAATTTCTGCTTTGGAGTTGTTGTTTTTTACTTTTGTTATTTTGTTTTTTGCAAACGTATGTGAGAGATTATTTCAATTTCAATTTCAGCTTTTTTTTATTTTTTTTTTTTTTGCTGAGTCGTGGGTTTCAGTGCAGCTGTGTCTGGTCTCAGCCTTGTTTGTATGTATGTATGTGTTTATTTATTAAATAAGCGCACTATCGTGCATTCATTTGTGTGCAAGAAAAATGTTGAATTTATGATAATGAGGTGTTTTTGTGGCGTCAATATTTTTTGTGAACAATTTTTGTGCGTTCTACAATTGATATGTTTTTGTTTTTTTATTTCGTAAATTGGGGTTCACTGCGGCGATAAATGCGAGCAAATCAAAATTGATTTTTTGACTGGAACAGCCGAGCTAAGCGCGACTTACATGTGTGCTTGCGATGCTTAGTACATACGCACATATACTATATGTGCATACATATGTATGTTTCGGCTTAAAAATATTTGTACTTTTTGCTTGTGTACACTTTCGAAATTTTGTTGTTGTTGTTGCTGACTGCGTACGCTAAATTTAATTTTATTTATTTGGCTATTTATTTTTTAATTTTTTTCAACGTACATATAGTTGTTGTAAATATTTCGTTTTTAACTAAATCGCTTTATTTTTTAGCGAGCATTCTTTTAACGAAGCACACACGCACATACAAACATATAAATATGTATAAATTATATTTATGCTTATGTGTGCTTGCAATTGCTTTTGTTATGCACACACACACACACGGTTGTATTCGCACAATTCCGCGCTGTAGCTGTGAGCCGTTTTTTTTTGTTGTTTTTGTACTGCTTTAGTTTTTTGCCAGCGACTTTTGTTAACTGTGCCTCTGTGTTATGTTGTTGGTATCAACGCCGCGTACACTCTCTGCCACGCGTTGGGAGCCCGGGTTGTCGCGTTATTATCTAGACGTATCTAAGATATGTTTAGCGCTTCGGTTGAGCGGGAGCACGGCCAATACACAATCGTTACGTTGGCGACTGCTGGCTGGTTATAAAAAGAGCCGTGACGTCAAGGTAAAAAAATATACAAATGTATGCGCTTGTATTGGTATGCCGTTCACACAGGTGCGCTTATGTACTACACACATGCATATACATGCACATAAAGAGGGATATACATATTTATATTTACAAATTAATTTTATTAACTTTGGCACACACACGCGCGCAGCTGGTTTTACTCCTGGTGTTTCGATTTTCGGCTTAATATTTTCGAATATTTGCAATTTAGTTGTGATCTCATGTTATCACTTAAAAATAATAAATATTTCATATACCAATTGGTTTCCGATTTGTTTCCTTCTCACTCGCGCTCACAGTTAAACCGCACACGCAACTTTTCCAACAACGGCGCTGGACGGTATTCGCAGCAATGGAACTCACCGTTACGATTGAAGTTCGTCAACTGATTTTCGTTGTGGAGATTCGGTGTTCGCGGCACCGTATGCGCACACAGTGCGAACTTTTTTCTCACCGCTTTGCTGATTGTAGATGAATATGCGATAATATTGTTATTGCTTTGTTGCTTGTTGTTTTGTTTTTGCGCTGATGTTGTTTTCATTTCTGTTGGGTTTGGTGTTGGTGTTGACGTTTATGAATTTCGCATTGAAGCTAACTCGCTGTCTGGTTATGGTCTGATTTGAAGTATTGCGTATATAAGGTGGCTCATTAGGTAGTTTGTAGTTAAATATACATATGTAATCCATTATGCTTAAGGCATCAAATGAAGTTTGCAATCATTATGTAATTGGTTTGTTTTGACTGTTAATCCAATCGGGAATGATACAAACCTTTTAACACATCCTTCATATGATATTGCGCTGAAAACCATCATCAAAAATTCGTCCGACTGATTCCCATGTTTCTCATCCGAGGCTGTTTTGTTCTTTGACTCGGCTATAATCGCATAAGCAGTGTCTACGCCAGTAAAGAAAGAAGAAGAGATTCACATGTATGTACTACTGTGCCCAAAAAATAAGGAGACATTGTATTTATTTTGAAAATTCTTTATTTATTCTTCCAAATCAATTTCATCCTCTTCAAAGCAATCCCCTCCCGATGCAATGCACTTATGCCAACGGAATTTCCAATCTTCGAAACACTGGTTGTAGTCACTTTGCGGGATGGCCTTCAGTTCCGTCCTCGCTGCGGTGTGTATCTCCTCTATCGTATAAAAACGGTGTCCCTGGAGCGGTCTTTTGAGCTTGGTGAACAGCCAGAAGTCGCACGGCGCCAGATTAGGTGAATACGGTGGTTGCAACGATATGGGTTGAGTTTTTGGCGAAATGATCACGAATTACGAGGGCAGTATGGGATGGTGCATTATGGTGGTGTAAAAACCAAGAATTGTCTTTCCATAATTCCGGCTTTTTTAGGTGGATAGCTTTACGCAAACGACGCATAGCGTTCAAATAATATTCCTTTTTGACTGTTTGACCGGTTGGAAGGAATTCATAATGCACAAAACCCCGATAATCGAAGAAAACAGTCAACATGACCTTGATTTTTGAGCGACTTTGGCGCGATTTTTTGGTCTCGCTCTCTTTTGGCACGATATTCGCTCGATTGATCGGTTGTTTTGGGGTCGTAATCATAGATCCAAATCTCATCGCCAGTTATAATGCATTTCATGAAACCTTGGTGGTCAGAAAGCATCATTTCACACACTTCAACGTGACGCCTTTTTTCCAAAAAATTCAATGTTTTCGGTACTAGTCGGGATTTGACACGCTTGAGGCCCAAAACATCCTTCAAAATGGTATTGGCTGAACCTTTCGATATACCAACTTCATCAGCAAGATCTCTAATTGTTAATCGACGGTTTTTCAACACTAAATTTTTGATTTGTTGAACGTGAGCTTCGTCGGTTGAGGTTGATGGTCGCCCTGGACGCTCTTCGTCTTCGACACGTTCACCGCCGGCTTGGAACGCACTATACCACTTGTAAACATTTTTTCGACATAGCCTCATCACCAAAGGCTTTCTGCACCATCCTCAACGTATCCGCAGCAGAAAATTGATTCCGTAAACAAAATTTAATGCAAATTCTTTGCTCAACAAATTTCGACATCGCAAAAAACGAAAAACTTACTTTTAGCAGCTCACAAAACGACACGTATCTCAAACACTAATGAATATTTTGACATGAAATTTGACATAAATGTGACTGATAGTACTATCAACCTAAAAAAAAAAACTAATTTTTCAAATCCTTTGACGCGCGCAGTTTAAATTCAAATGTCACCTTATTTTTTGGGCACAGGTATGTCTTCCATAAAACTCGGTTTCATAATATTTTACTTCTGAAGCATGAATTTAACTGTAAGTCTTCTACTTTAGTTTGGTGTCCATATTGCACAAATTTGTTAAATATGTTTAATTGTAAGCGTTGTCTAACTACTTTGGATTGATATCTATTTTGTAATATCTTATTCGTATTGATTTTAAATTTTATTTAATTTGTTATAGTAGGTGGCAACCATTCTCATTGTATGTGTTGAACTGCTAATCGTTTTAGACTTCTGTAGTTTGATATTCTAATTCTATAAAACGTTTTAGGCTAGTAGAACTCGAGATACGTTAAATAATATTTTGTATCATTAACGTTTTTAAATTACTTTTCTTTAATATCTATTATGTGATTGTTATTTTTAATTTTAAATTCTTTATAATTTGCTTTAGCGAATGGCAACCTTTTTCAAAAATATGTTGAACTGTAATTCTTTAGAAACAACTGTAATTTGATATTTATATATATTGTCACAAGTTGTTACATTTTTTAATTTTATAAAACCCATTGTAGACAGGTGACATCTCTTTTCGCACATACATATGTGATACGTTTTGTTTATAAGTATTTTCTAAAGCATGGATCGTGTTTTGAAGGAGGGAGTCTCAAACTTTCGAATCAGATAAAAAGAGCGAACAAAATTTAAATACCAAATGTCAAGTAGCAAAAAAAAAAAACCATTCGGCAGATTAAACCTTCATCTTAATTGGTCATACAATGGGCTCTGTATTGATCGGGTTCAGAATGATGCACCAGTGTTTGCTTTTTATTTTGTTAGTTGATGTTGAATCAGAGCACCAAGTTGTGTTTTGAAAACCTGTTTTGAAGTAAACCGTATTACAGTGAGGGCATCTTACAACGGCCGGAAAAATTAGTAGTTAGAAGAGGCAAGGTCTGGGCTGGCTATAAGCAGGCAAGGCAAATCTTCCCAGCCGCTGTTTTTTAAATAATATTTAAGTAGTCTTACAGCATGGACGTCGTCATAACAGAAATTCTGGGAATTTTTCGACCGTCGTTTGCTTCAATTTGATGCGTTGTGGTCGGTAGAGTTCTCCTTTCAGGCTATCACTCTGTTCTAAAAGCTCATAAAACAGCACGTCCTCTTGATTTCATCAGATACAGAGCATTACCTTGGCGTCATTAACATTCGTCTTTGCCATTAATTTGGATAGTTACCATTTTTTTTACATATAATTTGCGTTAAGGGTTGTCTGGGGTTTCACCACCAGTCACAATCCGTTATAAAAACCACTATTTTTAAGCGTTCAAGAGGTATTTCTGACATGCAAAGTCGTCTTTCGACCTTGTCACCTAATGTCCTTGCATTTGAATGTATTAGGTCTTTTTTAAACGTTTCGAAATTACTACTGGAGCGACTTCAAAAATTTCTGCGAGCTCTGCTTTTATTGGCAACAATTTTCATCAATGCTTCCAGTTCCTCGCCTCCAAAGTTTTTCGTTCTCGTAGGACGTTCTCCGTCTTTCTAGCCAAAATCACCACTTTTATACCATGCAAATTTCTTTTGGCATTCGTTTGGAGCATGTTCGTCATAAATTTCGACCAAACGATGACTTTCGGATGAGGTTTTCTTCATATTAATGAAATGAAGACGAACTTCCCGCAAAAACACTCTTCCGGGCACAAAGTTTGTTATATTTGAATGAAAAAATTGGAACAATGGAATAATGTTTACGTCAAGTTGCGCCATCGCCTGGCAAACCGTACGAATGTAGTTATAAACCAAATAACTATACAGGTTACCTTTTATATTTCGGAATAGAAAACAAAAACATATTTTAGACATCACAAATCGTTTTATTGTTGTCCAGAAAATTTTCTATTAAGACTTGTTTATCTTTTACGTTTGGAAATTAAAAGAAGCCATTCTATCCCAAGTCAGGATTATACAGTGATAACTCATAAAATTGATGACTATAAGCATTTGGTGATAAACTGATCGAATTTTAGTGGTAGTGCGCACCTCTAACTATACTAGAAGAAAATTTAACAAACATTTTGTTACAGAGGTTAATGACACACCCTTTATAAGAATACGTAAATACAACACATACAACTATGTCCATATGTACTCGTGTATTGGTGGAGAAACTGACAGGTATTTTACCATTCTCTTGCGCATTGCGCTCACCAAGCGGTTCGGATATTTGGCTAACAGGCGATCGATGCTCATTACGATCGTGAAACCAGTTTTTGATGCTGCTTGGCTTGGCGGAGGCAATTTACTATGTACTACAAACAACCTCAAGCATTGGTATGAATATGGTTGTACATATGTATGTGTGTGTATAATATGAATTTTATGAGTGAATGGTGACTGTCACCGCATAGAACCATTTTTTCTGCGACGAAGAAAAATCCAAACTGGTTCGGTATCGTTATCAATTAAGCACGTTAGAATTTCAAAAAGTTTAGTTTATTTGTTGTGTCACTTTTTTCAAAATTTTGAATGTATTTTTAGTAAATCTAGTGATTAACGATTTTACTGGTTTATTGCCGCGGTGCTGTCTCGCGTTATTATAATAACAAACACAATCAACAGCAATAACAATAAAGTTCCAGTTGTCAGTCACATGTTGAACTCTCTTATACTCGTGACGCAAAAAACGCGCAAAATATGTAATCGTTTTAATCGTTGACTTGCATTGGGATTTGATAGTATAATTAACCCGATAAAATAAATTGTTAAGCACTCAAATTCTTATTTCGTATTATGAGAGTCATCGAGTGCACATGATTCAAAAATGTAGCCTTATAAACATTTATTAGTCTCTCCAGATGTTAAGGCACATGTCTATTTTATAGCGATATTTGATCGAATTCCAGCTATTCAACCCTAATTCATATAAATATTTCAGTACTAAATCCTGCGAGTTTATGACCACCGTAGTTTTCGTTGTCCAGCAAAACCAAATCAATGTACGTAAGTTGTTGTAATCTTTCGTGGCATGGAACAGCAGTTAAATTTCTGTTCTTTAGATCTGAAGCCAAATAGACCCGCATCTAATAAAAAATTATTGATTTATTGAATGGCCTCTGCTTTTAGTGAAACACAAATAGCATGTTTTAAAGCGGAAACTTTATGAGATAGTGGAATCGGTTGCCTGAGAATAAGCAGTAAACAATTCGCACGACAGTCGGATCTTACGGATTTATATTCGAACAAGGACTTTTAACTCGCCAACTTTGCCCAATTTTTTGTGGAATACATTTGCCACTAAAACTCCAGATTTCTCGATTTCGTCACAATAATTTACGGTTAGAATGACGTTGAACCAACTCAAGGTGAGAGTCGAACTCACTAGAATACATCTCCAGAAGGAAAAAACGGGAACTCGACAATTTGAGAGAATTTACGTTTAACACGAACCCTAGTTTTGCCAATGAAAGTTATTCTATGGAATACATTTCCAGAAGGAAAAAACGGGAACTCGCCAATTTGAGAGAATTTACGTTTAACACAAACCCTAGTTTTGTCGGTGAAATTTATTCCATGGAATTAGCGTCAAATCTATGATATTAACAAGCTACACAATGGTTTAATTTCGCATTAATTATAAATTCGCGACAAATTGATAAGGTCACTTCGTAGTTAGTACATTATAAGCAAACGGAAATGCCTACACAAATTAAAATAGATTTTTATTTACCTTCTTCGAAAATCATCCGTTTGATCTTGATATATATTGGCGGCGCTGCCATGATGCGATCGTACTTGTGGTAAGACATTATGCGAAAGTGATAATTCTATTGATTTTTCCAGATCCTGTCGGCTTCTACTTATTTGTTCACTAGACGGATGCATCGTATGAGAAGTTGGCCTTTATGTATATATAAATACATCTATACCACTCCTCAATAGATTATTGCTGAAATGAAAGTAATAACGTAATTTTAAATAAATCGTTTCACAAGTAGTAAAAAATAAAATTTTGCTAGATATTTTTGTTTAATATAAGTAATCATTTATTTTCGGTATATGGTCCTTCAACTAATATGGATCTCATTTCTTTATTATATACAGTGGCGTAGCTAGGAGGGTTTGGGCGAAGGCGGCCGTCGCAACGTCTTTAATATTCAAAAAAATAATTCAACAAATTTGTTTACAAAATTTATTATAAAAGGTAAAGAGTTGTACACTCACAATGTTATAATCTGAATAACAATGAAAAATATTAATTTTTACTCGAATACTCTTCAGTCTTTGAATTTGTCTTATATATTTAGGCTTATGTCTTTCTTAAAAATAGTGATGGAACTTAAAGATGCGCTATTCTAGCTTTGATCGACGCAAAATTTTTTTGTTAAATTTCTCCAAATTTTCAAAAATGGTATTTAAAAACTTCAATTCGGGCAAAAATTACTGCAAATTGTGTCAAAAGTGTACAAGATATAAGGCGAAAATGGGTTTTTTATGTGGCTTTTAATAAGATGTCTTGTAAATTTACTATAAATTTCCTCCGTATTGTGAGAATTTTGGAATTTATATACTTAATATCGAAGATATTTTGTAAAAATTCACTTTTGTTCAAACCACCTCATGAAACTTGTAGGTAGGTAGATAAAGGGGGCGGCAGAACATCCTTGGCCCCGGGCGCCCGAAGTTGTAGCTACGCCACTGATTGTATATACATATAACAAATGGAAAAACACCAACCTCTAATTCTTTTCTACAACTGAGATTATTTATTATTAGACGAGTATCTTCAATAGTTCTAGAAGATGCTTGAATTTTGGAACAACAGAAGGTCTTCACTTTTCCACTTCTAGTACCAATAAATTTTGAATCCTGTCTTTTAGCTTGTTCAGCTATATACATTTTTTTTAAGACGATTCTCAAACATTTTTACTCTGGTTTTTTCTCGACATGGCGGATTCTTGCCGGGTTAACAAGAAAGTAATTAAGGTTAGATGAAAATTTCTTTTTCAGGAGTTTATTTGAGTTACTTCCACAAACTCTGTCTAATATGATTTCAAGGAAAAATTCTGGAAATACAAAAAGTCTATTCACTGTACCAATCCATATGGAAAAATTTTCCAACTGAACTTAAAGTCGTGCAAAGTCGTATAGGCAACTTGATAAACTTTGAGAGACTTGATTTGAAGTAAAATATTCTAAAAACTTGAATCAAGTATTATTGTCATATTAAATAAATCTCCAATAGAAAAGAGTAGGTAATTTTTGAAAGCATAAGAATCATAATGGTATGAAACCTATTGAAAACGAAAGGTAAAATATGTGAGGTCTGAGAAAACTTTCCATAGCAAGACCCCATCAAAAAGTAGAGATTTCAACAAACATAATTCTTTTGACTACAAAAAATCTGATATTTTTACGTACGAATTTTTGATTGAAAACTAAAATTTTTCGATTTTAAGTCGAAATTAGGGTTTCTTCTTAATATTTTCAATAAAAAATTACAGTTTAATTGGGACTTGTTTACACCGAATTTCGCAAAAGAATTTTTTGTACAAGATGGAAATAAAAACCCAAAAATCAGAATATTTAAATTTTTCATAAATTTTAAGATTATCAAAAAATGGTGTTAATACAATAGTGGTAGATCTTTGTTTTAACTTTTTCCTATAGGACTCTTAATCGAGACTATTTTAAACCCTTAAATATTTAACTAAACCCCTTCCGTTCCTCTTCCCGACCTTAGATCGCCCATAACTTAGTTTGCTTTAATTTTTGTTATTTTATTCTTCGATTATAATAGGTTTTCCTAATATGAATTTCTTTCACTTTTTACCATTTCAAAGGCTTCTGAACAAGTCTACGAAGGTCTGAGTCCAATTTTCCATGACTCGTTCGAGCATTTTGACTGGTAACTGACGGGCAGGACGGAAATAATGAGTGACGGCACGCGTAATGTTTCGCCTGAACGGAAGGCAGCATTCCTCAATATTATTTGAGGCCGGGCATAAAACAACCAATTTCAGAAGGGTCGAGAGAATTCGGTAAATAATTATTTAAGCTCAGCAGAAAAAGCGGAGATAAACACTTTAAAGTAAGTGAATAAGGAAGTATTTAAGACGACAAAAATTAAAAAAAAAAAAAAAACTCGTAACTTAGACTCATCAGAAGCATGCCATCATTCATACCTTGACACCATATAATAGGATGGGAATAATAAGTGACTTATAGAGTTTGGTTTTTGATCGCCGTGAGAGGACTTTACTTCTCAATTGCCTAATCAGTTCAAAGTAGTACCTGTTGGCAAGAGTTAATCTGCGTTGGATTTCATTGCTGATATTGTTGTTGCTGTTAATGCTGGTTCCAAGATAGACGAAATTATCTACAACTTCGAAGTTATCACTGTCAACAATGACTTTTTGTTTCGTTCACTACCAGACCCCTTTGCTTTGCTTCCTTATCTATTCAGGAGAAAGCAGAACTAACGGTGTGGATGATAAGGCCAATGATATAAATATCATCATATGCCAGTAGCTGTAGCTTAAAGAAAATTGTACCTGGTCGATTAAGTTCTGCAGCTAGAATTATTCTCTCTAGCAGCAGATAGAAGAAGTCGGACGATAGAGAGTCGCCTTGTACGAAACCTCGTTTTTATCGAACGGCTCGGAGAGGTCCTTCCCGATCCTGAGGAGCTTTTGGTATAGCTCAACGTCAGTTTACACAGCCGTATTAGTTTTACAGGGATATAAAATTCAGACATTTCAGCAAAAAGGCAGCTTCTTTTCGTGCTGTCAGAAGCAGTTTGACATCAGCGAAGAGGTGGTGTATGTCAATTTCTAAATTCAAGCTTATTCACGTACACTTTGAGGCCATCTCTGGCTCATCGCTGAACAAGATTTGGCCCAAAAACCTCGGATTTTCTTGGAACTTTTTAAACTGTATCTTGTACGCTTTCAATTAAAGATGTCGACGTAGAATGCTCCAAGTCGTTCCATACGTCAGACCGATTGCTGCGAACGGCGTCGAATCATCTCTTCACGGTCTTCGTGTACACTCTCAGCGAAACACATTGTTTACAGACTTTGAATTTTCGTACCGCTACTTAGATCACCCGTTATAATAGACCAATCTGAACAGTTTATTCGGAGATTGTCACCTTGGCCAATAATTTTTGCTGAATTTCATGAAGATATTTTGTCAAATAAGAAAGATTTTTCTTATAAGAACTTTATTTTTATCGACCTGTTTATATGGCAGCTAAAAATATTCTATAGTGGCCTGATATCGGCGGTTTCGACAAATAAGCATATTCATGGGAAGAAGAGGACGTGTGAATATTTCGGATAGATATCTCTAAAGTTGAACTAGTCCGCGGATACACAGACAGACATACGTAAATAGATAAATCGACTCAACTGTCACGCTTTATAGGATCTCCGATGCTTCCTGCTGGGTGTTCCAAACTGCGTTGCAAGCTTAATATCCTGTCCACGGTAGAAGTGGTTATGAATGAATTGAATTGGAATTCATGTCCAAAACTAAGAAAATCTTTAACCTTCACTATTTACCCTTTCTACAAATGAGTAGAATTAGGAGCACACACCTCCATACATGTGTACATATGTATGAATGTATGTACATACATATATACAGAATTTAAGAGAAAATGCTGAACTTGATTGCCAATGCTCATAAAATAATATTTTCCAACAAAAAATATGTTATCTCAGTTTTTTGTTCTAGCTGTAACTCACACATATGTATGTATATGCCTGTTAGTATCTATGCTTGTGTGCATGTGTGTGCATGTATCTATGCGCAACATCTATGCCCTGTGTATAAAAATAGAACGATTTCCGCGAATTCGCAATGAATAAGGAAGGATAACTACTCACCGTTGGCAAATTGACACTGATAGAAACACTTTCAACACCAACACCACTACAGCTGAGCGACAAACGCAAACACAAACGCACAAACCACTGCGTTGAGTGTGTTTGTGTGTTCACTAGTATAACAATTTAGAATATTTTAAATTGCGGATATGCGGTGTGTGGCACGAATCAACACGGATTTGAATCTTTTAATTTCCTTTCGGAATAATTATTAATTTTACTTAATAATACAAGCAATGTGAGACACACTTTCTATTCGGCACAGAATATTGATTATATAAAAACACAAACAGGACTCTCCCAAGCACCAAACAGCCAACAAAAAAATGTGGCTAACACTGCGGACCCAGAGCACGTTCTCCGGCTAAAATGAAGCACTAACAACCTTCACTTCTAGGCTTTGCGCAACTTTCTTTTGTAATTTTATGATTTCTTTCAAAAATGTATGCTTTTTGTTGTTGTATATACATACATATGTACATATGTATATTGGAACGATACAAAATTTTTGCTATTTTCACTGCTTGAAATTATGTTATGGATTTTACGATTTTTGGAATTTTAGCCAACACACACAGCGAGTCGCCACTTTTTGTGTAGATATTGCCTTTCCGTATGCCTTCGTATTCACCATGGCTTCCTTTACTCGTTGTCGTTGGCTGTTTCTTTAGCTCCTTCTTCGTCTTTTGCTTGTTTCACTGCCACTGCTATTGCCACTACCACTTTTATTGCTATTTGCTGCTGCTGCGGCTGCTTTACGCCAACATAAAATCAATATTGGCCGCACAGCACATTTTTCAACACTCACTTTTCTTCCACACACTGCAAATCACTTCAAATTATATTTTAAATAAATTACTTTTTGAAATTATATTTCGAAAATATAAATATTTTAGCGCTACGAACCCGTTATATTCATATATATGTATGTATGTATTTTATATACATATGTGTGTCTGTGTTTAGCCGTGTAATCACTAAGCGTTTATGTCGTATATCCGCGTGCTCTCCGGCGCCAATCCAACTACTGAACCAAGCAGCCAAAGTAACAAGCCATGTTGCTGCCTTCACAGCCTGACATCTCAAACAATGCTGTTGTCCGCGTTGTTGTTGGCATTGTTGTTGGCTGTGCAGTGGTTAGCGCTTGGCCAAATCGATAGATTGCGCAGCGAGTGGTAAGATTATGGAAACGAAACAAAACAAAGAAGTGGAAAGCAAAAACCTCCGTGGAAAATTGTTTGCTTCTTGGTGGTGGCTTTTGCTTCCTGAGAGCGCCAGCAACCAGTTTTGTGCTGTGCTAAGAGGCTGTTGCTCAAATCCAGTTTTGAGCGACACCTTGCATGCTACATACACGCACACACACCCATACAGCTGCATACACAAGGAAACAAACAACAAAAGCTAGAATCATGCGCAGTAACGTCATAACCCACGTTCAATAGCCCGTCAGTGGTGGAAGCAAGAAGACTAAACAACAAGAACAATAAATTGCAGCAAAGGTATGATTCTCTCCACCCTCCGTTGCCATAGCGCAGTGTGGTGGAAATATTTATTGAAAACATGCTGCCGCTGTCAAAACCACTGAGCTTCAGAGCGCCGAATTGGCGCTGAGCTGAGTTTGTACTAATACCATCGAAAACCCATTTACACAAATTTACCAATACATTCACCAATAGTCACACCAAAACAACAGCAAGTAAGTGCAGGTATCATATCTACACCATTGAACTCCAATTAAACACCTTAAGCAGCAACAACAAGCGAAAATGCAACGCAGCATGATTGTACAGTGGGCAGTTTTGGAAAATATGACATCGAATTTTTTAGTTAAATCTGATGAAATTCGGTTAGAATTATATACTCTGTCTATTAACTTACTAGGTCGACTTAGACAAACTTAACTTATGGTTGCGGTATCTTTTGAGCGGCTAACAACTTGCTTTTCATAAACGCCACCGGAGTGGCGTCTTCAATGTATGGGTTTTTAGACAATTTTTTACAATATAAAAAGTAATATTTCGTTGATAGCAAAGCAATAATTAAGGTAAAAATCTCCCACAGTATGACGTCGGCGAAAGTCACCGAACTGAACCGAACCGCCGGAAAGCGGCTGCTCATATACTGGCTTCCAGATTTCAGAGACTGCCAGAAGTATCGTCGCTAATAACAATACATAATGAAATTTTCGACGTGGTTGACAGACGGATCAGTGTGAAATGAAATGCCTTAAGGATTCCATGTGACGGCCTGTTTTTGAGGGATTTTTTCTACTACCAGTATATAGATAGAGATTTAAGTTTGTTATTATTTGTTAACATATATTTTGACAGTGTAAATATAAATTTTAGGCTAAAAAATTGCGTAGAACTTGAGTAACAGCTCTCTGAACACCACCACCTAACATCGGTTGGCATTTGAAAGAAAGTTGCTAACTTTTCGTTTTTTTTGTTTTTGTTTTTTTTTTTTTTGCTATAAAAAAATCGAAATTGTACAATTTTTGATTAATAATAGATCATTCCATGCAAGTTTCAAGTCATGCGGCCAAGTCGTTTTTGAGATACGATGGAGGAAAGTTTGAATAACACAGTATTGAGAAAACTGCGTTTAAAGTTTCAAGTTCGCTTAAACAACAGTTGAACAGCTCCTTCGTCAAATTTTTATTAACCACTTAACTACCGTATTTTTAACATGTTTAGAAGCGATTTGTGAAAAAAATTGTAGTCCATCAAATGTATTGACCCCATTAAGGACAGAGTCAAAACAGCGCAAAAAATATACATTCGTTCGAACTAAACTATGTAGACCTCCATTTGGCATTACTAAGCAGGCCTATGTATGACGTGACAGCCGGCCAGTATAATCGAATCTTAAATAAAGCTGAGACGGGTTTTGAGTGTCAAACAGCGGACAGAGAGCACTGTTAGTTGAGTTAAGACCTTCCGTATCAACATTTCTTATTCGATTTTGCTAAGCAGGCCTATGTATGACGTGACAGCCGGCCAGTATAATCGAATCTTAAATAAAGCTGAGACGGGTTTTGAGTGTCAAACAGCGGACAGAGAGCACTGTTTGTTGAGTTAAGATCTTCCGTATCAGCATTTCTTATTCGATTTTGTTATGGTAGAACTAACGAAGACTCGTTTGAAGTTGTTTGGGTTAATGGATTAGACAAACACCAACAATTGTTATTTAATAAGGTCCCTGGTTCAGACTTCCGGCCTTATTTCTGATACAAAAAGCCAGCAAATAAAAAAATTTCAGGATCTCATATTTACTCTTTATGGCAAAAACCAATCTAGCATCTAAATGTCATGACATTTATTTGAACCCATCGATACTGTGTACAATATACATATAATTCAAGCATTTTTATCACTAAAACCGTATACAACCACTGTCACCCCTTTTTCAAAAGACTGCACTTGATTTTCAGCATATACTTACATACATGCACATACACATGTTTTCCAACATATTACCTGCAAATATGCTGACAACGTTGCTCATGCATAAAAAGGTGTCTTCTCATATGTGTGCTGTATATATGTACATACATACATATGTATGGATGTCTAAAGGTGTGTATGCGCTCTCACATCTTCTCATTGTAGAACCTACAACGGAGTTACAGTCATCTGTATTTTAAAAGCATTTTGGTCTACTCACCACGATGTATGCGAGTGACTATAATTGTATGGAAGTGTGCCAGGTAAGTACGTGAACCCAGCGACAAGTGGAACTCAAATATTTGTTTGTCTCTTTGGCCGCAAAGCCGACTTCGAAATTCACCAAATTTACCTGAGGTATTTCGCATGCAAATAAGAATAAATCTTTAATTTTCATATGCTTTCCAAATAATGATTTCTCAAGAACCTCAATATCTGCGCTTGTTACAGCGAAGACCAGAACATAAAATAAATTTCATACCAACGTTATAGAAATGCCGATATTGTTTACAGTTGGGCTAAGCTTAGATGTGTTTATTTTAAGGTGCTTGATCCCCCGTAACTTTTAACATGCGTTTCCTTGCGCGAATCTTATCGCAATGAATCCATGTATTGATAAAGATCACAAATGAGTGCAAAAAGTCTTCCCGAATGCCTTTGAACGTTGCTGATGAGCCCATTGAAATATGTGCAACCGTTCTTCTAGTATAATTAGGACTTTGATATGTATACCGGGAGTTGAAGAGAAGTTCGAATAGCATTTACCCTTCTGAAGAACAACAAAGCGGCGGGGGTCGATGAATTGTCGGTCGAGCTATTCAAATACGCCGGCAAAGAACTGATAAGGAGCACGTATTGTAGAATATGGTCGGACGAAAGCATACCTGACGATTGGAATCCAAGAAAGGGAGACTACACAGTCTGCGCCAACTACCGTGGCATTAGCCTTCTCAACACCTTATGGTTCTATCGAGCATACTGTGTGGAACACTGAAGCTCACCGTCAACCTGATTGGACCTTATCAGTGTAGCCTCAGGAACTAGCCAGATATTCAACATGCACCAAATCTTGGAAAAGACCCGTGAACAGAGGATCGACACACATTACCTCTTCGTCGATTTCAAAGCTACTTTTGATAGCACGAAAAGGAGATGTCTTTATGCCGCTATATCTGAATTTGGTAGTCCCGAAAAACTAATACGGCTGTGTAAACTGACGTTGATCAATACCAAATGCTCCGCCAGGATCGGGAAAAAACTATTCGAGCAGCAGATCTGAATAGGGAAGGTACAATCTTCTATAAGAGTGCACAACTGCTGGCGTACGCAGATGAAATTACATTAAACAGTCGTCGCATGCGCGACTTGGCTGTATGAGATATACGACAACATTGGCATAGTTCAGCAGACAGCGACTACGTTGGCTAGGTCATGTCGTCCGAATGTAAGAAAATACTCCAGATCTGAGAGTATTCGACGCAATACCCGCCGGGGGAAACAGAGGAAGAAGATGACCTCCAATCCGTTGGAAAGACCAGGTGGAGAAGGACCTAGCTACACTTGGAATCTACAATTGGCGCCAAACAGCGAAAAGGAAAAACGACTGGCGCACTGTTGTAAATTCAGCGATCCAATAAAGAAGAAGAAGAAGGCTTCGCTGACTAGGTCATGTCGTTCGAATGGATGGAAACAGTCCAGATCTGAGAGTATTCGACAGTACCAGCCGGAGTAGAGTCAGACCTCCATTCCCAAAGAAAAACCGGGCGGAGAACTTATAGCTATAATCCAAGCCATGGGCGCAACAATCCTTTATTCGACAGTGAGAAAATGTAATGCGGCTCAAAAAATAAATATTTTTGGACACTTTGGACTACCTGTTGAGCTATTAATACTGGCAACAATGAGCTAATGCAGTAAATCTATGCAGAATATGGTTTCGATTGCAATTTAAGTGTAATGTGTCTAATATAAATATCTTACAACCAACAGTATGACTTAATATTTCAAAAAAGATTCTACAAGCTTACATTAGAGTCCACTGTTTGCAGGCTCAAGAAGCACCTGTCCAAGATGGGCGTAATCTCTTGTGCAAGGTTTTTGGATATGACATATTTACATATGGTTCCTGTTTGTGAATTATATCTTTAATATTTTAATTCTTTATAATCAGTGTAACTTTAAACAAATAAAATTTAAAAATAAACTTTGAAAGTAATCGAAATTATATTTTTTAATCAAAAGCCTAACTAACATATTGCACATGGTGTTTCCAACAGGCACCAACTTCTCAAACGAAGCAGTACATCAATCCTACGTGTATAATAGGAGAATAAGAAAGACTTGAAAAAGGAAGAGGTCTCATTCGAAAACTCTTAATATATTCCCCAAATAAACTTATGTGAATCATAGCCCTTTGTATGTTAGAAAATACAATAGCATAGGTTAGGTTATGTCGTAGCGCTAACCCCCGCACCAAAGGTAGCGAACGATTCCACTAGGACAATTGTGATCGCTGGTCCCATGTGATATCCACATCTCCAAGATATAGATCACCATACCTTTTTAGATCGACGTAGGGTTTGGAGCTTATCATCAAGGATGCGTTAAGGAAACTAATATTAGTACCAGACACCTTAACAGATTCGCAAAAGGTCTGCCTATAAAGATGTTTCAATCTCAGCTAGACAGTTGAGAAGAAAATGTCTAGATGATTCCACCTCGCGTTTCTTCATTCAGCTTTGGCAATTTACAACCAATAAGATATGTAGCCTCACTGCATGTGGGTTAATTAGTCAGAACATCTACCACAACGCCGTGATGAACCTTACTAAGAGAAAGAAGTTCAGAGAACTTAGCGAGTTTGGCTTTTCCGGTTATCCTACACCATACGAAAGCCCAAAAAAACACGCTTTACTTACGTTTTCATAGATTTTGAAGTATGTAGATGTGAGACCCAACCTCTTGCCAAATGGACCTCTACAACAGTATAAAGCAACCGATGCCTTCGTCACGGTCTTCTCAACATTTGGCTTCCACGGAAGTTTCTTCTCCAGCTAAAAGTAATTAACCCTCCTATCTCTTAGTTTTATTTCTTGTATGAAAGCGAGACGATATTACGTACTAGCAAACGTGAACGAACGGCTGCTACGAAAACCGGCAAATCTGATTGGAATGGAAGTAAATTTATATCAGACACACCAACTCCAAACGGTCTAAGTCATAAGAATTTACTATCAAAGCTATTGTTTCACTTTTTAGAAGTGTATATGCATGTGTAATACTGATATCAAAGGTATATGGCAACGATCCATCGGTATTATTGGACTTACTGAAATAAATCCCGATGTAGTTGAACAATCTAAAGCCACAAATGTATCTACGACGTTGTTGCGTAAGTTAAGGAAGAACATAGTCGTGCTAAGTCACTGATACTCGGCCCATACTATACGTTAGGAATGTTGGAAAATTTGGAATTAAAAAAAAAATAAGTTTTTAAACACTGTTTTCTACTTTACCAAAATGAATAGGAACACAATGATTTTCTGTCTTTGACTTTTGTTGAATAAGAAAACTGAATTTGAAATAAAAGAAACACGTATAATTCGTTAAATAGTCCACACAGTTTAGTAATACGTCGGCTTTTTAATCATGGAAGACGAGTGAGTGCAAAAAAGTTTTAAGTTAGCTTTACATGTATAATCCTGGGCTTCTTACAGAAAAGAGAATTCTTGTCCACGAATGTACGGACACCTATGCAAATTCCATTGGCGAGGCATTGTGTTGATTGTAACACCATTTCTATTACTGCCAATCATAGTACCAGACTATGAGAGGGTAAGGTTTGCATTTATCATGAGTTTGGGTCTGACCATTTAGATGTCTTTATGTTCCCTTTGTAGCCTTTACGCTGCCTATACGTATTTTCTCTTATGTCCATTTATTGGTTAACAACTGCCGTACCGTTACAAGTGACCGGTTTGTTACCATTTGTATTGCTGCCATTTCTGGGCCTCATGGTGAGAACTCGCACAATCGCAGTGCCCACATATGGCACATAGATAACATTTTTTCATATTTTCTCAGGATTCAACTCCGACGTGTAAACAATACTTCACGGTACCGTTAGTAATTTTCATAGGCGGCGCTATTGTGGGCCTAAGCATCGAATCCAGTAATTTGGGTAAACGTGTGGCGCTCGGTTTATTGACAATGCTGGGTGTTAGTCCCAAACGGTAATTATGTTGAGCCATATATGTACATACAAATCTATTAGATTCCAAAATTGTATTATCAATTTTGTCCAAAGCATTATCCTTACTCTCATATTGACTACCGGATTTTTCTCGATGTGGATGCAGAACACAATCACTACGGCAATGATGTTGCCCCTAGTGAAGGCAGTGCTTGACGAATTCGAGGCGGTAAGTGGGCCAATTTACGTTGAAACTTTTACAAAATATTAAAAATTAGACACGTCTTTAGGGCGGTCTAAGGATCAAGGAGGACAAAAGGCCTGAGCAAGACGAAGAGTATGTAGAATTACTTTGTAAATCAGTTGATAATTTTACCCAAATTTTTTCCTACAGAAATAGAGAGTCTTCACACATCGCCACTGGCTATTACTTGGCTGTATGTTATTCGGCAACGATTGGTGGCTGTGCATCATTAATTGGTACTTCCACAAATATAGCAACAAAGGGTATATATGAAAAGTAAGTATTGCTCGAAGCCTAGGAATGGAGAAAAAGCGCATTTCGTGATTTCAAAAGCATGGGTTCTAACAGAATTCATATGCAATTATGTACTAAGCGTAATGTTACAAAGTTTACATTTAATATCTTCTGAAATCGGGTTCTGTAAATTTACGTAAAATACGAGCCGCTTTAACTGCCTGGGGACGAAGGTGTGGTGTAAAATTGAGCTCGGTCGTGAACCTTTATTTATATTTCGTTTTTTAACATGACGGGTCTACAAGAAAAAAACTCCGATAAGTCGGAAAGAAAAAGAAAGAAGATAAGAGAGAAGAGAAGAGTAGAATAAAGCTACAACTCCTAAGATTTCTAGACTGCTTAAGTCTATCTTTATAAAGATAGCTAATATTAGCAGAATATAATTACGATAATTATGACTGAATAATTAACAGTGTTGGATATGACGCTTTCGGGTTGAGTTAAGTAATTAAATCAGAATTAGTGTAAACCGAAGCTGGTTGAGAATCGAAGATTAAAGTCTCCTCGAAGACAACCGGAATTGCAAGTTCTTAAGCCAAGTAAATACTAGAAAGGAAATCGTGGTTACTATCGGGCACCAGCAGTTAGGTTTCCCTAAGCACAAATATTTTGACGAAAGCAGTAGTTAGTCCAAAACAATTGATTCCTCTGAGCTATTCACCACCGATGTTACTATACGCATAATTTTTTGTTGTTTTTCATCTATTCTATTTGTTACTTTACATTCTTCTTCTTCATTATTGGCAAATATACCGAATACGCGGTTAGACGTCAATTGGAAATTCCAGGACCTGGCTACATGGTCCTTCTCTACCTGGTCTTTCCAACAGAGTGGAGGTCTTTCTCTACCTCTGCTTCTGCTGATAGGTATTGCGTTGAATACTCTCAGTGATGGAGTGTTTTTTTTTTTGCTCAAGCCAGCGTACTTGATCATGTCGTCCGAAAAATAAAAAAAGCCGCTGTCTCTTAACTCACTGAACTATGCCAATGCCGCCGTATATTTCGTACAACTCATCGTTCCATCGACTGTGTCAATTCTCAAAGAACTATAAATCTTTCGCAGGGCCTTTTCCTCGAAAACTCTTACCGCCGCTCATCAGATGTTGTCGACGTCCATGCCTTTGATTTGGTCATTGTTCGTCAAGAGAGGAGTTTACTTCTCAATTGCATACCCAGTCCGAGGTACCACCTGTTGGCAAGAGTTATTCTGCTTTGGTTTAAGAGGCTGGTTCTAAAATGGACGAAATTATCTATGACTTCGATGTTAAGTCATACTTTCAATATGGGAGCCAAGTCGCGATTGCGACCACTGTTTGTTTGATCAAGGAGATTGTCGTCTTAACCTCGGTTGTTCAGGCTAATGATATCAATATCGTCGGCGTATGCTGGCAGCTGTACACTCTTATAGAATATTGTACTTTCCTAGTTCAGCTATGCAGATCGAATTATTTTCTACAACAGCAGATTGAGTCCTTCCTAATCCTGTTGGGGTTTTTGGTATTACTCAACGTCAATTTACACAGCTTTAGCTTTGCGGGGATACCAAATTCACACATAGCGGTATAAAGGCAGCTCCTTTTTGTGCTCTCAAAAGCAGTTTTGAAATCGACAAAGAGGTGTTGTGTATCGATCTTCTTGTCCCGAGTCTTCTCAAAATTTTACATTATTGATAGCGAATTAAAGTTGTTGTTGCACTTTACGATTATTTTAATTGTACTTATTAATATTTGCTTAACTTTCAGTTTATTTGTGAATACCACGGACGTCATTGACTTTCCCAAAGCGTTGGCATACAATGTACCTTGGGTGCTAGTAGCCTTAGTGCTCTTGTACTTCACACTTTTAATGACACATTTTGGTCTTTTTCGTCCAGGAAGTGCGACCGGTGCAGCACTTTCTAGCTTCACAAAAAGTTCTAACGAAGTTACGACTGCAGTTAAACAGAAATTCGAGGATATGGGCCCGATGAGCATTCATGAAATTCAAGTTGCCATAATAACTATACTCATGATATTTTTGCTTACATTTCAATCACCTGGAATTATAACGGGATGGGCTGATCCTATGAATAAGAAAGGGTGAGTATGGTTGTTATAAAAGTGAAAGAGAGAAATATACTTCCAAGTTTGCACAGCTGATCTTACATTATAACAATATATTGAAACACTTTGTCACATTTCGGATACTGTAGACAAGTCAGTGAGGTTGACAACTAATGGTTTTCATGGTAGGTTGGGTTAGGTCATTACGACTTATCCCCGATCAATATATAATACTTGAAATACACAATACTACTAAGCCGACTAATTTTAATACCAAAGAAGCCGCCTGGTCCACTGAAGAAATGAGAGTCAAGATGCTACAAGCCTAGTCTCTCAAAAGCGTGACAGTCAAAAAGAAACGTGGAAATCATCATGTCCAGGCAACTGCGACAGTAAATCATGGCTAAAATTTGTTGCCTTACGCGTAGATTTCACTTCATGCATCTCTGTTAGTCTTATATAACGTTATCCAAACTAAAGGCACACAATCTCTGTGAAAATATGGCCTCGCTGCTATTGTAGCGATCGCCTAGAGCATTATGAGATACCCTTCCAACATTATTCATTGTTTTATGCAAAATAAATTTAGATAAGTATTTAGTAGAGACTTTGTATATATGCTTCTCGGCAGGTGGGTCTTGATTGCAATGTTCTAACTATAATCACCCCCAATCTAAAAAATTCAATATTTCGAAATTTTAATATTTTTTTTGTGTAATTTATATTTTCCATTTCGTTTCAGTTTTATCAAAGGAGCTACCCCAATGATTGCCGTGGTCGTAATGCTCTTTTATTTTCCAGCAAAATATACATTTTTCAAATTCTGCTGCGGCAAAGGTAAATTGTAAAATCCTCATAGTTTTCTACTGAAAGCAGTTATACTTACTTATTACTAGGTCCTTTTCCTCCCAGCGCCGAGAAACCTTTACTGTCATGGAAATACGTTAATAACAATTTCCCTTGGGGGATCGTTTTCGTACTAGGTATATTTATAACCTATATACATATATGTATGTATATATCTTGTATATATGTATATAAAAATCTTCCTGTTTCGTATTTCCAGGTAGCGGGTTCGCACTCTCAAAAACATTTATAGAGTCTGGGTTATCTCTGTGGCTTGCTGATAAAGTGTCCGCATTCAATGGATTGCCATTACCGGTTTTACAGTTATTTTCTCTTTTGGTTTCGGCATTTTTAACGACATTTACTTTGAATACGGGCGTGTGCAATATCGTTGTACCAATTATAAGTGAAATTGTAAGTAAAAAACATTTTATTAAAAAAAAAAAATATTACGGTTTTATGCTTGCCATGAGGTCTAAATATAAAAATAGACATGTGCTCGTGAGGACGATCAAATTTCGGTTTCCAGATCTGAGGCAAGGGGCTACTGAAAGTTAAAACAACCAGTATAGTTACAGTGAGATACTGAAAGATTTATTACCATTGAATTGACTTAGCCGGAGACAGACTTCAGTAAATGCTTTGAGATTACGTTCCTTTCAAGAACGTTCTAGAGAAGAGCTGATGTCAGAATCACAACTCGGACGACCCTAAAATGTATTATGGCGCAGTGAGTGTACTTGTTGTGCCATCAGTGGTACTGTAAAGGGAGCAGTTCGCAGCGATTGTAGTGCTACTGCCCAAAAGGGAAGAAGGTCAGAACTACTATGCGTCGCGGCCGCAATTCAAATTCTTGGCTCCGAAATTCGAAAACCGGATTGAGGAAGGAATTTCAGTCAAAAGGCAGCAGTCAGTGGGTCTGCCTAAGCGATCGAGAGAAAAAAACGAAAAGATCCTCATCTCTAGATCGGCGGGAACAGTGAAATCCGAACTTAACATCTAGACAAAATCAGCAACGTGTTGGACAATGCTCTAAGGATCATACATCAATGTGCAATATCGACCAAAATTGAGGTACCATAAATGCGGAAAAAGCGGATATAGTACTCTTTACAAAGAGGTATAAAATCCCAGCATGGAAACCCCCGAAGCTCAACGGGGTTGAGTTAATAATCAAGGAGCATTCCAAATATATGCAAGTAATTTTGGATAGCAAAATGATGTGGAAACTCAAAGTGGAGGAGAGAGTGAAAAAGGCCAACGATGCATGTAAGAGGATGTTAGGGTTTACATGTGGCCTAACAACTGGCCTTATGCATTCGTGTTACATAGCGGTAGTCAAGGCAATCTTGCTTACGGTGCTTTGGTGTGATAGAGGGGGTGTCAACAAAATTTCATACAAAAAACTATTGAAGCGAATACACTGACTCGCTAATCACTGCAATACGGGAGCGCTAAAACCGCTTCAACTGCAGCATTAGAAAAGATACTCAATCTAACACCGATCAACACTGGCATAGGTGAATTCTCTATATGGACCTTCGGGAATAGCTCCATAAATAGGAATTTCGTGTACAGATAAGACCACATACCCTCACGTTTTATTATACTGGTTACACGCATATATACTGGGCGCCATAAAAGAATAATGGAATGCATTAAGTACAGAATCACCAGGATCATGTGCATGAGTCCTGCAGAAAAACTTGCCTGCCTCTTACTCACATGGGCGGAAAATGTATAGAAATAGGTATGAGAGAGACGCTGGAACACCTCCTAAGCCTCTGCCCACCATTATCTACAACTGGCCTGAAATATTTAGGAACTTTGCAGTTCAAAGACTAGACAATTAGTAATAATTTAGATATCAAGTTGCTCTTGAAATTCGTTAAAAACGTTGACGTTCTGAGTGTCGAATACGAGGGCTGCTATATATATTTCTGGCCTAATAATGAAAATACGAACATTTATCAACGTCAAAATGGTTTTATTGTTTTTCAAAATATTCTCCATCAAGATTTATACACTTTTGCATGCGCTCAAACCAATTTTCGAAGCACTTTTTCCACTCCGATTAAGACACCTACAAAACATGGTTTTTGAATGCTTCAACAGCATCTTCTGGCGACGAAAATCGTTGACCACGCATTATTTTCTTGATGTGTGGGATAAAAAGAAGTCATTGAGTGTCAAGTCAGGGCTGTATGGCGAATGACCCATCAATTCGGCGTTTTGGCCGGTCAAAAAACGCTGGTTTGAGTCGATATGTGAGAGCTCGCATTGTCATGGTGCACAATGATTCGCCTTCTCTTGTTCGTTTTTCGACTTTCTCCGAAGACATCAGGCAAACAAATGGTGGTGTACCACTCAGAATTGACCGTCCTACGTTGCTTAAGCGGAACAGTCGCCACATGACCAGTTTTGCCGAGAAACAGACGACCATTTGCTTCGAAGTGCTTCTTCCACAAACAACTTTCGTTGGATTTGGCTCGTCTTAGAAGATCCACACGGTCGATTGCTGTTTTGTTTCGGGCTCATACGCATAGATCCATGATTCGTCACATGTAACGATCTTATAAACGTCTTTTGAAGCACCGCGATCGTATTTTTTCAACATTTCTTTACTCCAATCCACACGAGCCATTTTTTTGAGCGATTGTCAAATTGTGCGGGATCCAACTAGAACAAACCTTTGTTACGGCCAGGTTTTCATGCAATATCGAATGTATGCTGGTGGGAGAAATGCATAGGCATGCCTCTATCTGAAGGTATGTTACATGACGGTCTTGCATTATCAGTTCACGTACGGTATCGATGTTTTCTGGCACAACGGCTGTTTTTGGACGACCTTCACGGAATTTGTCTTTGAGCGAGCGTCGGCCACGATTGAATTCGTTGTACCAGTTTTTCACAGTGCTATAGGATGGTGCTTCATAGCCTTACAAAGATTTTAGTTTATCGATGCACTCTTGTCGTGATAATCCACGTCGAAAGTTGTGAAAAATGATCGTACGAAAATGTTCACGAGTTAATTCCACTTTTTGGCCGAGATGAATTTTTTAATTCCCTGTAAATAAAACAATTCACGATTAAATGACAAAACGTTCTGAGTTATATTATGCTAAAAAATGTCAAACTTTCCAATGGAAATGTCAGATTGCACCTGGCAACACTTAGTGTTCCCTAGGCCAGAAATATATATAGCAGCCTACGTAATTTGCCTCAAAATGTTTTGGCACTACTAAGGACCAGGAGGCCTATGTATGGCGCGACAGTTGGGCAGCATAGCCTAATCTAATCTAACTTATGATTCATCTTAACAATTGTAACTTCCATCTAGTAT
>CM050325.1:90117843-90168338 GCA_027475135.1 Bactrocera correcta
TACTTCCGATATGTCTTAACCTAACTTATTCAATACCGTTTCAGGCATCAAATAGTCTGTTATCATAGCGCGATAGCGATCACAATTGACGTTCATGTTCTCACCGACATCATTTTCAAAAAAATATAGACCGATGATTCCACTGGCCACAAACCACACCAAACCGTTGTTTTTCCCGCACCAAATGGCAGCTCTTGAATCTCTTGTGGTTGCTGTTTGCCCCAAATGCTGCACCTTTGCTTGTTTACATACCTATTGAGGCAGAAGTCGCATCTTCTTGGAACTTTTCAAGAGCCAATAGTTGACGGTCGAGGTCGGTAGGTATCCAAGGGGCCCATATTCTCCTTAGCCGATTCAAATTTCTGACCGATCAAATTTTTTTAGTTTCGAAACATCGATTTAAATCTAGAGAATACCATACCATCCAACTCTACCATCTAGAGAATAACCAACTCGTCCCTAGTGGATGAACACTTGTTTAATGCTTCTTTAAGTAGTTGATATAAATTACTCCTTCTGAATACCAGTTAACAGTGTCCTCCAAGTTTCCCGCGATAAGAACAGTCTTAGCCTCCTTCACCTACTCAAGTCCACTGGTTGCTGCGGGGGTTATTGGTGTTTTGTAATATTTCTTTCATAATCACTATTCTTCGCATATGAATATTGAGTTAAATCTCTAAATAGGACCATAAGTGAGGCGAGACAATTAATAATAATAATATTTTTATGTATTTAACTCCCTGAGGTGTTTAAAATACAAGAAGGCCATTAAACCTACTTGCAATAGAGAAAGCCACCCACTGCGTGTTCCGCGCTTATAACAATAGATCGAATTGTCTGTATGTGTCAGCATTTATTTTCTCCTTTGCACTTTTGTCTATTCTCCTTCTCAGCCTGGGTCAAGTTTCTTTTTAATTCTTTGTAGTCTTTCCAGGCAGTTGTTGTCGCGAACTTTGTTGATTCTCTTCGCCACCTCTAGATTGCTGTACAAGGCTCAGTTGAACACAATTTTAATATATAACACTTCCTTTTAGATCCTTGTTCCATCCGATTTTTTTAAGATAAAAGAATATCTAAAGAATTCCAAAGAATATATCAAAACCAATAACGTTCTTTTTCTAGTTCTGGAATATTTTGTATTCAACCTCGGTTTGAGTTTTCGCTCAAGCAGAAGTTTTGTGACCGAAATGGTCTTTAATACTTAATCTCTTCGAAATTCGGTAGTGTTGCCTTTAATCTGTTTTTAACTTTCTTCCATTTTTTGTTAGGTTATCTCCATCTCTTATCTCGGAACCATCCAGAGTTCCTTTAGCATTAAGCTTTCAAATCTCTCTTCTTTTATATACATTCATATCGCTGCCCTTAATATCATAGTCGTTATCTCGAATTTTGATTGCACGACGTAAGTCTTAGTTTAGCTCAGTTAACCTTTTTATCTTTAAGTTCTACCTTTCCCGCTTTTCCCCTATAATTATTGTCTGGAGAAGTGGCATGATAAGAACTTAGATTTACCGATCTTTGACGCCGCTTTCGCAGGAGAAATTTATCGCATAATTTTAAGCCGAATCGGTAGTTTTTTAACCGCTTGTGGAAGCATTTCTATCCACGAATTTTCGAAAAATAGAGAATTTGAGAAAAATAAAGAATTGCGCATTGAAATAGAAATGTACTGGGAAGTTGTTTAGGGAGACACTTTACGTGGTCCTTCAATAGGTTTACCTCAGGTGCTCCGAAAATGGCTCGCACGGAAGATAACGTGACAAAAGTTCACGATCTCGTATTGATGGACTGCAGAGCGAAGGTATCCAAGAGAGCTGAGAAAGTAGGAATATCAAAATGCTGGATGGGTTGTATGCTGCATGGATTATTGGGTATAAGAAAGTGATCGTCCCAATAAGTGCTACATTTGCTAACTCCGGATAACACTGAGATCACTTCAAAACAGCATTAGAGGACCAAAACCGGATGAGTTTTACATTCTTTCGTTACAGTCGAGAACAAATGAATGCTGTGGTACACCCTGGAGACCATTAAGTAGTTGAAACAGTGGACTTCAGTAGCTGAACCTGTACCGAAGGAGGTTAAGACCGTGCTTATCGCAAAGAGTTTTACATCCTTTCGTTACCGTCGAGAACAAACGAATGCTGTGGTACACCCTGGAGACCATTAAGTAGTTGAAACAGTGGACTTCAGTAGCTGAACCTGTACCGAAGGAGGTTAAGACCGTGCTTATCGCAAAGAGTTTTACATCCTTTCGTTACCGTCGAGAACAAACGAATGCTGTGGTACACCCTGGAGACCATTAAGTAGTTGAAACAGTAGACTTCAGTAGGTGAACCTGTACCGAAGGAGGTTAAGACCGTCCTTATCGCCGAAAAGTTGGCTGACACTGTTTAATGATATTTACAAGAAGTGATTTATATCAATTATTTCAGTCCGAGTTAAATTTGATCAATTGGTACATTTAGTATTAGTGACTATGCTTTGATAAAAATGAGTAGTTAAGTTAAAAATCTGAATGGAAACGATTTATATGAACCTTAGCCTTATGTAATGAACATATAGCTAGATTTCTTTCCTTACGGTGAAATTTAATGGATTTATCAGCCAAAGTTGTAAGTTATAATAGAAGTCCAAGTGCATAAAAGAACTAGGTTAAAATGTTAACCTTGCCTTCAATTAGTGTTTTACCAAAAAAAAAAAAAAAAACAAAAAAAAAAAAAAACAACGACAGTCAGTCCATACCTCCATTACATAGTGATTACTAAATTCAGTTATGGACATTGTTACAAGAATTTTTTTCTTTAATTCACAACCCCAATCATGCCACCTTACAATGTCACCTGCAACACTTGCTTCATCATTAAAATCGAGAAAAAAATAAATTTTAATTTACAACCAAATTTGTAATTCTTAAATTTTTCATTTTCGTTTAATGTTTGCCAAAACGGACAGCTAACAAATGGCGCGCTTTAAAGCGACGAGTGACGCTTGGCGGCGAAGCGCGCCGAAACACATGCGAATATCAGCGAATGTGAATTGCGCGAATTTCCAATTGACAATCGGGAAACTTTGTTTCACCTGCTGTGCCAACGAGCGATTTCGGCGTCGGAAAAGCTAATCGCCTAACGCTCGCCACGAAGTGAAACGATGACATTTTTATTGATACTGCCATGATTGGTTAATCCGAGCGGCGACCAAATTGCCGCCAGACGCTACGCAGATGGAATAAGCGCTTCGGCGATTTCCTCATTAAAAACAGCTGGTGGCGATTTTTGTTTACCTCATTCCCAATATGAGTACACCTGTAAATACCACAACAATTGTTGTTGTTTTAGTTATTGCTGTTCACTTTAATGTTGTTGTTACTGTATTATTATTAGAGTGGTTGTTGTTGTGTGTATTGCGTATGAACGTCACAAAACGGCGACAATTCATTAAAGAGATTGCCAATTTGAAAATTGCATAGCGATCATCGGTCTCCGGTCGTTGTTTGTCGTGTATTGCCGGTCGTTCGTTGGACGCAGCGCAGCTGGATAAGCAACAAAACAACAATTTGATTTAAATTAACAACATTTAAGCCATTGATGCTGTTGATGCTGTTGCAGCTGGCGCTGAGGGGCCAACACTTGCCTGGTGTTAATTGTAAATATGTTTCGAGTTGTTGTTGCACATACATATGTGTGTCTATTGAAGTCCATTTGGTTGGGAGCACATTTTTACAACGGCTCTCGACACCAATTGGAATTGCTTGTCACATTCACCGTTTCTCATTCATTAAGCTATTGACTAAAGTCGAAGTGGCCAATAGAAAGTGGCGATTACGTCATAAGAGACTTTGTTGTTTTTGGTTATGATGGCACAAAGTAACAGTTATTCTTGTATAAATTGAACGAAGCAGAAATTATCATACTTCCGATATGTCTTAACCTAACTTATTCAATACCGTTTCAGGCATCAAATAGTCTGTTATCATAGCGCGATAGCGATCACAATTGACGTTCATGTTCTCACCGACATCATTTTCAAAAAAATATAGACCGATGATTCCACCGGCCACAAACCACACCATACCCTTGTTTTTTCGCACGAAATGGCAGCTCTTGAATCTCTCTTGGTTGCTGTTTGCCCCAAATGCTGCACCTTTGCTTGTTTACATACCTATTGAGGCAGAAGTCGCATCTTCTTGGAACTTTTCAAGAGCCAATAGTTGACGGTCGAGGTCGGTAGGTATCCAAGGGGCCCATATTCTCCTTAGCCGATTCAAATTTCTGACCGATCGAATTTTTTAGTTTCGAAACATCGATTTAAATCTAGAGAATACCATACCATCCAACTCTACCATCTAGAGAATAACCAACTCGTCCCTAGTGGATGAACACTTGTTTAATGCTTCTTTAAGTAGTTGATATAAATTACTCCTTCCGAATAGCTGTTAACAGTGTCCGCCAACTTTCCGGAGATAAGAACAGTCTTAGCCTCCTTCACCTACTCAAGTCCACTGTTTCGACTATTTATTGATCTCTAGGGTATACCACAGTATTCATTTGTCGTCGACGGTAACGAAAGGATGCAAAACTCATTCGATTTTAGAGATAGTCAGCCTCGTATGCTGTTTTGATGTGATCTCAATCCGAATTAAATTTGATTATTTGGTACATTTAGTATTAGTGAGTTTGCTTCGATAACAATGAGTATTACACATCATTATCCAGTTTTCCATACACTTTTTATAAGCTTTGATTGCGTTGGCCTTTATCTTACTAAAAGTAGCCTAAAACCTTACTCTAACATGTCTGGTGCAAAGGTATGTTAGCTACGCGGAACACTTTAAGCATCTATACGGATGGCTTGGAAACGGACGATGGAGTTGGTGTTTGAATACAGTCCGGAGTTTGGTAATCTTTTAAGATGCCGGACCATTGCAATATATTTCAAACTGAAGTCTTTGCTACTGAGAAAGCCGCAGAGCTGTCCTCTAATGCAGGCATTTCCAAAGTCAACTCTCTGAAATCAATGAAATTGTGGACGAGATTGCTGAGAATGGTGTACGAATAACATCCGAAAACGATCTTGACAGAAGCACGCTAAAGAAAATCGAAACCCAATGGAACGAGCTTCCTGGGCGCAAAACTGTAAATGTTATGTGGAAAATGGTAGATCGTCAGTGCACAGAGTTCGTATTGGCAATCGATAGAAGAGACTGTAGGAACATGATCACTTATGCCGCATTGACAAGACTACGGTGTAAGCATCTGGGGTCCAAACGGTATGATAGACTGGAGAAGGTCATCCTAAAGAATGACTTGGAGCTCTTGCACTTTTAAACTTACCTCCATCTGTTAACGCAAAGGACCAAAACTGGTCTATGCATGGCTTTTTGGCCTACCAGTTTAACCTAGCCTAGTCCTAACCTCAACTTATTATAAAAATATGTGGCTACACCTACAAAACAAAAGATAAATATTGGCAATTATTAGAAAAATCGTATTTGCCAAGTGTCACCTCGCGATACGAAAACAAACAAATGAGCAACACGAAACAACAAAAAACGCCAATTTAAATGCCACACCATCCAAAGTCACAAGTGGCAAGAACTGAAGGAAAAATTGCCATTAAATTAGTTATATGTTTTTTGTTGATTAAAAATAAAAAAAAGGAAAATTAACATTCGATTTTCCATGCCGCATTGAGACGCCGCTGCATATGCACACATACACATACATATGAGTAATGCAATGAACTGACACTTGCTGCGAAGCCAATCCGCATGAAGATAGTGTAATTGCAACAATAATAGCAACAACAGCAGCTGGCTTGATGCAATGTCGTACGAATAGACAATCACATACACACATATGTATATATACACTGCATACACACAATAGACATTCACATACACTGCATACATACAACAACAGCGACAGCGACTAAATTAATCCACCATTAGTTGCTATCGACGGCAACAACAACAGTAACCAAACAAAACACAAGCATTCGACAGCTTCGACAACGGCGTATGACATGCTCATATGCACTCATGTGCACTTACATATGTGTGTATGTATGTGTGTTTATATAAAATAAATATCAGAAAGTGAGTAGCTAAAATAACTTAAATAACAATAAACCTCAATAGATTGCATCGTTGTGAAAAAGTATAGAAATACATTGTGACAAAAAGTAACCGGAAATTGTGTTTCCTAGTGTTAGAGAGATGACAAGAGAGCTCGACAACTCTCACGAGTCCGCTCCAATGATTTTGGTGGATGCTTTGGGTATGAAACGAGTTCTTGTTCGACTCGTCCCGATAAAGCTGAATTTTGTCCAAAAAGAGTACCGTGAACAGATCTCTTTGGACATGATTGATCGTACGATTTCCAATCACACATTCATGGTGAACATTATAATTGCCGGCGGAATATGGATTTAAGAGTTTGACATTCAAACAAGCCAACAATCATCGGGATGGAGGGGAAAAACGAGCCTAAGCCAAAAAAAACTACGAGAAATCCGCTCAAAAATAAGGGGGATGCTCATTGTGTTACTTCGATATTCGTGCTTTGGTGCATCATGAATTTATTTCGGATAGACCGCTGCCCAATAAGGAGTTCTATTTGGCCGTATGGAGGCGTTTGTGTGAGAGCAACCGTCGAAAACACTCCGGCCGTGGAAGAAGAATTCATGGATTTTACACAGTTACAATACGCCATCGCATCGATCCACGATTGTGACCAAATTTAAAGCCAAAAACGCAATTAATACCATCGATCAACCCACGTATTCAACAGATTAGGCTGCGTATGATTTTTTCTTGTACCCCAAAGTGGAACTGATGCTCCGTGGAACCCATCTTTATCGATCGAAGAAATAAAAAAAAAATCGCTAAATCAGCTGAAGGCCATCCCAAAAATGAAATGAAAACTGTTTCAAGGACTGGAAAATCGTTGGCTTAATTGTATTGCATTTGCTGGGCATTACTTTAAAGGCGACAAAATAAATATTGATTAAATATTAATATTAAATATTTTGCTTTTTATTTACTATTTACGGGTACTTTTTTGTCACAATATATACTCTGTCAAATAAAAGCGTGACTCTTCTATACTACAGTATGCTTTTCTGGCAGAAAAGTGGGGTACCCTTAGATTATTCATGCCAAAACTGGGCGTTTGTTCCTCTGGTGTAGTTAGAAATTCGATAAGAAGAAAGAAATGTGTCTGGAAGGCGGGTTTTGGTATTGTTTTGGTTGTAATGGCAACCTAAAACATTCAAAAAGTTCTGGCAAATACTGCTGAGAGCACAGTCTTCGATTTTATATGCATGGAACCAAAACTTGTGGAAGGAAATTGATTGTCAAATCAAGGGGCACACATCGTGTCAAAATAAATAAAAAAGTATTTTTTTCATATTTCGTTAGATTGTACCTATAAAAATAACATACTAAAATTTTTAAGGGATATCTCAAATAGTTTTTGTTTTAGAAGACTGTAAGTTAAGGCTTCTAAAAAGTAACCGCTCAGTTCAAGCAACTACATCAGTTTCTTTTTAAAAGCATTTTTCTGAAAACAATATTTTTCATATCAGCTTTAGTGATTATTTGAAGGTAATCCGATATCTTTAAAATGTTTTCTTCGTATTCCTTAAATAGTTCTCCAAAAACGACCAGTCAAATTCTAATTTTTTTTAACGCTTCTATTTTTACTTTTTTGTAAATTATTTTTTCGACAAAATCTTCTGGAAAAATATTTTTTAACGTTTAATTCACGAAGAATAAAGAAGGCAATACTAGCATGCCAAGGCTTAAATGAATTTTCCATACACTTATTATACGTTTCGGCTGAAATGGCCTTCAGTGCCTTCTCCGAATTATAGATTTTGAACTTTCGGTTAATTCTTAAATGCCACTCGCTAGATTGTTGGACAGTTTCAACGTCATATTGCTACATCAAAACAATATCCAAAATATTAACAAAAGCATTAACCGAAACAATAACTTAAATATGTTTCGTCGATCCTTAGAGATGTTGAAATGCTCTGCTATATACTGTATGTATCTCTGATATTAACACGTTTCGATGTTACCGTCTTTAACAGAGGTGGATGATACATGAGATACTAAGTTTTCAATGACTTCACGATTTTGACTAAATATTTTTTGCCAATCAAATAAATTTATTGGTGTTAAAATATACTCTCTAAAACACTCCTTAATGATTTCGTAAACATGATTCCATTGGAAATAAAATCTTTCAAGCACACCCGTTAAATTTTTTCCATAGTAAAAATCGTTAGACAAAGTTATCGCATCGTAACCAAAGAGCTGTCTACCACACTAATTGACATAAGATGATCAAACTTCAACCGAACAAGAAAAAGGTTGTACCTACCTAGGTTGAAATTTTTTGTCGATTTGGTTCAGCTCCAGGACGCAAAAACATTCCGGGAAACGAAATATGTTAGCTGATGAGATTGCAAAAGGTTGACTATTGAGCCAGTTCAGGAAATGCGCTAGAAACGATAGACAAAGACATTTTCGAAAGTGTTCACAGACGGATCAGGGTGAGATGGAATGCCTTAGGGGCATGCAACATTGCTAAGATCAAGTAAAGGGAGCGGAAGGAAAACATACATGCGCTCTACCCACACGGTCTCGAAAAACCTGCGGGATGGTAGATGGCTTAGACAAAGGGCACAATTTAGTGGCATCAAATGCGAATCGGATGGGCATAAATAAGTAGAAATAGGCACGAGAAAGACACTTGAACACCTCATCTGCTTATGTTCGGCCTTATCTAGAATTCAAATTAGGTATCTAGAAGTTTCACAGTTCAAGGGTTGACAGTCAGTCGGCAGTAAAATAATCGTTACTCAAGGAAGCTGAACATTAATAATATATCCTCTTAATTTTAGACTATGAAGATGCCCTGCCACCTGGCCCAAAGCAAAGCTTCTAAAATAATGAGAGATTGTAGTCATCTGAAGATTTTCTATACTTCAGCTTTACCGCTATTATTATGCGTGGGTTCCGTTTCTATTTTTGACTTCGGGAAGTCACTCTTAAGTAAGTGATCTAATTGTAAGCGATTGATAAAACCTTCTAAGATTGAATTCGTTGGACTACTTTATTAGGCCACCTATGATTATTATCTAGCTTTCTCCACTTTCTAATGGATTTACTGACACTCAACACTTTGATTAGAGCGAATATCCCTAGACTTAACCGAAAAACTCTCTCCGGTTGTGGCTGTGATCTCAGAAACTAAATCAGAAAATTTAAATTATTTGGACCAAGTTTATTCAAAGTATTCCTAGATTCATTATATGAATGATTATCAAAAGCTCATCAGACCAATGTTTCGTGTCTACCGCAGTTACGAGTTGATGAGATGATTGGTTTGATAAATACCTACGTTGAGCTGATTGTCGAAGCTCTGATAGCAGTATTCTCCTTCAGAAGTCTCAAACGTATGGTAAATGGCTTCTTGGGTGCGATTGAGTTCGCTTTCCATAAATTTTAGAAGCTCACTTGAGACATGGAATTCAACGGTGTTTTATTTAAGGAACCTTGGCTCCGAAAACTATCGATTTATTTATTTATGGGACGTTGATATTGGTGTAATCGGAGTCTCGATTAACAATATACTAACCATAATTTGTATAATTTTCGAAAGAAAATTATTGCACATAATGTTGAAACCCAAAATACTTTCAAAATAAACACACTACGTGCGCTCCACACCCTACAGCCACCACGGAGACTGCGCACCCCACGCGGCTTCTGCGCGTGCATCCGACCAAGCGCCGCATCGTCGGTCGTTGGTTGTCGATTAAGCGTCGCCGCTTGATTAGCGCACATGGAAGTCATACAATCAACTGTTTGTGTAGTTTTTTCTGTAAATAGTAAAGCTAAAACCTACGGTGGTGCTACACCCGGCGCTGCGCCAATGCCAACGCTAATGGTTTGCCAGAAAACAACACAACAACACAGCCCTTGCCGCGCGTCTGTAGCGTGCGCGGCAAATAAACGACACGATTTGTTAGCGATTTGACTAAATAATAAACTTGGGCGTTTGCCATCAACTCAACTCCATACACCGCATCAAGTTAGGGCGCAGACGCTATATAACTAAGGCGGAGCGTGCAGCTGAGCCACACTCAGCTGTGTTGAGCGATCGAATCTGATCGTGTGACTCAACATCCCACAGTGCGATTTGACTTTAATTAATGCATTCAAACCATTTATGTAAATTGCGGGAAATAATTTATCACCCATCGATCGTTTGATTCAATTGAATCAGCGTCGAATGTGCAGCGAAATATGTGCGCGCATTTCGTACCCACTAACCTAATAGTTGGTAGTATTGAACGGTGGTAGGGGCGCGCTCGGCAACGCAGCACTTTTTACGATTCCAAATGATGCGGCGCGACGTAATGTTGACGCGGCGCGAGGCGGTAGAGAGAAGTGTATGTGCTACGCTTGGCGACGCAGCGCTCTTTATGATCTCAAATGATGCGGCGCGCCGTAGTGATGACGCTGCGCGAGGCAGCGGAGCGAAATGTATAGGCAGCGCAGCCACCAATCGCTGGTGTAGGCGAAGCATGCAATATTGTGATGCGATTGACACCCACACAAAGAGACGCGCTCACAAACGCAAACAGGCGGCAGCGATTGGTAGACGCGCGCACAAACCTCGCATGCCTCATTGCGCGCGCGCTCCCCTACAGTCAATTGTCTTTTAGTTGTAATTTGTACTTAAGCAGTGTTATAAGCAGCACAAACATATTGACTTAGAAAAAAGTTGGAAGAGGGGGGACATTATGTTACTTTGTCTCTCCCTCAGCAGCGGCACAAAGAGGCACTTCATAACTGGGCCATTTGTTGTAATTTATTTCGACTTACATTGAGTGCCATTGACTGCCACATATCGTAACACCCCCACAAATTATGTACGTATGTATGTATGTGTGCAGGCAAGTTCACAAGGCTTGTTAAGCAAAATAGTATTTATGTTAAACAGATTAGTGGCGAATAAATTCAAGCGTCTTATTAGTTATTTGTTAAATGTTATTCCCATAACGATCACTTTAATGTCTCTTAGTTGCTAATAATGAATACGAAACATAAAAAGCATAAAAAAGTAGATTTGTATAAATTATGGTTAGATAAAGAATCAATTTGTAAAATTTTGTCAGTGCGAATGCGTTTCTGACATGCTAACGGCGTAATTGAATAACGGTAGCGCTAGAGTAGGGGAAATTTATGACGATAAATGCAGTGGGTGGGATAAAAATGATAGTATAAATATTTACAGAGCGAAAATTAGTTTAAATTGTAATTATAATCAGGTGGCAACGTCAAAAAATTTTATTTTTGTAATAACTTATTCTAAGAGAGCGCAAATTTCTCGCTTTATTTTACAGTTTTATGAATAGTTATTTAGGAACTTGATAAATATGGCAACTCTGTTCAGACAAATTTTGCGAAAATCTCTTTTTGGAGCAATTATAGTTTCCAAACGGCGAAATTACAACTTTTCATTCTTAGAGCGCACATTACTTTTGTCTAAATTTTTTTTAATTTTATACATGTGGCAACTCTGCCAAAAAAGAAAAATTGAACCAAAATTCTTTAATGTATTTAGCTGCCTTTTGTGCAGAATTTTCAACTTTTTAGTTGACATTTTAAATATATTTCCACATGGCAACACCGTAAAATAAATTGTTTACATATTTAATAAAGGTGGTAACCTTGCTCTGACCAATATTAACATCGAAGTGCTCAGAAATCTTCAACGTTTTATACTGTCAAATGTTATGTTATTATATTTAATTTTCATAGACTCTTTTCATATTTAATAACGGTGGCAACCCTGGTCTCACCAATAGTCAGATCATAACTCTTAAGAATCTTTAAATATTTTACTGTTAAATTTTTTTCCATTTGTTTTTTTTTTTCGTTATATATTCTTTACTTATTTAGTAAAGGTGGCAACTCTGTTTTAAGCAATATTAAAATTTAATTTCATAGAAATCTTCCATGTTTTATACCGCAATCTGTATTTTTTCTTACTTTTCAGCGGTTTTAACTAGATTTTTAGGTGGCAACTCTATAACATTTTAAAATGCTTGCATTAGCAAGCTTGAAGGTGGCCACTCCATAAATTAATAGTTTTTAATCATACTCAATTACATACCTAACTCTCTTTTTTAGCTTAAGTATCCATTTAATGAGGTTCTATTGAAATAGTTTTCTAAATTAAATACATGTGGCAACATTGTAGAATTAATTTAATCATAACACTTCCTTACTTATTGTTTTCAGTGACATTTTGTTATTGAATTTCAACTACTGTTTAACTAATTTTTTTTTTTTACTTACGTCAGGTGGCAACTATTGAAAAATTATTTTAAATTAATAAAAAAGAAGGAAAGCTTTACCACACGTTTTTAGCACACAGTGTCGAAAATTTTAATTTTTTGTTTAATTTTAAAAATTAGAATTGACTTCAGGTGGCAACTCTACAAAATTTTATGTAGTGGGGACAGCGTGACAGCAGATATGAGAAGATATCGCTGATATAGAGAGTTATAGCATACAAAATTCCATGCAATGACACAATATGGAATATGGGTTAGGTTCCCAATCCTCCCTTAATTTTAAAGCACTTTGAGCAATTTGAGATCCACTTCTATATTATCCGGGGGGATTCAAAGTCTGTAGGGATTTCCGTTCCGTTCCTCACTTGACTTTTTTTTTCATATATTGCCTCCTATGAAAACTAACATAGGATGCGAATGTTTTCCTCGAGTTCAGTAGGTCCACTTTTGCTCTATGTTCTAAGGATTGAAAATGCCAAGACATCATCAACAGATACCGTACTTCATTTGAGATTGCCAGAAATGGCAATTAAGTAGTGAAATTTTAATTGAAAGAGCTCAAAAAGGTCTCAGAGGCCTTTTCCTCAAGCTTGCGTGGAAATATTTCTGTCCAAAATTAGTCAAAAAACAGCCTAAGAAACTCCAGAGTTTAAATACAGCCTTAAAAGTATCGGTATCTAGTAATCATAATTGTCAACAAAAATTTCCATACGAAGACAACAAAGTTTAAAAAGTAATAAATTTCACGGGGCTCGCCTCCATGATTTTCCTATGGCACTCCACAAGAAGAGTCGTTAAAGTAAATAAAGAGTATCGCTTCCTCAGAGTGCATTAGTATCGATTGCATAATAATTATTGATTCAATTAAAAAATGCATTACCAAACGGCTGACCATTTAGCCTCCAGACGAGTCGTAAATATCAGCAAATATTGTTGCCAAACTTTTCGTTGGACGACGCCGCCACCAAAGAGTTTATCTGCGGCGCCTTTTCGGCCGAATACAAAGGTAATCACTTGCCACACTCAAGCGCCGGCAGCTATACAGACACCTTTCGCATAACGGCGTTGGCGCCGGCGACGTCATGCAACGCCCTCCATTACGGCTGGCATTTACCGATGGTCGATTGCATTTATGGATGCCGCCTACCGCGGAACTCTATGACCATAGCGCGCACAGCTGATTTGATTGCGCCTTCTCGTCGATAGAAATTGCAACGGTTCGCAGCTGCGGCATCTTTCGGCCGAAATGGCAAAAGGTTAATACCTGAATTAACGGCAGTATTTTTCTTTTTGGCGCGTCAAGCAGCATTGCCGTCGGGCCGCCAAGTGATCGTGGCGCTTCGGGGACGCACATTTTGTCATAAATTAATTAATCGTTTGCGCAGCGCGACACATTGGCCACAAAAAGAGTCGTGTGAACTTTATTTCGGTTGTCGATCAGCACTTAATGGCAACACTCGTGTGTGGAAAATTTATGCAGAGGACTGAGATAAGAGCAAAGGTGTGGAAGGTTTGTAGCAATTTCGCAAGAGAAGTTTATGTTGGGGATTTTGGTATGGTGGTATCTTACTGTCTACGTCTTTTCTCGCAATACTTGCATCGAACTCAACACTCTTTAGGTGGTGTATAAGTATACAATTAAAAATATCAGGAAACATAGAAATTCTATTAAAAATGTCCTCTTTATTTTACTTCCACCACGCCGCATATAAGGACTTCAGCAAGAACATCAACCCATTTGTTACCGCATTCCTCAAAGTGGCGAATAATTAAGGGTTGTTTTAGTACTAAAAAGTGTTGAGTTAGTAAGTTATCCTTTTAGTGCTTAAATTCACCAGTCTTCAAGTATGAAGGTTAGAATAAAAACAGGAGGATACTTGGAATCGTCTGGTGAAGTCTTTTTATCCTACCTATCAACTCAACACATACATATGTATAAGCGAGCGCAACCACCGGGTTGCTGACCTTACTGGGAGTGTGGTGAATAATTTAAGGGGTGTGTCCTGCTTATGCTCTAAATAAAGTTGAGTTGGATAAGTTTATTACATAAAAAGGATATTTAAGGACTTTTCTCAAGGATACGATTTTCTTTTGGTTGCTGTAATGAATATTTGAACTTTGAGCAAAAATATCAACAAAAATCATAGATTATAGAGTTTTAGAATTGATGGTTTGAACAAAGTATTTTGAGCAGAATAATCTCCACAATTTCAGACTAGTTAATTCTGCGATACCTCCTAGTCTATTGCAAGATAGTGTGTGTAAACTTTCTTAACGAAAATGTCAGACTTTCTTTGACTTTCATTGCTACCGATTTTTCTTCTTCAACAGGCTTACAGAAGCTGAGCAGAAGATTCATATGCCACGTAAAAAAATTAAGTGTGAATTTTTTTCAAATAGTCGTTCTCATGCTAGTGACTCGTCAACCTCCGTTAACGACAATACCGTCGCGAAAATTAAGTAAATTGAGTTCGTAGAGGGAAGCTAAGTAAATATATATCCTCGCAGGCTGAATTTCTAAATTTTTTCACTGAAAATTTTCCCAAAAATGTTTCCTCTTTCGAGACTGACTTAATGTAGATCCATAAAAGTTATACGGCACTGAAAAGTCATCGATTGTTTTTTACTGCTGTTGAGGAGCCCTTCGCAAAAGTTTGGGTCTCTCACCGAAAGTTATCCTCTAGCTCTACAATACCATAGTCAAGTCTATTATGTTCTATGGAGTCCTTATGTCGTGGAGAGCTCTATAGAGAGACCTATACTTGCAAAGAAACTCGAGAGCTTTCAACGGGCGACGGCCATCAGCATGTGTGGTGCACTAAGGTCCACACCAACCATCGCACTTAACGCCATCATGCACACGGTAGCCGTAGATATCGTCGGAAAGTGTATGGCTGCGAAATTTGCCATCAGACTCAGAGAATTTAAGTTCCTAAAAGAAGACAGGACAGAACACTCGGAAATCCTCAGACACTTTGACTTACCGGGTTACTTGGGTCACGATGTAGCCAAATCGAACTCTGGCAGCTCCTTCTATGCTCATATACCGGCGAGGGACTTATGGGTGGAAAGAAGCCGTTGGAGGAGAGGGGCAGTGAGCTTCTTTACGGACGGGTCAAAGGAAGGTTGGGGAGGAGTTTAGTGTCTGGAACTCTCTATCATCCCCAGCTTCTGACTTCCTGAGTATCGCAGCCGATGCTGCAGACTTCAAGGTAAAAGTAGATTTACTGCTCCGAAGTGCAATCTCTTTCAGAGAAATTACTCAAATAGCAGGGCGGGGATATTACTAGACAGCTGGAGCTAGCGAGAGCTTGGCCAGCGCTGGGTCAGCATCGGTACACTTTTGGCCCAAGATCGATCGGAAGATATCCACTGGTCTATTTTCCTTCAGTAAAGCTAGCCTTTCCCAAGTTTTAGGACTTTTAGCAGGCCATTGCCATATCGGTATCCGTTCTGTAAGACTGGGAATCTTACCAGAAAACATTTGCAGAAGCTGCATGGAAGAAGATGTGGTGGAAGCAACTTAATACCTTCTTCTTGACTGTTCCGGGTTTGGGAGATCAAGACTTAAACACTTGGGAGTGCATCCTTCAGACATCCCAGCGAATTGGCGGAATGGAAATTAAATGTCTGTTTAATAGATGTCATAGATATACATATTTGAGTCTTGGAGGAGTCATTCCTTCACTTGCTGGTTACAGGGTAGTTCAGAGAAAACATAATAGAGTCAGGAATTTTAATCTCGGTGGTTTTACAAAGGAATTGTAGTGATTGGTTGATCACTAGGTCAGGTTGCTCAGTTTGTTCCATCAAAGTTTGATATGGAACTTGCTAACTTCTTCTTGCTTAAATGGATTCTTGCTTGGACTTCATGAATCAAGTGATAATTGTTACGAACGTTTCGTGGGAATTCTTATAGAGTTAGATTAATACTCGAATTTGAAATTAAGTTCGTAAGGCAAGATCAGTAACAGCAGTCAATAATTTTTATCTATTCTACTTATACCTCAATCAACTTAAGTCTTCTGCGGCTTTTATAGCTTTCAAATAAATTATTACCCACAAAACTCAAATTACCCGACGATGTAATTTGAATCAATTTGCATCCAGAACAACGACTGGGTGGTCCAAATGCTAAAGTTTCAATTAGCTTAGCATTAAGGCCACACAGCTTCGGCGCTTTGGTCTAAATTTTAGAGCAAACACTGATTGTATCCGCAAACATGAATCCACACACACACACTCAAACTTATGATACATACAGACACACTACATTAGATAAGATAATTAAAAAAAATAGTTAGCAGAGTCCGGTTCAAGATCTACGTTCGACGATCGCACCAGTTCCGCAGCCAATCGCTCTCAAGGATAACACCTGCTGATTTTACAGGCTGCTGTCAGTGCGCCAAAGTATGGCTGCTCATATTTCACAGATTTTAATGTCGATCGATGAGCGCACGAGAAGCAAAGACCATTTGCCGCACCAACACACCGACACACACACACACAGCGAGGCTTTGGTGCATTTGCAATCCGATATGCTGCAACGCTGATTTAAATGTGGCAAAGCTGGAGCAAAATGAAGGACTAAGCTGCATGCAACGCCGCCGCTGCAAGCTTCAAGCACACATATACACAGTTGTATGTTTGTGTGTATGTATGTCGGCGCTGTCCGCTCGTCCGGCAAATTTATTAGTATTTTTATGTAAATTATGTGATTTGAATGGGAATTCATTTTTCTTTTATTGCCACTTGACGTTATCGGCCGCCAAAGTGGCTCAATCGCGATAACTTCATCTCGGTTGCCTCCGTCGTTGCGGCAGCCCGCCATGCCAATCGGCGGCCACTCTGCCACTGTGCCACTGTAAATTTGCGCCAACGACTGGGTCAACAAGTGCCTGCTCGCCTTTGTACATACGTTTGCATTTTAATTGATTTTTAATGGAAATTCACTTATCTGATTGAAAATTTATGAAATGTTAATTATAGACCATGTGATGTGTGTTCTACAATACCATGGGCCATATACATACATATGTACATATATATACGGCATACAATGTTAACAGTTGATCTACACGTACTTATCGCCATGCTAATTCTCTTATATAATATAAAGGGGTGTCCATTTATTATATTATTGTAGTTTTGCTTTAAGTGGGGGGTCCATAACACTTTGGTGGGGATTTGGAAGTAAAATATTTTTTTCACACAGTTATCGCCGAAGTTACGTCTAAGAAGTATCTAATTAGTAGTAAACAGTGGATGCAAAGGGTGAACCACTTCGAGGTTCCTTACTTTTTTAAAGAAAACCCAAAGAAACTTTACATTTTATAGAGAATTTTTATTACCATTCGAAATATCATTCTTTGGAATTTATTTTTTTTTAAGATTATCTCTTAAAAATGCTGTCCACGGCTAAGTCTTAGATGTTTCAACCCTTGAGTCCAATTTTCGATGACTCGTTTGAGCATTTCGACTGTCAACTGCCGAATGACACGCGTGATGTTTTGCTCAAAGGTCTGAGTCGAAGCGGGATTGTCCGCAAAGACTTTAGATTTTACATATTTCCACAGGAAGAAGTCTAAAGGTGTGATACTACACAATCTTGATGGTCAAGCGACTTGCCCAAAACGTGAAATTAACTGTTAAGTGTTCCCTCAATAAATCAATTGATTGATGCGATGTGTGGGAAGTAGCGTCGTCTTGTTGAAACCTATTGTGGCGAGAACACGAGCTTCAATTTTGCTCATCATAAAGTCGGTTGTCATGGGCGCCTACGTTCTCACTAGCATTATTTTTGAAGAAATACAGATGATTCAACCGTCCCACAAACCACACCGCACCGATGTCTTTCGTGGATGAAATTTCAGCTCTTGAATCTCTTCGGCTTGCTTTCAGTTCCAAATGTGGCAAATTTTACTTGTTTACGTACCCATTGAGCCAGAAACAAAATTTGGCTCGAAAGCGTCTGATCTTCTTGGAACTTTTCAAGAACCCATAGAGCGAAGCGATGTCGCTTAGAAATGTCAAGCAGCTTAAGTTCTTGCAAAAATTAAATTTTGTACACTTTCAATTTAAGATCGTGTCAATTTCTGAGGCAAAAGGTTATTGGTGATGCATAGTGAGTCAACAGCTAGCAAAAATAGTCATGATAGAACTAAAACGAAATCGAACCAGGATTGACCGTTAGAAAAGTTTCGATATGTGTTTGGTGCGGTTGGCAAATCAACTACTTTGAGGTACTCCCCTAACGTCATACTTTTAACTCGGACTTCTGTTTTAAACGATTGGACCTTCTAAAGGAAGTAATCGCGCTGTAGTGACCACTTTTGGCCAATAGGAGAGGAATTGTATTCCATCAAGACAGCACCAGACCCCACGGATCGATTGCGGGCTCGAAAGGCTCTGAAAAATATTTATCTCCCTAATACTGCAGTTTGTTCATTCAGTAGACGTAATGTTCACATAGGTTGCCGTAGTCAATATCGATAATATCACAGCTGAATCGAATTTTCCATGCAGTTGTTAAAAGACTCGGCCGGAGTGGGCTTCAGTACCATCAACGAATTTTTTTTTTCATTTTCGGATAAAATTTGCAGCGCCATTTACTGGATTTTTGGATAGTTTCGACATCATTCTTATAGGTACGAGCAACATTACCAGTAATGAAGTGTTTGATGCATGTAGGGTCCTCAGCTAAGTTGTCAAGCATATCTTTTGTTCTTTGCAACTCAACTTAGTTTGTGCAAAAGTTTCAGGTCCTTTGCTGAGAGTCTATCATTGACACGCCAAAATATTTGAGTCGATCTATAGGAATCTTCTGTAATCTCTTTCAAACAAGCACGTCGATTTTCCCGCACTGTTTTTGATTTTTGTTTTTAAGTTTTTAATTTTATCGCCATTAACAGAGATTGATGGTTTGCATCGGCCATGTTTTCGTTCCCAGGTCTACTAATGAAGTTGAAACAGACTGCCTACCTAATGTACTGATAGTGTAGATACTGAGAGTTGATTAGGGATGCATTTGCAGACAAACAAAGAGAGAGACCGAAATGCGAGAGTACGAAAAGCTTGACAAGTTGGCCGACAGGAAAGATGCGGCGACTAGCAGAAGGTGTCAAGATCGAAGCATATTCCTGTAAAACCCCCCGACATGATCTAATGACTGATGCCGAGAGCATATCAAAATTATGGAGGGAACACTTCTCCAGCCTGCTGAATGGCAATGAAAGCATAACACCTGGAGATGGTGAACCCGATTCCCCAATCGATGACGATGAAGCAGACGTTCCATGGCCAAGACCATGAAGAAGTTCGAATAGCAATTACCCGTCTGAAGAACAACAGACCGGCGGGGGTCGATGGATTGCCGGCCGAGCTATGCAAATACGGCGGCGAAGTACTGATAAGGAGAAGGCATTAGCTTCCCGCCTTCTACCTAGAAGGGTAAAATATGCTCGGAAGAAAGCATGCCCGTCGTTTGAAACTTAAGTGTGCCCTGCTCAATCCACAAATAGGGAGACCCCACAATCTACGCCAACTACCGTGGGATAAGCCGCCTCAACATCGCATATGAGGTTATTTTAAAAGTATTGTGTGAAAGTTTAAAGCCCATCGTCAATGGTTGGACTTTATCAGTGTGGCTTCAGCTCTGGAATATCAACAACTCAACAGGTATTCACCTAGCGCCAAGTCTTGCAAAAGAGTCGTGAAAAGCGGGTCCATTTCAAAGCTGTTTTTGACAGCACGAAAAGGAGCCGTCTTTATGCGGCATCTGAATTTGGTTTCGCCGCTATACTAATAGGACTGGGTAATCTCAGGTTGTGTAATACTAAAAGCTCTATCAGAATCAGAAAGGACTTCTCCGAGCCGAGCCGTTCGATACCAAATGAGGTTTCAGACAAGGCGCATCGCTACATAGCGATTACTGTCTACTCTTTTCTACATACATATCTAACCCCCTAGTCGTCTCTATCATAGCGTTTTCTAAACGAAACGTTTTCTATTGTAATTGTATCTACAGATTCGAGGTGATTGTTTTTGATTTGTAATAAAATACGCCATGAAATTCACATTCAATCCAATGTTATCTCATCATTATTATGAAATCATTGATTTTTATTTTCATTATTATTTTCCAAATCATTTACTAAGCTTTAATCACCGATAACAAGCAAGCATAAACGCTAATCACCACACAAGGCGCATGTAAGACGGCAATCGAACGCTTTATTTATATGATAATAAATCTCGTGCGATAATTTTAAATGCATATTTAATACATTTATCTGGCCATTGGCAACATTTATGAACAATATCAACTGGTTGGCAATACAAAAGCGATCATTAATTCGACAAGCTTAGCATTTTTGTAGCAACTTAAAGCTGATCGAGCATAAAAACAACATAAATTTTTTATAAAATAGCACCTATATAAAGTATATATAATTTCCATATGAATTGTGACAAAGTCAAAATAGCATTTAAACGCTTAAACGCGCGTAGAGACGCTGACGGTGCGCGCGTCTGAAGGCGGACGGCTTTTGCATAGATCAACAACGGATCAATGAGATGGCGAATCGTTCGATAGACGCGACCACATTGCGCGCCGATAGCAACACGGCAACACAGCAACTCAATGACGCCAGCGCCCCCCGCCTGTGCCGCAAGCTGTGCCGCATCGCAACAGTGAGTGCCGGTGGAACGGCGCGTTCGAGCTCATCTAATCGCATCGCGTCGCATTCATTACGCTGTCAACGTGAGCACTTATGACGCGTTTACATTTGCACCTTGTTAATTAACGCGATTGCAAGCTGTTGTGAACGTGACACTTCCCATGTGGGCCCGTCTGCTTGCGCGCCGCTGAGCGCTTACCTGCCTAATGGGGCGGAGGCCTTCGAGCCAACACCGTGCCGTGGCTGGTTGTTGGAGTTGGCGGCAATGCTTGCTTGAATTGCTCGATTGTGAGTTTGCGATTGTGTTGCGTTGCGTTGAGGTAAGGAAAGGCAAGCGCGAATGCATTGGTTTTGCTGGTGGGTGGGATTAAGGGGGGCGTGCGCGCGCGGAACAAGTTGCGTGTGTCAGTATGTGCTTGCGTCTCAAGCAGCTCCATATAACAGATTTGCTGTGAGAGTGGTGTTTTTGCTGTTGTTGTAGTGCAGTTGTCATTGCCTCAGGTGTTTGTGTTGTTGATGTCATTTGTAATTTTTCGGCATTACTTTCAAAAAGCGCGTAAAAGTTTGCGCTGCCATACGTGTGTGCGCCTCTATGTGTGTTTGCTGTTGTTGTTGTTGAGAACATGTGAAGTGCATGAATTTCCAGCTCACTGATGCCATACAATACGCCAGCTTTTATTCCCAAATCACTCTCTGCCCTTACTACAGATTTCATCGATTTTCTTTCAAAGCGTCTACAAAGCGCTTCAACATGGTTGGTATCACACTCTTGTTGGCAGAGCAGAGACCAGCCGCCTGCGTGCTGGTGTAAAAATTTAACAATTCGTGCACATGTCTGACACAGTGGTACCTACCCTTTTCGAAGCGTACTTAAGATTTAAAAATAGTACTAAGGTTAAAATGAGAAATGAACTTTCCGTGACTCTCTCTGAGATCGAGATTGCCCACTGAAGGACTATGCTGAATTTCGGACCGAATTTCTAATCTCGACAGTTAGCTCGTCCTCCTTCAGACTCTCAGATATCTCTGAAACGTGCTTAAATTTTTGTTTTAACAGCTCTCTGTACTCAACTTTAAGTGGATCGTGAACTTTCCGACGTCTTTCTGTTTCTTTGGGTACGATCACCCACCCGTATTTCTAACCTCGACAGTTAGCCCGGCCTCTTTCGGTGAATGAGGAATAACGGACCGAATTTCTAACCTCAACAGTAAGTCCGACCTCTTTCAGACTCTTAGATGCCTCTCAAATTTTTTTTCAATTTCGTTTTAGCAGTCTTATCTACCCCCTCTTTCTTTTGGTTTGCCCGTTCAACCGAAACCTGAATCATCCAAATATGAGTCAGTCCAGTATTGGTCTCAAAATTTTGGCGACTTGAGTTCAAAAACTTTGTCGTTTGGGTCTTTGAATGAGATTTCGGTAGAACTTGAACTATGTCTTGTGAAAAATAGCTCTAAAATTTTATCTCTAAACCCCTCAGGGTTGGTTTTTTTATCGAAAGCTGTGACTCGCTTCGAAGTCCTTAAAAGGCTTAAAACAAGGGTTTGTGTCTTGGCTCAGAGAGTGTTTTTTCTCAATTAACCGGATCGCTATGCTCTTATGAAGTTGTTTGAAAGTCAGTTAAAGATTTGGAGGTTTTCTATCAAAATCATATTAAACTTAAGGTCACCGAGACATGTCTTAGAAATCAAAGGATAACTGAACAAAATTTGAACCGTACACTACCAATTCTTATGTTGAGGCTCACATCTCTGAATATTTCATAATACTGGGTGCCGATTGGTTCGAAAACGTCGGGTTTTAATCCATCCCTGGTTACGTAGACACGGCTGTCGGGGGAACAGTTCATCCAAACCTCGACATTTTGCCCTCCATCTTCTGCTCTAAAAACCTTCAGAACCCAAACAAATAAATACTTCTTAGTAAAGCTTACTGTTTCTTTATCATCCGGACTGCTATTAAGACCCACTGTTCACACATTCAACTGCCGTTAACCGGTGCGCACAAATTGGTGCAGTTGGTGCTGCAACAGCCGGTGTCATGTCATGTCACTTCCTAATGAATAAGGATAAACGAACTCTTCAAATAACAAGAGTTGAAAATAAATATTTTTTTCTTTCATTACACATTGCAGCGTCTCCACAATGAGGCATTGCTTCTTTGGTGAGGGTTTTGCTTTCTTATTTCTCGCGAGCTCGCGAGCTCACGAACTCATTTTGCGAATGCGTGTGGATGGACGGGACTTGGAGCCACTTGCGCTGCGGTGGGCGAATGTCACCTGTGTCACAACACTATTAAAATTATGGCGACGTGTTTAACTTTCATTTTTATATAATAACGGCATCAAGTGGAGAGATTTCTTTGCTTATGTTCGTGTTAATTAAGAGTGACGTTGAGTGAGCTATGTGGATAGTATGGGTGGAGTTGTGTGTGCAAAAGTTATGTTGGGGACAATGAAGATATTGAGTGTGCAAAACTTTTGTAGAAGGCAATTTATTTGATATGGGTGTTATGGATTCTTAAGAAGAAGAAGTATATATGCTACGGAAGTTATTTGATATTTTCGCTTTTTTTAAAGGTTCACCAACTTAAAGTTTAACAAATTGTAACTTTGTTTCGAGTAATCCTATTCTAGGTACCTTTCGTTTATATTAAAGTATACGCGATTTGACAGATATATGAACTCACGACCCATCTAGTCTTGTCAACTCGGTCTGATACTATTATATTAAATAAGGTTGCCTAAGAATCCCTTTACTAATTTTCTTCAACCCAATAGTTTATCACTCCATAGCAAGCAATCTGGAATATTTTCTATATATTTTAAAAACATCAACTGATTCCCCATTTTATAGTTACCTTGGCTACCTGCCAAACAGAGTTTTTACTGTCGAGCTTGAGCTTCGCCTTTTAATTCCTTAGGTACCTGACTAACCGAGTTCTTAGTATCGAGTTTGCTTGCCTACCTTCAGCTATTTTAAAAATGGAGAACTTTTCACACTGAGTTAGGCAAGTGGCCTCTTCGCGATAAATTATTACTTCGCCAAAAAACGCAATAGACTTCTAAGAGCTCTCTAAAGGAGGAACTTTTCTATTAACAATTCTATAAGTCATAAATTTTAGATGGATCTGATATCCATCCATCTAAAATTTAACATTCAATATTTCTTAACGCCTAGGAAGTGTAAAGACACTGGTTAGACAAAGACTAACTTGTTTTATACAAAGTCGGTCCTGTGTTAACTCGTAAATGGCTTTCCAAGGTTTAAAGAAGAAGAGGGGATTAAATAGCTTCTTACACTTGCAGACTAAGCGAACATAAAGCGCTAGTAAAACTCTGTAACTAGTCCTCGGTCTTAGAGGTAAGTTTTTGTGCATAGCTAAAAAATAAATTGAGTCTAAACACAGCTCGAATGAACAGATGAAGACAATTGAGCTCGAAAGGATGAAATTCTTGTCTAGAAACTCTGTCGTTTTGCTGGTGTAGCAAGTTTGACGAATGCTGCGGAGTAGACAGTCTTCGATAGGTTGGAACCCGGATGCGTTTTGGTTCGGTAGATTTGAATATCGTGTGAACAGCCTAGAAGCTCTCGTCGTGGCTGGCGAATCAGCTCTCAACGTGATAAGTGAGCGACTCTACATAAAATGAGAGTTATTAGGCGCCCCTATAGTTCAAGGAACTTCGGTTCCACTCCGACAGGGAGAGGTTCTATTTTGTGGTGAGAAAGATTTGCAATAAAGCTACACATAATTTTAAGATCATCTAGAGCTCATCTTGAGCTTACTTGAGGAATACTCGGAGGATTTATGGAGTGAAGCCAGATTTCAAATTAGTTCGGGTAGAATCTCTAGTTGCCTTAGTGTATAGGTCGGCGACTGGTAATCCGAGTAAAATAAATATATGGTCCCGGGAGGGCCGTGATATTTTTATGCAGCGATATTTGGTTAAAACTGAAATTTAGTATTTATGTATTTAATAGACTGAATAGAATAGATTAGAATTTAGTTGAGGTTTGCACTGCGACTTAATTTCTATTGAGCGCTCTACTCTATCATATATACTCACAAGAACCCAGCATTCTAATGAATTCCAAGCACTTGATGGCTGCAATTGAATTTATCTGTTTCCTATCCAGATATATGGATCCAAGATCTACAGATGGTTGTGTAATCTAGAAACCGTGCTCAGGATTCCGCTTCCACGTTGCAAAACCCGGGGGTTTGCATCAGAGGCCATGCCCATAATCAGCAGATACTTCTTGAGGCTGCAGGGCACAGTATTGGCCTTTTAACTAAGGTCAAACTGTGGTATCTGTTCTTATCAGCTTAATCCGGTTAAAAAAAGTTTGAGACAAGGCCGATTAAGGAAAGAGCTCTTAAACTGTTAATTATACAAGGAACAGGGTAAATTGTAATTGGTATAATATTTTTAAAATCCAAAAGAAAATGGCGGCGACCTTAAAACGTATATGTAAGTTTATATAAATGATCCGCGTGACGAGCTAAGTTGACTTAGTCCAACCCGTTCGGTTCTTAGTCCCCTGTTTTTCAGTATATTCACGAACTAGTACCTCAGTTATTGAGATATCGTTCTAAAAAATTTGGGACACATCCTTTTCTTTCGAAGAAGAGGCTGTCCATTTGTCGGAGCCGACAATATCGGACCACTATAGGATATAGCTGTCATACAAACTGATCGAACAAAATCAAGTTCTTATATGGAAAACTTTTTCAGTTGACGAGCAATTTTCACGAAATTTACTAGAACATATTTCCAAAGACAGTTCTATAATATCTCAAGAAATTTTTTATATCGGATCACTATAGAATATAGCTGCCATACAAACAGTACGATCGAAATCAAGTATTTGTATGGGAAACTTTTTGGTTTGAGGAGATATCTTCAAGCTATTTTGCATGGGTTATTGTCTAATGCAACGATACAATTTCCAGTCGAATTGTTCAGATCGGACCTCTATAACATATAGCTGCCATACAAACTGATTCACAAAAATGAAGTTCTTGTAAAGAAACTTCTTTATTTATAAAGAGTATTCTATCAAAGTTAATGTTTTTTGCTGTTATTTTCTAATTTAGGTACTCTCTGAGGGCTTATGTTTAATTTCGGAACAATTATGAACTCTCACTGAGCCTAATTTAAATCAATAATTGAATTGAACAATTCTGCTGACAAACAATTTAACCGAAATAAATGCGGCTACAAGCTGTTCGACAATTTTAATTTTTGACTTCAATTGGAGACTCACACATACACACGCACACATAAGTATAATAATCAAATTAAATGTCGAAGGCAACCGCATAATTTCACGCAATGACTGCCAGATCGTCAGCAGCGACCGCAGATCCATTACGCATTGCTGGTAAACCGTTATTGAGTGTTCGATTGCAATTGCTCAGCTCCATGCGTAATATTTCACTGCCAACGACCCAATAACATGAATTCAATTATCGCATTTATTTCATTCATTATTTTAATAAATATTTTGATACAATTCAATTATTTTCCACACACACACACATGCACATGCAGGCACACGCATTCGCAGACGTTGCGTAACAACAATTGCAAGAGCATGTGTAAATAACTGCTTACCAACATTCAATAAATATTTATGTATGAATTAATTATTTTATTAAAATGACCGCAAAGCGAGCCGGAGCCGGAGTCGGAGCAGGCATGCAGGGCTAGCGATTTCGCCCAGCCGAGCGCAATGAAGTGCTGTTGTGCTCGGGAGTGAAGTGAGGTGGAGGGGGAATAAGCAATGAATGCTGCGTAAGCGAAAGGAGCAATCGCGTTGATGAGCCGAATTGATGGCGAGCCGTGATGTGGACCACAGAGCGATTATGGCGTTGGTAATTTTGAAATTATGCACTCGACTGTATACATGTATGCATGTATGTGTGTGTGAGTGTTTGTGTGCGTGTGGTAATTGCAATATGATTTAAAAGTTGTTGTCCATTGCGATACGCGCGGCGTGTTAAGTGCCGAATGCTGAGTGTCGTTTTTGTGCGGCTGACCGACGGATATGCGCAAACAGCAAACAAACAAAATCGGATGTGGCAACGGATGCGGATTCGGATGTTGGCGGCTGTAGAGCTGAAGGATGAGGCATGCTGCTGCATTGTGTTGCATTATGCTAAATATGTAATGAACGCATTAATTATGGCAAGGCAATTTGTTGGGAGGCAGGAGAAAGTAGTCCATAGTGTTGATATTTTGTGAGTTCACTGATGCCAGTTATGGACTTCGACGATTGTTGGTCGCATAAGGTGGTGTGAGGTGAAAGAGGAGAGATTCAAAAAATTCCAGTTAGACTTGTTTAGATCTAATCCAAATATAAGTAGTTTTTCAATAGCTTTTCAGACATACGCCTGAACAATGTTTACAAATCGTTCAACTTTATTACGAAAATTCTCGTTCTTTAAAGAATATGTTTCGCGCTTCGCTCAACCTGTGGTCAACATAATCGGGCTACTGAGGGTACTCTTCGCAACACCATCAGCCATCTTGAGACCTAGCGTTCATTATTGGATAATATTCGACCGAATAGACCACGTACAGCTTGCAGTGAGGAAAATGTACCCCACGTAGCTGAGAGTTTATACGAAAACCGTGGAGAATCGATTCGGCGCCGTTCGCAGTAACTCAGACTGACGTTTGGAATGACTTGGCGCATTTTATGTCGAGATCTTAAATTGAAAGCATACAAAAGACAATAACTGAAGCTGCGCGACCTTCTCAAGCAACATCGCTTCGCTCTATGGGTTCCAATAAGTTCGGAGTTCGGTTCCGGCCTTTTCGAGACAAATTTTGTTCAGTAAAATTGCCACAAGAGAAACCTGATGTATTTCAAGAGATATCATTTCATCCAGAAAAATCCGATGAAGTCATCGGTTCATATTTATTCAAAAATTATGCCGGTGAGAACGTGACCGTCAATGGCGACCGTTATTGTGCCATGATAACCGACAATTTGATGTATGATAATGGAGCTTGTGAAACCTTCTACACATCGCATCAATCAAAGGATTTATTGAGAAAACACTTTGGTGAGCAGATAATTTTACGCTGGGTTGGTCGAGTGGTCACCAAGATTGTGTGATATCACACCGTTATACTTTTTCTTGTGTATATATCTAAAGTCATCGAATTTGGGACTTAACGAGTGGACCATTTGAGACGTAGCCGCGGCAAATATTTAGAAAAAATAATCTTCAAAAATAAAAAAAAAAATGCCGAAGGATGTTCTTGCGAATGATAATAAACATGCCCTGCTAACTTTGAGGTCCCTTTGTTTGTTTTTTTTTTTCTTTAAAAATGTTGGAATCCACGAAGAGGATCACTATTTATTACTCTGCTCCGCAGGCTACAACTCGCAGTTTGCACTCGAATATGCTCCTTTGCATACCAAATTCACACTTCCGTCCATTAAAGCAGACTATGGTATATACATACAGTTTCTTACAAAGAAATTCTTTTGATTGTTGAGCTTTCAGTTCCAGGGTTGCTATGGTGGTATCTGACCTAGCCTTTCACATCATTTCTTTACTTCTGCAATCATATCAATGTTTTGTTCCTTCAACTTAGAGTTGTTAGTAGAATTCGTAATCCGGCATAAGAGGTTTTATCGAATTTTTTAGATACCTATACATTCCAATGAATTTTTAAGATTCCTCTTCCTGAATATGAAATAAAATACTTTTTATATCGTAAATCTTACCTATCATCTGAGACAACATATCTAATTTACCTCGAAGATGATGAATTTTTAGACAATATTTTACTATGAAACCAACCAGCCAGCTTTAAAAAAGTTTGAATTTTTCTATAATGCATACAGCAGTGTAGTGTCAAGTAAAGAACAAAGTAGGTTTTACTGTTAGATTCTAAGATCAAAGATTTCTCACACAGCTTTAAAAATAACTTTTAAGCTTTGAAACTTGCTTTTCCTAAAGTCAAGTCAAAATCCTTTTCGTGACAAGTTGTCAGTCTCGATTTGGTAGGTACCGTCCTGAGGAGACTTTCTTATATAAACACAGAAAAATATTGGCCCTTCAAACTTTGGAGACCCCATAATCAATTGATGAAAATATTCTAATTGTGCCTTTCGAGAAGTTTAAATTCGAGGACTAAAACCCGTTACATTAAAGAAAGGCTTCTTCTCGAGTCGATTATATAAATTTTCAGCGCTTCTTAAAGCTTCTAAAAATATTGAAAATGGAAAGGAATAGGCATAACGTGCTATTGTGAAAATCTTTTACTTAAATTCTCACACAGCCTTTCACAATGAATGCATTAGGGCTGTGTTTATTTTATATTTTTTTCTTTAGAAATTATTTGACTAAAGTTTTGCTAAAAGTAAAATTATAGGGTGAAATCTATTCTTCACTTTTCCTTTCTTATATCTTGAGCTTGGATTATACTTGTACCGAATCCGAAGTATAAGAACATGTATAATAAGGGAAGAAGAGGTTGACATTTTTTTTATTAAAAGAAGAATAAATATTGAAAATATTATTGTGAGATCAGTTGTAATTTTATTGTCACATTTGGATAAAAGCACAAAAAGCTTCTAAAGCTTACTTAAACTATTCTTTAAAGCTTTCAATAAAGTTGTTTTCATTCCAGTCTTACTTTTATTGTCAAATTTTGATAAAATCTCGAAAAGCTATCTAAAGCTCACTTGTAAACCATCTACTTAAAAGTTTTAAAAGCTTGATAATGAAGTTATTTTCACTTCAGTTTTATTTCTATTGTCAAATTTGGAAGATGCTCTAAAAGCTTTCGAAAGCTTACTTTTAAAACATCCATATAAAGCTTTCAAAAGCTCGCTAATGAAGTTATTTTCACTTCAGTTTTATTTCTAATGTCAAATTTGGAAGATGCCCTAAAAGCTTTCGAAAGCTTACTTTTAAAACATCGATATAAAGCTTTCAAAAGCTCGCTAATGGAGTTATTTTCACTCCAATCTTATTTTTATTGTCAAATTTGGGAAAAAAATCCGAAAAGCTTTTTAAAGCTTATGTACTTCCATCCATTTATATATTTTATATAATAATATCAATCATGTTTCATAACACGTTTTTCAAGTTTTGATATATTGCACACCCCTAATGCACACACTCATACCAATGCGCATGCATGCATATACACTTAGATTTCATATCATGGCAACAATCTCAGCAATAACGGAAAAACAGTACTACTATACCCCGAATGCTGAGACACTCAACGAAAATGCTTTTCAAGCATCCACTTAAGCCCGTTCACAAGTGTCCTTTACATGTTAGCGAAACCACTAGAGAATATGACGCGTATGCTGAAGTATGCAAAAACATGGTTGGAAATGTTGCAAGCTTCATGCAAAATACGATTTTGTACATGGGGCATACACAAAAACCATGAACCGAGTGCCAGGAAGTGCATACATACCAATTTGCTGATGTTGACTGAGGAGCTCAAATGCGATTCAAACACAAACACACACACCCATACATACATATATTTAGAATAGTGCATGTATGCGCAAGAGAGGCGGGTCCACCTTGAAATTTTTGCGGGTAAATGCACTTCCTAACGCTATATAAATATATATGTATTGTGTATAAAAATATATTATTAAAGTTGTGTGTACTAAAGGCTTGCTAAATGTAGGCAGGTCTAAGCCAGCATCTCTACAAAAATACAGGGTGTTGCGGGTAAATATAAACAACCGCTGGCTTCGTAATGCTTTCGAGAATATCAACCCGCAAACCAGTTTTTGCCACAGTTTAATTCGAATTTAGTAATCGTTCGAATTTGGGTTGAATTCCTAGCTAAAAAGGAACGGAATTTCTCATTTCCGACTTTTCTCGACAACGTCAAGACTCAAGTGTACCATCTGATCAAATATGACTCGGACTGCTCCATTGAAACTGAGCACAAACCCGATCTCTTATGGATCGACACAACACTTTAATGTTTTGGATATGAAGCGTCGCAACGCTAGAAAGCGTAGAGTAAAAGTCGAAGGGGAGATGCTCGAGAACATAGCTCAGAGCCCCACATTCATCGCACGCATCATAATTGTTGATGATACGTGAGGTTTTGAATATGACGTTGAAATTACTCCAAAACTCAAACAGAAAAAACAGAAGAACATTCGCTGAAGGCACTGTAAGCCAAAACATCTTCCCGGTTTATACCAAGTTTATGCAAAATGTGATTAAGCATTAGCAGGCTTCTATTGGCTCGAAAGAAGCCTATTTTGAAGGCTATATATACTAAATATTTGTATTAAAATAGGTGCATATGTAGTCTCTTTTTGGGTTGGATCAAGTCTGGCCAAAAGTGCTTAACTTCGGCCTCTATTTATTAAACGATATTGATCTTATGAGTTATCACTTCGTCTTGGACAGATTTTGTCCCAATATTCTACACAAGGCGAGATACTATTGTACTCCAAGCCCGATGGTTCATTTCCTTTTAAATCATTCTCTTATAAGTTAGAGCAGCAGATACCGAGTTCAAGTTCTAAAGAAAAAACAATAAGAAGATCCCAATGCCTTTCAGTAAGAATTTCAGAAATTAGTAGAGGAAAAGTAATGATCTGCTCTGAAAAGCGTTCCCATTAAGTTTTATACAGAAATAGTGTTAACTAACAGCTCCGAGGAGTACCGTTCTTGGAGACGCGTAATACTGACAAATCGATTAGCAAGTAAAGCATGGAAAAGGAAAGGTCTATCTCTGACGCTTAAAACTTTAACAATGGCGAAGGTAGTCAGGCTTACAATGACGTTCTTTCGTCGAGGTTATGTAAGATTCAGTGACTGATCTCTCAAATCTCTCTGAAATAAATCGATGGCGAAAGTAGTCAGGCTTAAAATGACGTTCTTTCGTCGAGGTTATGTTAGGTTCAATGGCTGATCTCTCAAATCTCTCTGAAATAAGTCGATTCAAAAACTTTCCCATGTCAACGCTGAAAAACTTGAACATATTATTTCGAGCAGCATAACTTCTCAAGAGCCTGTTAGTACTACGTAAGATATCAAGGAATTTGGAATTAGAGACTACGTTATTCTGTTCAAGGTTTGACTATGTTAGACGGAGTTTCAGAATCTCGAAATAAAACGCGATTGGCTTCTGGCGGAACCGGACTCAAGTATGAGGACAAGCCATATCGCCAACAGAACTGTTCAACTATGAGCTAGAAGCTTCAGAAGCTCGAAAGAGTGCAGGATAGGCTTCTGGCGCGACCATTATACACTGTATACTGACATAGGGATTTCTTAATTTCGATGATCGACCTCCTGGAGAATCAGGCGATTATTCAGGACTTGCATCTTATTCCGAAGTTTCCAGGGTCAATCTTAAAAATCTTCGAGAATCTTTCAACGTGTTTTTTTCATGTTGAGTTGAGTTGTCGAGAATTAACCAAAAAACTTCACATTCTATGATTATGTGGATGCTAAAACTCATCGCCGCATCGGTTTCAGATTGAAAGAGGTCATATGAACTATTGAATGTCAATGAAAAAGAAGAGACTTGGCTCTCACATTGTGAACGATTGGCTCCACTATGGGCTTTTGAGTTGAGCGATGAGAGAGCACAAACTGGGCTCTCACGGCATGAACGATTGTCTCCGCTGGGGGCTTTTGAGTTCACCGAAGAGACAGACTAAGTTCCCACGGATAGGTAAGGCACCTTTCGACTTTTTTCTTTAAGCGTGCTTGAGTCGGATAATCTAATGGCATATAAAGTGGTTTTTGAGAGAGACCATTCTATTCTAGTATTGTAGCGTCGACACTTAAGAAGAAGAAAAACGTATTGTGAATGAGGTTTAACCCTGTTCTGCGGGCTCAGTAATTAGCTATTGAAGCAAAAGCATAAGATATTAACAAAAAGAAGGCAAAGCGAATATAAGAGCACTTAAAGAGCAAAAAAAAAAAAAAAAAAAAAAAAATACTAAGAAAACTTGCAACAAAATAGACAAGAACACAAATTAAGTTGCCGTTATCAAGGCGACTGCCCTACTAAATAAGTATTTGTTGCACAATAGCGATTACTTTGTAACTGTTTTGCTGGAGTGTATATGTAGGTCCAAGCTCGTGAACTGTATCGATCGGCGGGCATCGTTCATTAGTGCCAAATTACATCCACATCAGTGGCACCTTTGAACTAGCAATCGCCTCCGCGCAGCCCACTTCCCCGCCTCTCCTTAAATGCGGCCTTTAACCGATTGCCTACCGACATTCCGCAAATCTATTTAGTTGTACTCGCAGTTGTCGTTGTCGTTGCTGTTGTTTTTGTTGTTGTGAATGTTGCAACATGAAATCGCTTTCGCAAGCGTACAAGTGCGCGGCGCGCGCGTTTATGTACGTGTTGTAAGTACAAATTTCGATTATGGCGGCATACAACACTGGCAGCAGCAGATCAATCAAAATCAGCGACAATATTGGCGGCGCGCTCAGTCGTCGAGCCAAACCTTTTTGCGCAGCGGCGAAGATTTTCCGGCGATACCTTACCTTACCTTACCGAGCTTGTGCTGACGGTGTCGCGGTGTCTCGGTGCCACAGATTGCTTGGCGGCGGCGGCGGCGGCGGTGGCTGGGTAACGATTTCCTCTAAAAACGTGATCGCCGCTAAATCACTGCGGGGTCGCTGCGACGCCAATAGCTGGAAAAGTGGCACCAACAACAACAGCAGCAACAATGACAACTCTGAAGGCAATCTCAATAGCGACAGGGCCAACAATCGGCACCGAAATCGCAACAATTGGCTAATACTCGCTGCAAAGCGGTAAAATAGCAAAACAAAGCATTCTTAACTAAAAAAGCCAATTTGGCCAAAAACATGTAGGCTCTAATGCAACTGAACGCTTTATGGCGGCGGGCGGCTGGCGGTTACCGCGTGTACGGAGGTGGGTGGCATGACGCTCGATCGAGTGGCCTCGCAGTGCTGCGTCGTCACATTTCAAGTCAAAGTGTCACTTTTCGTGCGAACATTGCAACTGCACAACCCACAATGCTAAAATGATTACGGAAAGTAAGGTAGTACCAAGTTCCCACCGAAGCGAAGTGGAGGTATGTGATGGGGACCTCTAGAGCACTGGAAGCGAGGTATTGCAGACACTCTAAAGGTATCAACTGAACATGTACATAAAATCAGTCACGAATATTTGAGTATGGAAAGCTTTAGGCAAAGTGGCTGTCACGAGAACCAAGAGCAATGACGATTTGGTGATTCGGAGACGTTCAAGAGTAATAAATCCAAGGTTTTGCATCAATATATGACTATGGATGAAACAAGGCTCCATAATTTCCCTCCGCAGTCCAGTCGACAGTCATCCGAGTGAACTACATACGATGAACCCGCTCCAAATCGTGGAAATACTTCAGAGTCGTCTGTTAAGGCTACGGTATCTGTATTTTGGGATGCGTTAGGAATATGTTTCATTGACTACCATGAAAAAGGAAGGACCATCAACGAAGCTTTTTTTGAAGATTTTGAATTTGAAGAACGAAATCACCGAAAGGCTGCCTGATTTGAAGAATGTTACAAGTTAGTTAAAACGATGGAAAAAATTCGTGAATTGGACTTCGAATTTCTTTCGAATCTACCATATTATCCAGATGGCTCTCAATGCCGAGTTTTTTGAAAAACAAATGTTTTACTATGGCACCCCGGGAACTTTTCAATTGACTTGTTAGTGCTGAGGCGGATCGCTATTGATAATGGAAAGTGGGTCCCTTACGACAGCGTTAAGTGAAAACGATTAAATCGACAGAACTGGACACCAACCCCGGATTGACGGTCAGTAAGGTATTGCCATGTAAAAAGTGAGATTGGTAGGGAGCCATCTACCCACGGCCAAACTCTTAAGTCGGACTTTTACTCTCACCAAAACCATCTGTTTTGTACTGTAGGAGAGGAGTCGTGTTCCATCAAGATAACGCCATGCAACACACATCGATAGTGAAGAAGCTCCGATTGTTCCAACTTATAGTCCCGATCTGGCATCAAGCGATTATCACTGTTCCTGTCTGAAGCAAACGATTTTTCTGTTAGAAAATTCGCCTCAAATGAAATTTGAAATCAAATGAATGAGTAAATGTGTCCCAAAAAACGTAATTATTATCTAGTGACGAAACGAGCATACCACTGGCCATTAACAGACTAGTTTGCGTGCCTCGCTATGGCGGAATCTGCAAATTCGATGAGTTGGTAAGAGGACCCGCCCACATCGAAATGGGAAAGAGTTGTCATCTCGCATTATAACCAGCCCCTGTCCGACTGCGAGATTCTTCTAGTCTTAAGTAGAACGTAGACGATCTACTGAACTACATGCAAAAGTTCATCTGTAAGGCTAAGGCTAAAAATTCAACCGGAGGCTAACTCTCAAAGTTGTATGGAGGAATTTGAGGTGGAAACATCCAAGCACTCCGATGAGCTAGAAAGAGGGATCACCCTAGAACCGTTCAAATCGGAATGAGAATGAGTTGGATTTCTGTTGTCATCTTGCATGCTAGCACTGGACCTATTTTCCTCGCGTGTGAATAGCAAAATGTATCCTTTCAGTTCTTACTGAAGACTGAAAACCCAGTCGAACGCTAACCGTCAAAGTTGTATGAAGGAAGTAGAGATAGAAATATCCAAATACTTACTCTCTCCATTGTGCAAATTTTACAAGACTGAGGATTTTGCAAGAAATGATTTTGTCTCGGCAGTCATACTTTCGGCGAATCAGGAGACGTTTCAGAAGCTGATACTAGCCGTATCTACTAATTTGTGATTGGCTCAAAGCGTCGTCGATTCATTAGGGTCTTATGATCTATTATATAGAAGTTTTAGTTACCACAGCGCGCCGGCGTTATAAGTAGTACAAGTGAGATCCCTATTAGGATCGCCCTCTGAAGCTAACCTAACTAGTATATTAGCTCTAAAGTGGTGTATTCAAATAGAGCAATAATCCAATGAGATTATACCAATTCTTAGTCCAAGTAGCCACGAATTGAGCATAACTATCGAACCTTGCACTTGACAGGGTTGCACCGGGGTATAAAACTAAACAAGCAGCTACAACTAACTTAAAATAACGCTTAGCGAAACAAGCAGAACGAATCCAATCAGTTGCAGTCGCACATTGCCGAGCTGCCGTGTCGCAATGTCTTAAATTTATTTCTACTGTATGTACATACGTGGCCTTAGCAGGGTTGCAGCGAGCTGCCGCGCAAGCGCCAATGACATGACGCAGCAGTGGCAACACGAACAGCAAAACAACAACAATCACTCACTGCAGCAGGTTCGCTGATTATTTGCATTGTTGGCGGACTTTCCGTTTGCATTTCGTTTTATTGCCTTGAACGCCACCTCTTTATATTGTCACATTGCTATTTACGCCGGCGCTGCCACAGTGGTTGTTGTTGTTGATTTTCGCATAGCACTGGCAATTTCGATTTGGCACTGTCGACTCTACCGCTTCGTGATGGCAATGGGGCAGATGGTAATCGCTCATAATGAGTTCGCTCAGCAGTCGACTGCGGGCGTCGCGCTGAATTGGCTGAGAGTTTTCCATAAATTGGCTGAATTTTTCGACTTTGGGTGTTTTACCCAAATATCTATTATTCACTTTGTTGTTGATGTTGTTGTTGTTGTTTTGGACTTCCTAATTTATTTGCTGCTATTTCGCTGTGACGCTTTAGCAAATTGCCACACTTAACTGTCATTTGGCTCGTGATTCTGGCGGCCTTTTACTGTCGTTCATTCAAACATTCATTCATCTCCGCATCAGCGTCGGCCCCCCCGGCCATGATTACACCGCAGTCGAGCATTTCATAATCTATCAGTGACGGTCTCCCAATGTTTTCGGGTTGTGTCCATTTATTTGGCTGTTCCACTGGTTTGCCGGGTCCGCTGATCAGCTGGCTCCATGCATGGCGGGACGGAGGGACGCGTCGGCCGTTTGACTGCCTTGGTCGTTGCTTGCTTGTTTGTTGAGTTGAGCAAATCGTTCGAAGCGATGGAAATGATTAATTGCAATGTCGTGTTCAAATGTTATTTGTTATTTTTGTGTCGAAGTGAAAAAATCTTTTCGAGTCAATGAAATTTACAAATTTTTAGCGCCTTTGGCTGTGGCAAGATTAATGTAAATGCGAGCCGAATACATACCTTGCAACGGCACAGGCATATCGACAAACATAACAACGAAATGATATTGAATTTTCATATATGTAACTGCATATGTATTTTGTGATAAATAACGGTAAAATATTTCGAAATGTTTTGGACCACAAACAGCATGTGAAAGTAACTAGGCTTGCTTACACAAAGTGAAAGGCTGCTCGTGGTAAGCTTGCAAGTGAAGGGCGCTCGACTTCAACGATATTCTTTCTTTGAAACGTTCTTAATTTATTCAAAATATTATTTGAGCTGTGAAGAATTGCAATATTTTTAAAGAATTCGGTATTATTCCACCCACATTTTATTGGAAACACCTTCCGAATGGCCAGTATGATATCCACAGTGACGAATACGAGTGAGTGTACAGGTCATAAAAGCCATCTATAAGAGCCGAAAGAGAAGAGAGAGTCAAAAGCTTAACAATTTGATACTCATGTTTCAGAACTGGCAGTCCACTGAGAATTGGCCGTCAGGGAAGCGGCAGCTTCAATCATGACAAAATTTAGACATAGAGCAGAGTAGGCGTCCGTCACTCCGTGGAGACTTAAATATCTCATCCCTCCCACGAATTAATACTTAATCAGCTGGTTCCGTGGGAGAGTCTGCAGTTGAGATTAGGTTAGGTTCAGTAGATTAAAGTTCCGCATTTCTACTTTTGATGCTTCCCTCTACTTAAAAAAGAACTTACGAATGTGATGTTAATGGCTTGTTCATACCGAAACCACGAAAGGAAAACTACATTTTAGCAAAATCGTACCGGTTAGACCGGTCAGTATAACATCGTTTCTACTGAAAAGTGCGACGATCTCATCAAACGGCAAATAGATAATTGGGACTATCGAAAGTTCCTTAGATAAACGAGAATTCCTCCTGGCGGTATTCATTGACGTGGAAGGTGCTTTTAACAATACTAGCAGGGCTGCACTGAAGTTAGCTTTTGCTTATTTTGACCGTGTTTTCACAGCTCTTCCAATCTGGTTCACCTGCAGCAAAGCCATTACTCCAAAGTGGGGTTTATGACCCAGTCATGCAGTGGTATGATGTATGGCATTATCGAAATAGAACTGTATTAAGTCCCAGAAACAGGTGAAACGGGCCTGTTTGCTGGAGATTACAGGCGAAACGAAAACTATCTCAACAAAACGCTCTGGTGGCTATCCCTGACATTCGGCCAATATACATAAAAGTGATATGCAGAGGCAGTGCTTACGGCCAGCCAGCTAATGACTTTAACTGGCAATGCGTTCTAGAAAAGGAGACCCTCGCGGAGCCAAACACATCGTTTGCATTCCGTAGTAGAGAATGTTCTACTAATATTTTGATCAACGGCCAAATCTACATATTCACTGACGTATTCTGTAGTCACCCGCACAGAGAAGTCAGCTTCAAGCACATTGAGCGAATTGGGCCTAATGATACCGCCTACGGTTCCACGCTCATGTATTTCCCTTTTCAACCAACCAACCATCATTTTTTTTTGCTGCTGCCACACTTCTAGCTCTTTCAGAAACGAATTCTTCTGATTGTTTTGAAGAATTGAATTGAGTTTATTTACCTTGGTTGACTTTAAATACGGGTCCCGTTATGTGTCAAGAGTATTTTTCATGCTATCCGATTTCAAAATTCCAAAAATTTGGGGCTTCTTTCTACTTTGAATTTTAAGGTTGACCAATGTCTGGTTTCGTCCTCGGTCGAAAACTTAAAAGAATTGCTTGTCTTGACTGCCAGAGGAAAATTTATCTCTGTATTTCTTATATTATTAGTTCGATAGCTTCCCTCCTTTTCTCGAAGAAGGTAAGGTAAAAACGAGCAGTTGGGCTGTACTGGTTGATTTTTTTTCCAATACATAACAGAGAATGCCACCTTTTTCTTCTTTTGCCTATAGTGGTGGTTTCTAATTCTGTTCGAATGCAGTCCACACTTTTCACTGTTTCTAACCCATCTTTGAAGTTCAGTTTCTTAAGATGAAACTCGATCTCTTCTTATGGCCTTCCTGTTGTCAGGGTTTTTATAAACTCAAGTTAATCCCTTTGGATAAATAAAAAAAATCGGGTCCATCGCTCCGTCCCAAGTCAATTCTTCTTTTATTTTGTAGATTGAAGAGTAAATTCGAATTTGGATATAGTTTCTTTATGCTATAAGATCACATGGGGTTCAAAAAGATTCTCCGAATTGTTTTAGGGATCTATTTTTTGCAGATTACCTCCTTCAAATGTTAGCCGCGGTTGCGTCTCAGATAGTCCATACGTTGAGTGCAATTTTTGGTTACTTGAAACACAGGAAAACGTCTACTGGTGTGATGTCTCTCCACCATGGTGGCCAATGGAAAACGTGAATGGTGACCGGGACGTGAAATTATCTGCCCACCGAAGTGTTTCTCAATAAATCCATTGATTGATACGATGTGTGGAAAGTGGCGACGTCTGGTTGAAACCAAATGTCGCCGAGATCACGAGCTTTAGACCGATAGAGCGGTCACCTTTGACGATTTTTTTGTTTCCTTACAAACCCATTGAGCCAGAAACGATCCTCATCGCAGAACGAATTTGGCTCGTAAACGTCGAATCTTCTTATAACTTTTCAAGAGCCCATATAGTGAATCGATGTCGATAGATAGAGAACAATAAGCTTTCTACTACTCAACTCTTTTATCCGAAAGGAGGTTCTGGAATCTAATCATTACACATAACCAATAATAATAATTTGGAAGCAAACAAGAAATTCGTAGATTTTTGGAGTTTGCTTTAATGCCTATATCCACCATCCCGTATATCTCGGGAGATACCAGAGGAAGTTGAAGTTAGAAATACATATTTCTGCAAGCGTGCCAAGAATGCTTCACGGAACATGGTCTACGTATGTATGTATGTAAAATGGCGCGATTTTTAAGTGATTAATTACTTCATCACAAGTAGAATTTCTCTACAACTTATAAGATGTTTAAAGTTGTATTTACTACGCCCAGCCCACCCGCAGACGCGCACGTTAACATTTCTATTTTTATAAAAAATGTATAAACAATTGCTGCTGACACTTAGATCTCGGTCACTGTGCCTATGTCAATCAAAGTCACCAGCTGTTGTTTACTTCCAAATAGATACGAAAAGAACGCGCGCGCGTCTATCTGGCGCGCAAGATCGCTACGACAAGCGCGCTTGCTCAACACGCAATAAGAAAGGCCGAGCGCGAAGTGGCTGCGCCGAACGCGAGACGCAACGCTCTTCAAATAGCGACACGCAACTAATGGCTCATCACACACCGCCAGCTAACGCAACGCCAAGTGATGGTTCATGAGTTCAATGGTGCAGGCGCTCGCCTTCGCGATGCGCGCTCGCTGGGCTTAGTAGGCGCCAGAGCTACAGCGCGCCGCAGCAATTGTTGTCGGCTGATCACTTTGGGAATGCAGACGCCATACGCTGATGGCCTCCCACGCACACAAACACACACACACACAGATGTACAAATTATGCAATTAAATTAGTAAATATATTTAAAAAATATACACAATAACTTGCGTGCGCTTTGTGACTGCCCAGCTCGCATGCATGCCTGCAGCGTTTCGTTGCACTTTGCAAGAGCGTCAAATATGCGCGTCGCTACGTTGTTCTTGCAGTGGCAATTTTAAATACTTTAAATGAATTTGCGGGACTGCCAGCGCGTGTTGTTTGCGCGTTATGGCGATCATAGTTGGCGATACTTTGGAATGCGCCGGCGGCGGCGACAACAATTACGCCAAGCGACAGTAGTCAATGTGTCTCTGGCAAAAACAACAGCAACAGCCATGCTATGTGTACCGCCACAGGCGCAAGTAAATTATCGCGCGGGCGTTAACTGAGAAGCGCTTCGCTATTCACCAGTCGTAAGGCGGCCGCGAGCCTCGAGCCACTGGCTGCCAGCTGTCAAATGCCAATGCGCTTCTTGCGCTCAACTCAACTCAGCTCAATTGAATTTAATTGCGCGACAAACGCTTCTCAGACACGCCTCGTTTTTTGTGTGCTTTTTTCTGCTCACGCTTGCATGTGTGTATGTGTGTATGTGCGCTTGTGTTTGTGTGTGGTGCATTATGTCAGTAGCTGCTTGTTGCAGCTGCATGTTGATGTCGTTGCAATAATAAAACTCTATATGAAGCGCTGATGGCCATCCTCAACCTCAAAGACCGCGACCGCACCTTTTTTGCATTTTTAAGTCATTTTGATTTGCAGCGACGGTGTGGCGTGTGTGCACATTTGTATTCGGAATAGTTGTTAGAAGATATTCATGTCAGCTTTTAAGGGTATGACTTCTAATCGTCTGCTTTATATTTATTTGTGAGGCTCTACACTGCATTGGAAATATTGTATTTCAACACATATATTTTTTTACTTTTAAAATATATTATATAACCATTTGACACTAAAGTGACTGTTGAAATTTTTTTTATTTTTTGCAGTATCATCTTCCGCATTAATAAAAGGTAAGGTAACTCTAGCAAATTATATAGATTTTTTTAAATTGTATTAGATTTACAATATGTTACTAAAATTCTTTAACATTAAATCGATAATTTTCTCAACGTTATAAGGATATTTATCGTAAAAAAGATTTTGGTAGTATTTTTCAAATTAATTGATAACATAAGAATAATTTTGTTATCGATAAATCGATAATTTTCGCAACGTTATATCGATTTTTCTCTTTCAATAGTTTTTCGTAGTATTCTTTCAAACTAATACATTTTCTATTAAAATTTTGTTATCGATAAATCGATAGTTTTCTCAACGTTGTATCGATTTTTCTCTTTCAATAGTTTTTCGTAGTATTCTTTCAAACTAATACATTTTCTATTAAAATTTTGTTATCGATAAATCGATAGTTTTCTCAACGTTGTATCGATTTTTCTCTTTCAATAGTTTTTCGTAGTATTCTATCAAACTAATACATTTTCTATTAAAATTTTGTTATCGATAAGTCGATAATTTTTTCAATATTATATCGATATTTATCGGAAAGAGTTTTAATGGTATTTTTCAGTTAAATAAAGGTTTTATTAAAATTTTGTTATCGATATGTCGACAATTTTTTCAACGTTATATCGATATTTCTCGTTAAAGGGTTTCTCATAGTATCTTTCAAATTAATAATTTATAACTTTTTTATCGATAAATCGATATTTTTCAAACCGATATGAAGATATTTTTCGTTATCAAATGTATTCGCAATACTTCGAATATTAAACTGCTTTTGAAAAGGAAAAAATGTTTATTAAAATAAATCGATATTTCCCAAAAAAGTTATCGCTATTTATAGAAAAAGTTTTGGATTTTACAAATCTCTATATTGTTAATAATTAAATTAGATTAATGTCATTTCTCGCGTTAACAGTATGTACCAGTTTAGCCCCAATATAATTCATATTTATTACAATAAAATGCGTATCCATTTATTACAGGTTACATACATGCATTTCTAAGACGTACATATGTATATCAGCCTCTATCCATTGTCCTTTATTATTTATTAGCTAAGATTATTAATGAAATTAATTGTTATAATTTAAAAAAAAAAATAAATTATATAGTAAGCTATAAAAATTTTTCATCGATAAATCGATTTTTTAAACACCGATATATCGATATTTATCGACAAAAATTCTATACTTACCACCACGACACGAACCAATTTTTTACGAAAAAAATATTTTTATGTATTATAAATGAGTCGATAATAAACTAAAAATTATCGATATTTATAGCAAAAAGTTTTGATCGTTACAAGTCTCTATATTGTTACAAATTATTTAGGTTAATGCTATTTTTCGCGTTAACGATATTAATGGTCATAACTAATAACCAAATTTTTCAAAATAAATAGTAAGCTACTAAAATTTTTTATCGATAAGTCGATATTTTGCACATTTCAATAAAGATTTTTTTCTTAACAATTTTCAAACTAATATGTAATTTATTAAAGTTTTGTTATCGATAAATCGATATTTGCCATATTTTTATATCGATATTTATCGAAAAAATTTTATTCGTAATACCTCGAGATCTATCAATTTTTCAATATCAGCAACAAAAATTTTAGTTATTATAAATGGATAATTTATGTTTATTCTTGAATATATTCATAGATTATTTCAAAATTTATCGGTTGACATCGAACTAAAAGTATTTTATATACAGATTTCCATGCTCCTTAGCATTTATTGATCTCATATGAAGTTGTCGATAATTTATTTCTCTTAGCAAATTATTTGTATTGTAGATAAATCAATATAGTTTTAAAAAGATATCGATATTAATATGTTTATATATTATATTGTTTGTAATAATTCGATTAAACAATAAAATTTTTTCAAGACCTTCCTTAAAAAGTTAATGCCCATGAAAATGCATATTTTCAAGATTGTCGTTTTAAATTTATCGATATAAATGTTTCATTCTTGATAATAATGCGAATGCTTTACTTTTCGATATGTTTATCGATATCGTAATTTTTTATCGAAATAAATCGATATTATTTTATGTGGTACTAGAAGTAAGCATATTCAAACGATTGTTTTGATAAACGGAAAAGCAAATTATGTTTCAATTATGGACTAAATATCGGCTAGGTTAGGCTGGTGGTTGTTGCTATAGAACCACTTACAGATCAGTTTTGGTTTTTAGAGATACCGTTATGTAGATCATAGATCACAAGGAGTAGTTATTTTTTAGAATGTCAGCAGTTGATGCGAGTTTAAACAGATTATGTGTCCTCATTAATGATACCTCTTTAGGTTCTCATATAAAAATACTAGAAGCCTCTCCTTGTTTTCGTGCTGCCTGGAACCAGATATTTCCTGCAGTCTTCTCGTTCTCTCAGCCCCATTCTGCAGGCATGTGTGGTCCTCAGACTGTGCTTGGATTCCTGACAACAGCCGTACTCCACTCTTGACACCTTCGTTTACTATCTGTTACCTTCGATGGCTTTATGACCTGGCACCCAACAGAGTCGCTGAAAGAAATACACTTTTAGTCGATATGAGATCCATCTATATAATGTTTGTTGTTGGAAGAGAATAGTGTTCTTTCTTTATTTTTCATTGAGTTTATGAACTTCAATTATGAACCACATGCGCTCAAGATTCAATAGTTAAGGCTTAAACAATAGTAGAGACTTCTTAGAAATATTAATCTTGAGCTCAAAGCGGAGCTAGGCACAGTACAAAATATTTGTGTATATTTCCAGAATCTAATATTTGGAGAGATATTTGAAAAGCGACTAAATTTATTTTAAAAAATATTGGATCGGGTAAAAAATAAAATAAAAATAAAAATAATACTCTTAATAAAAAAAAAAAAGCAAAATTAAAAAACAAAATATGAAAAAAAAAATAATAATAATTTTGGGCAAAAGTATGAAAAAACTCTATAATAATAGAATTTACAAATTTTTTTCGAGTCTTACTTCTAAATATCAAAGTCATACCCCTTAAGTGCCACGAAATATTTATGCACATTTGGAGTTTAGTGGGTTTATGGTATGCTCGGCCACTGCATACAAATGTCCGTCCACAATCACAGTTGCATTTACGTTTGCATGTGTATATATGTATGTGTGCCAGCCTTCAGCGTTAGTCAAATGTGCAACATTGGTTGCCGCAGCTGCACATACTTGGGATTCCAGCGAATTAACCGCAGTGAGCGCGCAACCGCCGGATTATACGATTGAAATCAACGGCAGCGCCATCGTCGTAAACATCGCCTGTGCACCGGTCGCCACACCATTACTTCAGCTCGTTCATTTGGGCATTTGTTATTGTGATTTCTGGCGTTGTTGTACTTTCAAAATTACACACAACGTGTCAAAAGGTCTCCGCCGCCGTTGATGCTCAGCCAGTCGGCCCGTCGTCCATACAGCCACTTGTTTGCTTGCCGTCCACACACACACACACACACACACACGCAAACTCACCTGCACATCTGCATGTGCGCGAAGTGACGTGTGTGTTTACATAAATGTATCTCGCGGCATTCCGCGTGGCTCCTTTGCCGGGCGCAAGTGAAATATTGGTCAGCGGTGGCCGCATGTAATAATCGCAAATCACTAAACGCGCCGCAACAGGTACATGTAATAATTAAATGCTGCTAAAGTTTCCAAGTTTCCAGCTCAACGCGCGCGCGCATATTTGTTATTGTTATTGTAATGAAAATGGGTTATCGGTGGTGTGAAATATTTTCGGTGGCAAGCTGTTGAACTCCTAGTCACATGCTGCCAATTGTAATGGACCTGTGAACTCCGCTCAACTCGTAAGCTGCCAGTGTGCCAGCTTGTGGGTAGTTGGACTTTTATCGCTTTCATAAATTGGCGCTCGTACATGGTTTTATTAGATTTGTACAGTTACGCGGATATTGCTTCCTGGCGATTGCTGCACATAACTGCGTACTTAAATGAGTTTCAGAAGTGTAAATTTTATGAACTCTTAGGTCGAATTAACTTACCGAAAGTAGTTCCCAAGCAAATCATAATCTTATTTGCAGTCAAGAATGTATCACAGATTTTTCTTTCATTTCTGGTGTACCTTTCAATGTACTCCGGAAAATCTGGGCTGCAACAGCTTGTTCAGCTTTTGCAAGATAAAGGTTAAAACATCTCGACAGGCATATCTTCGTCAATCCTGGTAAGATATCCAGAATTCGGCAGGTTTAAAGCATTGAAGATTTTTGATTTATTTAAATTTTAAAATGGAGCCTTGTTCTGGTCTGGGCTGGAATCCCTTTTATGCCAACTTTAAAGTAACCTAGCCTATCTTGTTCAAGTACAAATTTATACGGAGATCTTACACAACCGATGATAACAAATAGTCTATAAAAATTATTTTTATCAATTAAAATTTTGTCTCAGAGAACATTTGCTCCCACAACAATCTGATTGTTAAACAGAAACTTACATAAGTTTTTCACGGCTGAAGCTACTCGCCGTTACTATTGTTTAGATGTCAGACTTGCTTATCATCGTTCTGTAGACAAGCGATTAAGTCTTATCATCAAAAATTTTTCAGGACAGCGTTTTAGGTCGTATGATGCTTCATTATTAGTTTAACCTTGTTTAGCAAGCTTAGAACCATGGATACTCGACTCTATAGCCTCGCAAGCCCAAATTAATTTTACTGTCTATGCAAAAAAAATTTGCATTTCCTTCGGAAGACCGCTTTAGTTACCCAATAATTTTTTGTTTTAGAATATTGCAAGTACAACCTTCAAGGGAAAAACTTTTCTTAACCCGTGTAGATTCAGGCAGGTATTGATGTTTAGAAAGGTATTCAATCATATACTTCCCGATTTGCTAATTAGTCAAAAATAATATTTTCTCATTGCCTAAACTCAAAATAATTAAGATTACAAAGGTTCATGTCCACCGATGAAAAATTTTAATAAATGATATGAGGACTGGGATCAAACTATAACCATATTGAAATGAGATATTTTCGAACTCTAAAAATAATACTTCAAAGACAGTTGCGTATTTAACACCACTATCAAATAAGTTTTCAAAATGCAGGAGAGAAAAGAAACTATATGATCAAATTTGACCCGGACTTCACATATTAAAATCTTTATTATTGCATTTAAAATAGGCTCCTGGCCGGGATGGCCTTGAGTGTCTTCAGTGAAGTTTTTTGTTTTTTTTTACGACTTATTCTTTCAGTGCCATTCGCTAAATTGTTGGTTTGATTTTATGGATTCGGTTTACGTGCGTAATTTATATGAACCAGTCCCTGTCGAATTTGATAATAGAAAAAGGTGGGCGAGGAAGTGATTGAATATAATAAACAGTTATTGAGGTAGGCCTCTAACTAAGGTTTTTTGTTCAATCGTCTCTTTCATTCACTTAGACGTAGCACCCTTATAAATTCAAGGATCATGTTAGATGAGAGAGAATCGATGCGTTCCTTGCAAGGATACGGGATCCCAGGGACTTGTTTCTGCATCTACAAATTGGTATGCAGGCTAGAAGCAGATGCTCTGGAATTTATCGCTGAATATAGCAATGTGCTCATTCCGATAGTTGTGCCTTAAAGTTAATCTCTTCACACCGACTTTTGGCAAAAACTTCTGTTTGAAAAGTGTTCGGAAAGCTAAACATGGGCAGGGAAATCTTGCACATGTAATGCCTACATCAATGCCTTCCGGCGTTTTCTAGTCATCAGTGCACCAGTGAAGTGAGAATGGTTTCTCTGTGAAATTTGTCCTTTTGATGAACCTGTCTCTCAGGAGTAGGAATAGTGGTTTTTGTTCGCCAATAATAAGTGATGTAGGAGCACAGAGAACAAGCAATATATTTTCTCGCTCTGTCTCCATAGCTTTGAGTTTCTGTGGAAGAAGTAAAACTTGTGCTGTATGTCCTCTGAATATCTGAAATATATTATAAAAAGTATAAGATGACTAATGTTTTAAGTAGACTTTTCTGAAGCAACATTCTGGAAGTGATGTCTGTTCTGAGAAACACACGGCACTTTCAGTTGGGTTTCGTGTCTGTAGCAGCAAGAAAGAACCATTTTCAATTTCACTCTGAAATCCAAATTGACAGTAACTCCGAAGTCTAAATCGATAGACTACACACAATGTACCCGCTCTACAGAGTGTAATAACCCAATAAACGGCTGGCAAGGTTATAGCGTCTGGATTTTGTAATGCGAATGAAATCATTTTTATTAACTACCTTGAAAAAGGAAGGAGCAATAACAACAACAAGGCTTCATTGGACCATTGGAAGGCCGAAACCGTCGAAAAACGGCTACTTTTGAAGAAAAGGAAAGTGCTCTTTCATCAAGCCAATGTACCATCTCGCAAGTCAATGAAAACGGTGACAAAAATCCCTGAATTAAACACCGAATCTTCCATCGTACTCTCTAGAACTGGCCCCCAGTGACTATTTCTTGTTCTAAGATCTCAAACGTTTGCTTGCTGGGAGGAAATTTTCGACGAATGTAGAGTTGATCGCCGAAACTGAGGCCTATATTGAAACAAAGGACAAATCGTCCAACAAAAATAGTGTCGAAAAGTTGGAGGGTCGCTTTAATCCGTGTATAACCCTTGAAGACAACTATGTTGCGAATTTTGCCAAAAAAATTGTTTTACTATGATATACCAAGGACTAAACTCAATTAAACTGTTAGAAACATTCAACACAGCTGCAAGCAGCAATAATTTTATTATTTTATTTATTAACTTCACAGTGGCCCTTGGCTTTCCCACGTCTCTTTTATCACCCAGTATAAACCGTTCATCGAGAAGCTTTTTCCCAGTAGGTCAGATGACATTTGATGAACCTTTTTCGGTTCCCAATGAACGGTATATTTTCAACACTTATCTGCGAGCCTTAAAGAAACAGAAAAAGCCGTGAGGTATTTGCCAAATATTTTCCCACCTAATTGAAAAGGTGGCGAAATTGATTTCTCCTTACCGCGAAAATAAACAAAGGAATTGCAGCAGACACCCGCATACACGGTCCTTGGCGAATATCTTTATGAGTAGTCAGTGGGCTGTCAGCGGCGAGCAGCCAATTTGCCAACTGATTAATGCGAATCTATCATTTGCCCGAAGGCGCACATTTGACCCTTGAACAATATCCAATTTGACCCTCAATAGCCGCCGTACACTTGTGCTTGCCGCATATGCGCTAGCTGGCAACTGGCAACTGTAGACAGCAACAGCAACAATAACAACAAACAATGGCATGAACGTGCGAACACGCCTCCTTTCAACACTTACCACTTACCACTTGCAACTTGCAACTGGCAAGCAGTAAGCGATTGCCCGCCACCCAGCGTATTGGTGCAACGTGCCACATAGTAATGAATGTATGTACATATGTAACGGAATATATGTGTACGTACTTAGGTGCTGGCAGTGGTGAACGATGCGATTCGTGCGCTGGCGCAACGTGCAACGGCCAGCCGGAGTGCGCAAATATTTACAACAAGATCATCTTGACAACTGCGGCTTGCAACATGCCACAACAAATGCCGCAGTGAGCACCGTTGCCGACATTACCGCCCGCCGCCGCAACGGTAACGACGAGTTGGTTCCACGCGCATGCGCTGCCTTTGCCTCGACTCCGCGCTTTTTTGCTGCGCTTGTTGTTGCAACGGCAGCGGCGCACGCGTGCACTGCTCAATTTCAAAGGCTAATAAAATTTAATTGGAAACTTCATCACGGGTGCGAAAATTCACACTTAACTGCGCGCCTACTCGCCTGCCCGCCCGCTGGTCCGAACTGTCTGCCTGCCTGCCGCCGCATGGTTACCTTCCGGCGTGAAGTGAACTCGTGTGTTGCATTGCAACATGGGATTCGGCATCGCCAAATTGGCAAATCCATAGCCAGCAGAAGCGTAGACTGTCCCAGCCACCGCTATGGCTGCTGGCCAGCAGCTCGCCTCAACATGTGCGGACGGACAGATCAACTGTTTCTGATATAAAATATAGCCATCCACTCGCTGACTTACTCCCTCGCCCGTCCGCATGCACATCGCAACGTCCGACGTGGTTATGGTGGCAGACGTTGCACACCTGATGCATTCCCCAAGTGGTTTTTGGTACCAAACTAACTTACTGCATTTCGTCCAACTTGGTCGCAACTCTGGCTGTCACGTCGAGCAAATCCCGATACCGACGTTCCATAATTGCTCAACTGCGACGACGGCGACAAAGCGACTATGGATTGCGCAAGCTGACTGCGTGGCCGTGCTCCAGCATCTGTGCGCCATGCTTGGATCATGGCAGATTTCACTAAGCGCTTATGTAAGCAGGTATTCTCATATTTGCACTGGCTTCGCCGTTCGGCGTTCGGCCAGACGTTGTGTGCTCATTTTCATTGCCATTAAAATTGCGAAAAGTCCAAGCGCTCATTGGTTTGGTCGCCTGATTTTGTCCGTCGCCAGCTTGCACATCATAAACTTAGCTTGATTTACAATGCAATGTAATCACTTCCTCGCTGTCTGCCGAGTACGGCACGGCGCTGATGAGCTCTAATCAGATCAGTGGCAGCCACTGTTGCATGTTACGATGAAATTACGCCAATCAGACGTTGCTGACTGCATATTTAAACTATGCCTTTGCGCATGTAAAATTTAACTTGGGTTCTGTGCTGCTAAGTGCTGAGATCTTAACGTTGCTGCATGTCGAGTGGAGGATGTAATATATGAGCTTCAGATATCAACGATCGGTAGCGAAGATCGTTGTTGTAATGACAAAAATTTTGAAGGCGACTGGCCGATATTGGAGACAAACT
>CM050325.1:90168838-90219324 GCA_027475135.1 Bactrocera correcta
GTCAGCACGCAGCGGGCAGCAAGCCGCAGCAAAAGCCGAAATAATAACAACAAACTTATATATTATACGCGTATAGATAAAAATAAAAACAACATTGATACAGTCTTTTTTGCAACGTTGCCATATAAACTACAGAAGCAGGCAGGCAGTCGAGTTCTTCTCGATTTTCTCGACGCTTGTTGTTATCATTGTATCCGCCGCTGCCATAACAAACGCACCAACGGGCATCGTCACCAAATACGGCACAAGTCAAAAGGCAAAACAATGCGTTTCACTTACAATCAGTATAATTATTCCGAATCCGGTTATCGGATTCCATCCAAGATGCACAACAGCAACGCGGGTAACGGCCCATTGGCGGCCGCACATCAGCATCATTATAGAAGTAATTTTGGTAAGCTGCAAGGCAGTTACTTTATTTTATATTTTAAAGTTCAGATACATATGTAATTTTATTATTTACCGTTATTATTATTTAAAAATATCGTTTTACAAAATGTCATGCTAGCTCGTTCTTGTCTTTAAATTTCCAGTAAAAAACTTGTAATATTTTTTAAGGCTTTTTCAATATGTATTGTATTTCAACTGACCGCGTTATAAAAATATTCAGCATACCGTTATATTTCAATATTTGCCATACTAATTTGCAAGCAGGCGGCAAAAGAACACTCGCTAAAATAAGAATTACTCCTATTATTATTTAAAAACGTTCATTTTTTCAAAATGTAATGCTAGCTCGTTCTTGCTCTTTAAATTTTCATTTGAAAACTTGAAATATTTTGAATTTTTTTTCAATATTTTTTGTATTTCAACTGGCCGCGTAAAAAAAATGTTTACGCATACCGTTATATTTCAATATATGCCATGCTAATTTGCAAGCAGGCGGCAAAAGAACACTCGCTAATAGAAGAATTACTCCTATTATTTTTCAAAATGTAATGCTAGCTCGTTCTTGCTCTTTAAATTTTCATTTGAAAACTTGAAATATTTTTTTTTTCAATATTTTTTGTATTTCAACTGACCGCGTAGTAAAAATGTTTACGTATACCGTTATATTTCAATATATGCCATGCTAACTTGCAAGCAAGCGGCAAAAGAACACTCGCTAGAATAAGAATTGCTCCTATTATTATTTAAAAACATTCATTTTTTCAAAATGTAATGCTAGTTTGTTCTTGCTCTTTAAATTAAAATTTCATTTGAAAACTTTAAATATTTTGAATTTTTTTTTTCAATATTTTTTGTATTTCAACTGGTCGCGTAGTAAAAATGTTTACGCATATCGTTATATTTCAATATATGCCATGCTAATTTGCAAGCAAGCGGCAAAAGAACACTCGCTAAAATAAGAAAATGCATTTAAATGATATTACCGCTCGGTTATTTTTTAGCAGCTAATTTGGTTAAAAAATAAGCGAGCTTAAATAACGGTAACGTGAAAAATAATTAATCTCATTTATTAAACAGTCACCATCGCAAAATACCAGAAAATAATGATAACATATAAAATATATATACTATTGACACCTGACCAGGTTGTTGTGGTACACTTTTAGGGAAATATTTTCTGAATTCAGCGTCTATTGCAAAAAATATTTAAATATTCATCAATATTTATTTTTTTTCGCCTTCAAAGTTATCCTCACCGATTTTTTCAGTCCTTAAAACACTTTTCATAAGCACTTTTTGGGATTGGTTTCAGCTGCTTCAGTGAATTTGCGATGGTGCATTATCATCGTGCAAAATTCATAAATTGTTCTTTCACAGTTCCAGGCGTTTTCGACCAATATTCTCACGGCCAAATAGAACTCCATATTGACTGTCTGTCTCTACGGAACAAATTTATGATGCACGATTTGGTTTCGTCTCGTTTTTCCTCCCCTATACCATGTCAAACTTATAAAGCTATGTCTCTTCATGTATGTGGGATCGGAATTCGCACGATCAAGTATGTCCGAAGAGACCTGTTTACGGGTACTCTTTTTGAAAAAATTCAGCTGTATCGGGACGTGTCATATCCGACATATCCATCCATTGCCAGACGATCTCGATTTAATTTAATATTTTCATCAGTTGAAGAGGTCGAAGGTCGGTGAAGCAGGTTTTCAACGATCTCTCGACCCTCTTCGAAGGCTTTGTACCACTCGTAGGCTTGTGTTTTTGATAAAACTGCATAAGCGTAAGTCTTTTCCAGCATTCGCAACGATTCCACACGACGATATCTTCGAAGCAAAATAATCAGCAACTCTGCTGCTGTGGATAATTATTGCGAAAAGGTGTTCAAGTGAAATCTAAGCATTTCGCAGACTAAACTAATAGCTCAATATTATTTTATCCAAACAAATATGTTTCAAAGTATTTTTCTAGTAAAATGAATGTGAGCGCTTTGTAATGTGAAACGAGCGTAAGAGAGTTACTTTCAATACTCCACTCGTATGACTAACGGTTAAGAATCACAAAGAATGCGCAAACTTCATGCATAGGAGCTCTACTTAAACACCTTGTGATTTATTTCCTCGCAAGTTCTAATAATAAGTGATTGGCTTAAGTACTTATGTGCAGATAATAATTTTTAGTACTATTTTGGGCTAAAGCTAGGCAAAACGCGTGCGCGTGTCGTAGAAGAAGAAGCATTAATTTATGAGTTAATTTTTCTCGACACATACTTACGTTTGGTAAAAGATTTTTATTTATTTTTTTAATACGCAATGGACTCAACGCGCCGTTGATCTTCCGTCAATTTGTCAAGCCACTAATTCGCATTACTAGTTTTGGCGTTTATCAGCGTTATTTGTAGATGTATATATATATATATGTACATATGTATGTATGTGTATATGTGTGAAAAATGTCTGGAATACTTGTTAATCTGTAGTTTCTACAAGCAGCAGACGTAGAGCATAAAAGAAACTTCACAATGTGTAGTACACATGCTGTGATTAGCTAAACCGACTACTACAACAGACTTACAAGTCGACATGTTTAACATGTTTTGGTGTGTTTGTGCATGATTTTTGTTAAAATTCTCAGAAATGCCCATTTAAAGCGGCCTGAAGCATAGCAAACGTATCGTGTTATCTGTAAAATTTAAAATTTCATTAATTTGACGTTCGTTTTTATGCTTACTGTGCTCGCTTCTGCTCTTGCACGCAGCGAAAGAGCGCGCTTAAGAGTGTGGCTAATGTGATAAGTGTGCTATGATTGCCAAAAAGCCCAGTAATGTTTGCTGCCTTGTCAATTATGCTTAATTTTTTGGGTGCCACGGCATTACTCTCGTGAAAGTGTCGCTTTTTCGTTCGTTATTTATTTTTGTTTAACAATCATTTTGTTTGTTTCTACTTTTACATTTCTCTTTGCAATTTCCTTATATGTACATATGTAGCGTTGAAAAAATGGCAGCATTCATTCGGTTTTTTGGCGCTACGGTGTCGTTTTGTGTTTTTTATTGCTTTATGGCGCTATTTTGTAATTTAATACATACTCGTGATAATTTGAGCATTCATATAAGATAACAACTTGTGAAATTCGCAGTTAACTGATGGTTTTCTAAAATGTTAACCTGCAAGAAAGTATAATAAGTGAAAAAACTATATAATAATTGGGTGCCACACGCCCTTAAACATCACATGCTTAATGAGCCGCGATATACACACTTGCTCATTTTATATACAACAAAATAATTCTATTATACATATGTACATATGTATGTATATATGTATACACACATATACTTAGCTCAGAAGTTGCGTAAACTTCTTTTCGCTATCTCAAACTGTTTAATTAACCACACGATGTTGAGGTTAGTTTAATTTCGGCGCTCCATGCTTGAATGGGCGAGCTTTCTCGTAATATGTATGTACTTCGATCGCATGTTAGAAGTTGAACTAGTTTAAGTTGGCAGAAAACGTTTTTTTTTTTGCAGGCTTAAGAAAAATAATATTCAAACGGCCGATTCTAAAGCTGCTTGAATGTGATCCACGTTTAAATTGCCTAATTTTCAATACAATCCATAAAAAAAAATAAAAAAATTAATTTGAAATTTGATTTTTTCAGTACAATCCATAAAAAAAATAAAAAAATTAATTTTAAATTTGATTTTTTTTACTTCAAAATCTTCAAAATCCAAAACAAAATGGTTTTCGAAAGTTTTGATAAATGTATTTGCTTGAAAATTTGTATTTCCAAAGTATCGTGTCTAAGGAATCGATGATAATGTTGCAGAAGTCTAATTTATCACGAACACAAGTACTTGAGTGGCACAATACATTCAGTGAAGGCCGTGAAGTCATCGAAACCTCATGCGAGTCGACCTCTGTAAATGTCGATAATATCGAAAAACGTTACGTGGGTTTTGAAATTTCAAAAAGACATTTTTTATATATTTTTATAATATAATCTAGACATAGAATATATTTTTAAAAAAGTTTCAAACTATTCGCTGTAAAAGTTAAGGATATTGAACTTTTGGGAGAGCGGCCCATCAGGCTAGACCGGTCGGCCACTTCAAACTTTGTTTGTGTTTTTCTTTTGGAAATTCGTCATAGTTCTTCAAAATTGAAAAATCTCATGATTGATCAATGAATTGTTTTTTCGATTACTACTAATTTTTTCAATGCAATTTATGGTAAAAAAAAATAGACCTCTGCCAAAAATTCTTTGATTAATAACGACCCATACTCATCTACGAATCGATGAAATTTGACTGGAGATCTTCCTCTTCCTCTGCTTCCCCCGGCAGATAATGCGTCGAATACTCTCAGAGCTGGAGTGTTTTCATCCGTTCGGACGACATAACCTAACCAGACATGACGTAGTCGCTGTCTCTTAATTCCCTGAACTATGTCATTGTCGTCATATATCTCGTACAGCTTATCGTTCCGTCGACTGCGGTATTCGTCGTTGCCAATGCGCAAAAAAACCAAAAATCTTCCAAAAAACCTTTCTCTCGTAAACTCGTAACGACTCGTCAGATGTTGTCACGCCTCTGCACCATATAGCAGGATCCCCGTCCCGTCTTGTTGAATGACTTGTTGAATTTGATGTTGATTCGTCGATCTCAATTGCCTACTCAGTCCGAAGTAGCATCTGTTGGCAAGAGTTACTCTGAGTTGTATTTCGAGGCTGACTTTCTTGTTGGTGTTAATGCTGGTTCCATGATAGACGAATTTGTCTACGTCTTCGAAGTTATGATTCAAGTCATTGCCAGCCTATCAATTCCAAATTATATGTGTTTCTATAATGGCTTCGAAAAGTATTTATGAAAACAGCTGTTTAGTAATTATTTACGGTTAGCTACAACAATTTTATTTTGCTCCAAGCTATCAGGTGAGGTTAATGGCTTTGTAACCTTTAGCAATTACCTAGAGCACTGCCAGAGAGTTAAATGAGACCACTATCTCACTCTAGCTGTTAATCTTTAAACAAAATCGCCCTGACTATCTACAGTTCACTTTAAACAGTTCCGCACACACTTCTCTGTTTGTCCAACATTTCACAAACTAATGCCAACTAAGCACACTATATACGCTACCTCCGTAAGCACCCACCCACGTGTTTACATAAATGTACATACATACATACATATGTAGGCATATGTATATGGTAGATACATATAGTTTGCCAAAAATCTTTCAAATTTGACTCATATCTTGTATTATCGCTAAACCTTGGGAGCATGAGGAAATCACATGTCATTATAATTTTTGCAAAAAAAAAAGCAACAACACCAAAAAATCGTATTGTTTATCAACTAATTATATAGATAATCGTAATAAGTCGCTTATTAGCGCTCGTCTAGTGTTAGGTACGACTGATTTCTGATTTTGACGAGCCTTTTTTCGCGAATTTCTTTAACACTCCTACATATATTGTTGTTGTTGTTGTTGTTGCTGGCGCCACATTACTATTGGCAATATCAATTCTCAGTGCATATCGAGTGCGTGGCAAAACAATCTAATCGAAATCATGCCGCAAAAGACGGCAATAAGTCACACGCTATGTATAGGTGCCTTTACGAGTGAATGTGTGTGTGTGTGTATGCACGTACGTACATATGTATGTATGTACAAGTGTTGCTGATAAGCTTTTAACACACTACTTATGAGTGAAGTCATGTTTGTAGACATGCAAATAAGGCTTTGAGACAGTACGCTTGCACACCTGTGCATACATACAAACATATGTGCATATGTATAAATACAGTGCTATGTGTATATGCAAATTACACGCAGTAGAATTACCATTTCGATACTTTTTTAAGCAGTAGATGTCCAATTTATGTCTAACAAAGATTTAAAAAAAATAATTGAAGGAGAAAAGCGAAAATTTTAAGATGATTTTGAAAATGTTTAATAAGTTAATTTTTTTTTTAATAATTAAGCTATTTTTAAATTTTTTTCTATTTTTTATATTTAAATTTTTATGGACGTTATACTTTTTTCATTTCTTTTGTAGCAGAAGTTCTTTTCTGCTATTAAGAAAACCAATAATGTTCTTTGTTAAATTATAAATTTTATTTAATAAAATTTTAGTTTCATAATTTAAATTTTTTTTTTTTAATTTTTATATTTTTTTATTCTTATAAATTTTTATTTTTTATATATTTTTTTTAATTTTTGTGTTTTGAATTTTTAATATTTTTTTCTGCTATTAAGAAAACCAATAATGTTCTTTGTTAAATTATAAATTTTATTTAATAACATTTTAGTTTCATAATTTTTATATTTTTTTTATTTTTATAATTTTTTTTTATTTTTAATAACTTTTTTTCTGCTATTAAGAAAACCAATAATTTCTTTGTTAAATTATAAATTTTATTTAATAAAATTTTAGTTTCATAATTTTTATAATATTTTTTTTTTATTTTTATAATTTTTTATTTTTTTTTTAATAATTTTTTTCTGCTATTAAGAAAACCAATAATGTTCTTTGTTAAATTATAAATTTTATTTAATAAAATTTTAGTTTCATAGTTTTTATATTTTTTCTATTTTTATTTATTTTTAATAATTTTTTTTTGCTATTAAAAAAAGTCAATAATGTTCTTTGTTAAATTATACATTTTATTTAATTTAAATTTTAATTTCATAATTTTTATAATTTTATTTTTTATTGTTATAGTTTTTTTTTTTTTAATTTGTATAATTATTCCTTTTATTTTAGATTTTTTTTTGTTTCTTAATACTATTTTATTTATTTATATTTTTCATAATTTCTTTTATTTTTATATTTTATATATTTTTTTTAATTTGTTTGCTTTTGCTTTTATATTTTTTTAATTTTGCTCTTATTTGCGATTTCAAATATTATGAATATTTTTTATTGAACTACAGAAATATTAACAAGTATTTTTATTTAAGCAAAAAATGCAAATGTTTATTTTCCAAAGCTTTTGTTTGATTTTTTCGTTTTGCTTTTATTTATTTCGCATAATCTTATATAGTTTTCTTTGATGAGAAGCTTTGATTTCTCAACATTTAAAATATTTTTTTGGTATTTTCTTCTCGACATGCTTATGTTGTTTTCTTATGTACATACATATGTAACAGGTGATCCAAGTAGAGATACTTTTTTCAATAGCCTTTGTTTTGACAGATCACGCGTGAGTCTGTCAAGCTTCATGTATTTTTCCTTCAGTATTAATTATTTTGGATATGATCATGTCCAGCAGTAGGAAGAAAATGTAGCAGCCATAGCTGAGAGTGTACACGAAGACCGTGGAGACTCAATTCGGCGCCACTCGCAACAACTCGCATTGGTGGAATCTTCGGTTCATATTTTTTCAAAAATGATGCCGGTGACAACATAACCGTCAATAGCGACCGTTATCGTGCCATGATAACCGACTATTTTATGTCAGAACTTGAAGCTCGTGATTTCGACGACGGCGCCACTTCCCACACATCGCATCAATCAATGAATTTATAGATAGAAAATTTCGGTGAGCAGATAATTGCACGTTTTGGGCCGGTCAATTGGCCACCAAGATCGTGTGATATCACACCGTTAGACCTTCTCCTCTGGGGTTATGTAAAGTCTAAAGTCTATGTGGACAATCCCGCTTCGATTCAGGCCGTGAAGCAAAACATCACGCGTGAGATTCGCCAGTTACCAGTCAAATGCTCGAACGAGCCAAAGAATTTTTTTTCGAATGAAGTTCCCATTTAATTTGAAGTTTTTGGGTATATTCTTAAAAAAAAATTTGGGAACCTCGATATGGATCACCCTCTATATAGATGCTACAAAAAATCGTTAGGTACCTTTTATTATTACTCTCTATGAAACTAGTTTCGAGACTATAAAAAAACAAGTAATTTGACATTGAAAAGCATAAAATTGAAAATGGTAATTTCAATTCTCATTGCACAAAGTGAGATAATGACCTGGATAAAAGCATTTCTAAGAATTTCTCAGAAATGTCGAATATCAATGAAAACATTTGAAGTCATCAGGCAATTATTTTGCGCTGTAATTTTTAATTAGGCCAATTAAATACTTGTATCAGAATTTATTAGTGCTCTCAGCGATTTCTTGGAATTTCAAAAAAAAAAAAAAAAAATGTAAAGTCATAGCTAACATTGTTGTGTGGTGATTCCCTTATTTATATATCACTGAGCGCCCAAAGCAACCCTGAGATTAGTTCATCTTTGCAAAACTCAAAGCATTTTGGTTGCGAAAATTCAATTTAATAACAATTTGCAGTGCACAAAAATATACTACGCTTTCAATTGGGTTAATTTAAAATAAAATCTACTTTTTTCTTATCTATGCCGCACATTTGTGAAATTATTACGTCGAGTATTAAGCAATAGTCGCCTGCATGCGGGCACGCTTCCAACCGCTGGAGAGGAGCGGACCACCACAGAGTTCGCAAAATTTCATTAATAGAATTTGATAACCTTTAATGCTATCAGAAAGTTATAAGTATGCGCATAAGCAAGTGAAGTATTTAATTTTAGCGCTAAATATGTGATTTAATATGTTAAATTTAGATTAATTTCGATTAAAATTGTGTTCAACGTTTGCATAAGCTAACACACATTTGTTTGTAAGAATATTGTTTTTAATCAAATATCTACATGCAAACATATATTCTATCATATTTCAAAAACAATTTGCATTCTAATCAGTCTACGCACACAAACGCTGCGGCTAAAGCTAAATTTGCACTCGCTTATAGATTCCTGGCGCTGACAGTAACTGGTTACAACCTACTTTACAACTAGTAACAACTTAAACCGATAAGAAAACAAATTTTATAGCCAGACCAGGGCATATTAAGTTTGTCAAGAAGATTGTGGAACACAGGATCAAACGACGAAGCGGGGGAAGCGAGACGAGCTGAGTCGATCTCCTCCTCTCCGTTTGTATATATGTACATACGAGAATGTTTGAAGTATCGCTCTGAAATTGTGCACACGTTTCTTTCCCCTCAAGACGCTTTTCATATGTCGAAACGGCCTATATCCGACCACTATTGCATATAGCTGCCATACAAATTGAACGATCAAAATGAAGTCCTTGTATGGAAAACTTTTTTATTTTAAAAGTTATCTTCACGAAATTTGGCATACATTATTTTCCAAGCCAAATCTATAATCTACGAACACATTGTTGAAATCGGACCACTATTGCATATAGCTACCATACAAACTGATCCATCAAAATCAGTAGTTTTTAGGTGACGCTGCTCAAAATGTAATAAATTGTCAAATTTTGTCCATAAATATGCTAATTTATGATAAATAGTTCAAAATAGATAACACTCTAGTTCATTTTAAATGTTCATACACCTAAGCACCCACGTCACCATTCTCTGCTTCTAAGCCAACTTTCCAAAAAATGTTATTGCTCTAATGCTTTTCTGACTAGTTCCATATTTGCCAGCAAATTCGTATTCATACTTGTTTGCTGTGGCTTTGCAGAGTTACAAATGCAATATTTACTTTGCGTGCTACTTTATAAATACATATGAAATTATGTAAGTGTGCATGTGTGTGTATTTGTGAAAAGTAACCCATTGGCTCGGTTCAATTAAATTTTTATTTCATTTACAGCTAATGATCCACAGAGGCAGCTTTTGCCTCGAAAAACAACAATTACTGCTGATTATAATAGTTGTAGTTTGCAGTGATTTGATTGCATTGAAAAAATATATTAACTATTTGCATGTGTGTGTGTGTCGGTCCATATTTGTAATCGCAACGAGTAATCATTTGCAAACAACAATAGCGCACATTTTAATTAACATTGTTTACAAGTGTAAACGCATATGCATATTTACGTACATACAAACATATGGTATGAAGAGTAAACGTTAGGGTAGGTCAGTGTTTTTCGAAAAAACAAAAAAATTATGTTTGCGTTGGCAAAAACTTTAGAAACTGAACGTATGCATAAATTATGGTCAGAACTTTTTCACATAAAATAATTTTTATATTTTTATTTTATTTTTTTTTTTATTATTTTTTTTTATTATTATTATTTTTTTTATTTACTATTTTTATTTTATTTTTTTTTTTTTAAAAGTTTTTTTTTTTTTTTAATTTTAAAATATTTCGTTTTTTTAGTTTTTATTTTATAGTAATTTTTTTTACTATTTATTTATTTTTTTTTAATTTTTAAATGATATTTTTAATATTTTTTTATGTTTCTAATATATTTTTCAATATACTTTTTATTTCCTACTTTTTTATAATTATATTTTATACATATACATACGTATATGTACTTTTTTGGATATAATTTCTTATAATTTTAACATTTTTTTGTTACAAATTAAAATTTTATCATTTTTTCTTTTTTATTTTTGTTTTTTAATTTTATTTTATAATTTTTTTCATTTATTTTGTAATTTTTTAATAATTTTTTAAATACAGTTTTTTATATTTTTGTATTTTTTGTTTTTTTTTTACTATCTTTCTTTTTTATAATTTTAATTTACATGTAATTATTTTCTTTCTTTTAATAAAGTTTTTTTCTTAAAAGTTTCCAATAAGATTGTATAAATCTCGTTTTCTTTTATTTTTTCCCCGAATTGTTGAAAAAAAAAACCTAATCAAAATCTAAATAATCCGACAAAAACCTACAAAAAAAACTTAAAATAATATATATATTTTTTAAATTTTTATGTTATTTTAGTTTTTTTTTTATTAATTAAATAACATATTTTTCTTGGTTTTTTTTTTAAAAATTTTTTTATCTTTATTTTTAAATAAATTTTTTATACTTCTTTTTTTATTATTATTTTTTTTAAATACAAAAATATATTTTTATTTTTTGTTTTTATTTTGATTTTACATGCATTTTTTATTTCAGAAGAAAGGAAATTTCTAAATAGACTAACAAAAAAATCACTGCATCAGTTCACCCTAATTTACACAATCTCTAATAATCTAATTACTTATCGCCATAAGCTTATTTAATTATTAAAGTTTTAGTTAGGCTTCGATCCGCGCTATGTCAATATGTGTGTACTTATTTATAAATACTTAGTGCCTTACGCCTATGAAATAATTAAAAACTCATTGATTATCGCCGGGATTTGGCTTGCTGGTCTGTCACTTATCACTCTCGCGCACATACATATGTATGTATGTACATACAGAGTTGTTTATTATTGTGCATGGCACTCGTGCTTTCAACGACTGTCTGCGCTTTGACAGGCGCCCCGCTTTAGGCATCACTGAAACTCGGTTCTGCGATAACAGGCGCTGTCATACCATAGCGTGCCATATTTATGGGCTTCTACATTTAACAAATATAAACTTATACAAACATATATACATACATATGTATGTGTATGCTTATTTAATGTTGTTAATTATGTATATTTACCCATTGCTTTTGCTTGAGGGCGTTGTACTTACATTTTTATCAACATTAAAAATGCTGTCTGCTCGTATGTAACACATGTCTACACACCATATGTGTTGCCTTCCCCTGCCGTTAAGCATTTTCTACGATTTGCAATTCTTTGTTGGCGCTCGACCCTCAGATGCGGCTGATAATGTGCGTCTAGTGATAATTTTTGATAAGTTTATTAATTATTTTATTAATTCGCGCTATTTATTTATTATTTTCTTTTTTTTTTGTAGGTATGCGTATGACCATGTCGACGGCATCAACGATGACAGCACGCATTCAACGAAAAGGTTTTCGTACGCCCTCGAAGCGATATCCGGGCAAGGCGATACCTAGTAAATTGCATTCTGTTTCGCGGGTATGTATTTATGCAATAAATATATATTTTATAAAGTTATTAGTGAATCGAAATCATTCAAATAAACATTGAGATAGTATTCACCTGGAATTATGTTTCTAAACCTGGTGAGACGGAGATATTTGATTAAAATAAACTACTGTATCAATTGTTTTCAAATTTTCAAAAAAAAAAAAAAAAACAAAAAAAAAATTAAAAAAAACTTAAAGAATCGATCAAAAATGGTGTATTTCAAGATATTATTCGCATAAAAAAATTTTAGTAATTTTTTTCGACCAGATCAAAACTATAAGTACGTTAAAAATTTATAGTTTTCCAATAATTAACAATTAAAAAAAAAAAATTTAAAATTTGAGTTAAAATTAAATACTTCGTAAATGAAAAACTTATGTAATTTATTGGTATTGCTATCTCGATAAATAAACTACTCTTTCATATTGTTTTTCTTGTCACAGTGTTCACCCTGTGTTATTTTTATTTACATTTACTTTGCCAACAAGTTACAATTTAGAGTGGTGAAGAATTATTTTTGAAATACTTTTAGTAATTTTTGTAATACTACGTAGTAAAAATATATGTAAATTAGTAAAATTTTGCAAATATAATTGTTTTTCACTTCATTTCACTTAAAAAAAACTTCTTTAGAGTTTATAGATTATGTTAACGTTAACCGTGTACGATGTTTTTTGCAAAAAAAATTAAAATAAATTCAATATCATAAATTCTTGTTTAGATTGGTCCTGGTAAATTGGTGCCTGGCAAGCGTTTCCCACCACGACCACATCCACCACCCTGCGACAATTCCAATGATAGCGGTTTTGGCTTCGATCAGCATGTTGAAGTACAGCATCAGCAGCAAATGCAAGCCCATCATCACCTGCATTCGGCCAGTGGTAGTAGCGCCAGCAGCAGCAGTAGCAGCAGCAGCAGCAGTAGTAGTGGTAGTCCAGGCAACAGTAGCGATATTATGCAGAACAACAACAACACTGCCACCAATCTTAGCATCAATAATAATAACACCAGTAGCAGCGGTGGTCATCATCACGGTAATAACCATCATCATCATCATCATGGACATGGTCATCACCACAGCTCGTCGGCAATGCCGCACTCGGCGCATGTCATACGTGCCATACCGGCCTCAAGGTATGTACGCAGCGCATAATATTATAACGAAATATTATAGGCTTTTTTAGACTTAATCATGATTGTATGCTCATTCATGCCCATCCTTACACGAACTCTCTCTCCCTGGTGACACGCTCGAACACAGGCGCCTTGTGTGTTTGTGTGTTTTTTTTTTTATTATTTTATTAGCATGCAACTTTTTCTGGAAAATATTTGTACTTTTGTTTATTTTTTATACAAAATCTATTCGATTTTTGTGTTATTCTGCGGTCGTAGTTAACTAATTAATTATAGAAGCAGTAAAAAAACAGATTCACAGTTGCTATTGCATTTTATTGCAATTTTTTTGCCTATTGCTATTGTCAATGAATTTTATTGCAATTATTTCACTAACTGATATTTTCATATGTGGTTGCATTTTTAGTTTATTTGTTTGATATTTTTTTCAGTTGCTTTGCAACCGTGTTGTTTACATAGTTGGTTCTGCCAAGCAATTCAAGTATTATATGTACATATGTATGTATATTATATTGTCTGTATAATTTTCACTGCTTCTGGATGCATATTTACACTTTATGTTTAGTTTTTCAATTCGTTGTGCACACATTATTTGCACGCCAATCAACTTTGTAATCAAATATTTTTCTAATATTTTGACTTTCGTTGTACAGGGTGTACTAGAGTTAGTAATTCAGCGAGTGAATAAAAAATTAGGAAAATATTAAGGAAAATAATAATTTGAAAGCTTAATTTGAAATAATACAAAAAAGTAACAAAATAAATATTTGTAAAAAAAAATTCCGCGAAAAAATTTAGTAATTCTTAACTGAATGTTGAAATAATTTAATTTAAATTTAAGCATTGAAAAAAATCCAAACTTTTTGAAAAAGTAAAAGAAAAAGTTCCTATTCTTCATATAATCTCCTCCTTAATTTTTACAATAAATCGCTTTTTAGTCGCATACATATGGATGTACATTATTGTCTATTTGGGTATATTATTTGCATATATATACATATATTTTGTTATATAGTAACAAAAATGTTTATCTTCAAACGAACCTAACCCATCCAACCTATTTTGTAATGTGTACACCGTAAATAGCGTACTTAAGGCCCACATTCGCTTCACGTGAACTTCTGCTTATCTTAAAAACGGCCCTTCAATTGTATAACTCATGAAATTTTCTAGTACGAAAATGAGATTAAAATTCGTTTGCTCTTATCAGTGCCAAAATGAAAATAACAGCAACTTCAAACAAATCACATTTTTTCTTGTTGGAGGGTTACTTCACTCGATTTGTTGTTGTCTGTAGAGTGATGAAAGACACTACACAAATTGTTGTTGTTGTTGTAGATTTTTACATGCCTATCTACAAAGAACAATCTTCACTATTTATTGTAACTACAAAGCAATTGAGGTATACTTTGTGTTTGTTTGCACGCAACTCAAAAGCGTTGCTGCGATAACTTGGCATGAGGTGAGTGGGCAAGCAAACGGAATGATTGTAGGTCATGGTGACAATAGAGCCTTTGGCCGCTGTTTGTGTATGTACATACGTGGCTATGTGCGGCGATCTGTATGAGCGGCCGTCAAGTGCATTACTGTAAGTGTATTAGTAATTGCATTTTACAATACACATGTATGTATATAAGTATGTAAACATTTTATTTTTACAAACAATTCATATGTATATTACACTCTGTGTTGTTGATTCTAAGCAGGTGCTGTTATTCATGTTCTACGCCGCTGTTACAGCAGTTTTATTTAATTTGTTTACATTTACTGTTTCTGCAACGGATCGTTGTATGAGAGCAATAATGTTATATACTCGCATATGCAGACTCTCGCTACATATCGATATCTTATCAGTCATAATGACGACAACGGGGGGAAAAATCACGAAAATTATTGTTGTTGTTTGTTAGTGTCGTAAAATAGTAGCTCCAACGCTAGGTAACAGGTAATAAACTGCCGGCTTATCAGTTAAGTGTATATACTCGTAGTATTAATGCATGTATGGAGTTCGCTCGACGCAAATCATTGTTGTCAACCGAAAGTGTTTCTAATGGTTGGGGATTAAATAAAAAATGAAAGTTTCAATAACCCAAACAAAGCAATAAAAGTTGTTAGATATGTTTTGTTTTGTATTCCCGATGGCCCATTTAACAGTCTAGGTTATTTGTGGAAGTGCTCATCTATTAGACATGTATGTACATGTAAAAAGAGTGCTGCCTTAAAGGATTACATTAATCAGTTCTTTATCAACAGGAATTATATACATACATACATATGTATATGTACTTATATTGATATTTTATTAAATTTACTTATTTTTTAATTTTTGAAAAACTAAATTTCGCCGCTTTTTAGTAAATTATTTACGTTTCAAGAGTAAATGTAAATAACTCTCGAAAGTACAGGGTGTATTAATGAAGAAAAAACAAATGTATCTGTGACTTAAGTATGTTAATTTCAAAAATGATCAGGGTAACAAGCTAAATATGTAGATATACATACATATGTACACATGTAGCTATGTCCGTCAGTATTTACGCGAACTAGACCGCCGTTTTTGAGAGATTGATTTGAAAATTTCGCATGACATTTTCCCAGAGCTCATAATAAATAACTAAATTTTCATCTGTGAAGAGTATTATAACTTCAGTGTAGCCAAATTTAACGTTTTTTCTTGTTTGTAAATAAACAACAATGCGTTCCCCCGAAAATATTTGCTATATCCAAATATTTAATAAACGTCTAGTCGAACTAAGTCACTCTTCTATTTAATAAAAAGCTCTAAGGTCTGCCAAAACACAAATATACTCACTTAGTTGCTTATAGATAAATAATTTTGGAAGACTGCAGGTGATAACAAATAACTTAAGTGAGCTGAAACGCACACGAGACACCGGGAGCTTATTTTAGAAATTACTCAAGTTGTTGATTTTTAATTTTTGTAGTATCATTTATTTTATTTATTTACCTTAAGTATTTTTTATTTAGTTTTTGTTTTGCTATGTGCTTCGCGTCAATGCTTAATTTAAAATTAAATGCCCAATAGCCTGTTTAGGATTTTCACACATGCACATGTATGCACATTTATTTGTATATGCAAGTGTTTGCATTTGTGAAATATACAAGTAGACAGTTGTTTTTTTTTTTAATTAAACTTTATTTTTATTTTTGTTGAGGCAGTTCATGTTTGCAACTTGTTGGCTTCACACAAACGCTCCAAACGAAAAGCCCCTTAAGTATTAATTATCCGCTATTTATTTTGTATATATGTATGTATGCATGTTTGCGTGCTATACACATACATACAAATATATGTAGATATGTATGTATGAGTGTTTGTGAATCGCACTTTCAGGTTTTCTGTCTGACCGTATCGCCACTTTGAAATCTTCACTTGAGTTTCTACGTAAATACATACATACGTGCATACATATTTTTTTGTTGATTTTCTATTTATTTGTTTTAGTTTAAAGTAGGCAAACGGCAGTACCTTAGTTACATATGTATTTGAGTTTTCATTTATATTGCACACACATACATAAGTATTTATTTTGATAAATTGTTCTAGTTTATTTGAATTCACTACGAATTTTCGTAATTAAATGCAAGGAAAAGCGTTTAATTCATATCTGACGCAACTTGGTCTAGTTAAAAAAATCTTTAATGACACAAGTTACAAAGTTGTGAATTATTGAAACACTAAAGTATATAATTATTTTTATATGATTTACTTTTAAAAGAAAATTTTAGTAGATGCAATTTTTCTTATTAATTTAAATTTATATTATTAATACATCCCACCCACCCTGTGGTGTACCTCTGTATACATACTTATTCCATTTAGTGAAATTTGTACCTAGATATGCTGCTTTCAAATCATTTTTCAAAAATCAATAAATTTCAAACGTCGTTATTTACATACATATGTACATATATTCATGAACATATGTACATAAATGCCTAAATTTCATGTGCTTGCGCCTCTGCCAATTGAATGCCTACGCTTCGTTGACAGAGCCTAACACGTGCCCAGTTTTCCAAGGCTTTTTGGTTATTAGAACAATCATGCGTATATTGAGTGCTAGTTTTTTATACAAACAATTCAACAAACTTTTATGTATATATGGTACATTGTTGCTGTTTTATTTGAACTTGTGCCTAATTAATGTATAAAGTATGCTCTGTTTATTTTTACCTTAATTCTCGTTGGGCAAGTGGGAAGAGTGCTTTTTGTTTGAAATCGACAGATACATACATATGTATGTATTATATTTACATACATATAGCTGTGTATAATTGTTTGTGTACATATCTAAGTATGTATATCCACGCAACCATTAAGCTATTAGGCACATATCGGCACGTGTCGCAGTGTTTTAGTTAAACTTTTAGCCAAAAAAGGTTTTTTTAATAGCCGAAAAAATCACAACAAAGCGCTAATGGTGAAAATTTAAAGGGGCCCAAATCAATTTGAGTTTCAAAATTTGGACATATGTATGTATGTATTACATGCATATACACATGTTTATCATACTTATGTATATATGTACGCAAAAATTATACATACATATAAATACAAGTGTGTATTTTGTTTCCACCTAAATTTCCTTCTTCCTTATGAAAAAATTAGGTTACTGGAAAGCCGTTTATTTTTTAACATCATCATAGTTAATAAAGCTAATTTTTTCAAGTGAAGCAATATCTTTAAGCGCCATTCTTTAATTGTTATGAAATTATATTTACTTACAAGTCAAAACAGGTTTTGTTTTTTTAAGAGGTATTTTATTTAAAAAAATCATCGTTTCATTTTGAAAACTATTGGGTTCTGTTGACCTCATATGCATGTACTTATATACAAAGAAATAGCATAATCGTTTAAAAAGTAAAATCTTTAATATCTATCATAGATCTGTATTTTTTTTTAATTTCACTAAAATGCATAAATTGGCAACCTTGAATGGTGACGAATTTTTGATTTTCATAAGCTACTGTAAATTTGTATCACCCTATAGCTAAATGAACCCAAATAGTGACAGTTCTTTCACAAAAAAAAAATACAAATTGAAAACACGATTAAAATGTGAATTTTAAATTTTGTAAAATTATAATTTCAAATAATATTATTTTAAAAGAAAAAGAAGAAATAATAATTTTATTCTTGATAAAATTAAGGAAATTTTAGTCCTACCGATACTACATCCAACTATGTATAAAAAATAATACATTATTAATTTATTTAAATTTTTTAATTTTGTGTTTTTTTTTTTAATTTCTCTAAAATTTGGGTAACGTTTTAATAAAATATTTTAAAAGTTTTTTTAAAAAACATATTTATTATATGAACGCATTTTATAATTTTCCAAACAATTTAAAATTTTTAATTAAGAAGTTGGGCGTTAAATGTTAACTGTATTATAATACAACAAACAGCAAAATCTCTACCCACAAAATATTCGCCATATATTTATTTTACTTATGCAATACACGTGCGTCTTAAATCTTATAAAAAGCTTATTGACAAACATAAAACTAATTGCTTCCATTCAATGCAAACACATACAAACATTCTAACATCAACGCCTGCAACAAAAATATACGAAAATAAACATAAATACACGCCACCGCCAATTTACGCCACCAACAACAACACCGTCACATACGCATGTACTTGTGTGTAGTTCAACACCCAGCAAGAAATTGCCATTTGTCAACTCCACGGACGATGAGGACTATTTTGAAGACTTTTGTACTGATGACTCCAATGATTACTATCGTAAGCGCTTGAATTCGGATTCTAACAGTCAGCCGCTCAGTGGCAGTAATCAAAATCAAAACACGCAACAAACAACAACAACAACCACAATATGCGGAAGACAATTCAACGAGCACGAAGCGTAGAAAGCTCGAAAGCTTTGTGGAGATCGACAATGACGACGCGTGTAGCGAAGATGCTTTTATACGAAAAATTGCTAGCGCCACCAATTTGGAAGCGCCAACCGTTGAAGCACCGCCACCAACACTGATGCTATTGCCCACAGTGGCGCCCACAAAGTAAGAGAATTTTGTTTGCTTTGTTTAATTTTGCTTCAACTAAAATCAAAATTTTATTTGTATACAAGATTTTTTTTTTTGATTTTATATGTACATATGTATGTATTTTTATGTGTTCTCTATACAAAATTGCTGAAAGCGCAAACCTGGAACTTTATTTATCTACTATCTATTAACAGTTTTCTGTGCCGAAAAAAAGTTTGTGTGAATTTTTATAAAAAAAAGTGAAAGTACTTACGCTTTCTGTTTCTTTCTTAAAGTGTATGTACATAAACATACATACTATATATTTAACTCAAATCGTCCTAACCTCTAATTGTATCATTTACCTGTATGTATTAAGACGACAAAAAATACACGGAGCTACACTATAGTCACTGCCATTTCATGCTCATCTTAACTTTTTCGAAAATTCAAAAAAAAAATTCAAAAATAAATAACTTTTATCAATTTTTTACCAAGCGCTCTCAATATTTTTCCTCTCTCTCTCTCACTCTTTTGCAGATTTATACCAACAGGTCCTCGCGCCATGACCAGAGTGGCACACAAGCGCCAACCGGCGGTGCCACAAAATACTATAGTGACCTCATCGAATGGACGTGTGCAGCTGGAAATTGTCTCTCAGCCAGAGCAACAGCATCGTGCGCGGTAAGTTGGTTTATACGATCTGCTATATGTTCACTATTTGACTATTATTCTCTCATTTCATTTCTTGCAGTTATCAGACTGAAGGCAGCCGTGGCGCTGTTAAAGATCGCAGCGGCAATGGTTTCCCCATAGTGCGTCTCACCGGCTACAACAAGCCCGCTGTGTTGCAAGTGTTCATTGGCACGGATATCGGCCGCGTGGCACCACACATGTTCTATCAAGCCTGCAAAGTGGCTGGTAAAAACTCCACACAGTGTAATGAGAAGAAAGTGGACGGCACCATGGTCATTGAGATCGATTTTAAACCAGAGTCTGATATGACAGTTACTTGCGATTGCGTTGGCATACTCAAGGTGCGTTCCCTCGCCACGGTGTTGAGTATTTTATCAATATTAATATTTTGTTAAATGTTATTTGTTTATTAGGAACGCAACGTTGATGTGGAACACCGATTTCCGGATCATTTGGCGCAGAAGAATAAAAAGAAATCAACACGCTGCCGCATGGTATTCCGTACACAGCTAACACATGATGATGGCACCTTGGAAATGCTACAAGTCTGCTCAAATCCTATTATTTGCAGTAAGTTTCTGATATCACAAATTAATTTTCAAATTTTTATAAGAATGAGTGGGTGGGGACGGGCGAAAAAAAAATAGTATGAAATTGTTAAAAGAAATAGTAATAATTTTTAATTAGATAAAATTTAAAAAGTTTTCCAAAAATTCTTATTTCGATATTTTCTAAATCCAGCCAAAAACAAAGAAAACTACTTACACAATAAGTGCAAAATATAATAATTTTGTTTTTGCTTTTAATGTAAAGTAAAGGAACAGGGCTAACTTATTCAAAAATTCTATTTTATTTATATAGAAATTAAATTTAAAATATTTTAGCTTAAATAGTTGTGTATGGTCACTTTAAAGATACTTGAAATATTAATCCTGCCTAAGAAATCCTTCGGTGAAAGTGAAATTAACATTTTTTCTTGTTTTTTTCGCTTTTGAGAGAAATTAAAGAAAGAGGCCATAGGTTATTCAAGCATATTTTAGTTTAAAAAGTGAGGTGTGGTTCTGTTAAGTTATTTATAAATTAAAACCCCTTGCATAAGAAACCTATATTTTTTGCAAATCATCATAACCTCTTTTTTCCCTTCCCGCAGCGCAACCGCCAGGTGTACCGGAAATTTGCAAAAAGTCACTGACTTCATGTCCCGTAGATGGTGGACTCGAACTCTTCATTATTGGCAAGAATTTTCTCAAAGACACACATGTGCTCTTCCAAGAGACCTACGAGAGTGTGCCGCCAAATGAAGTTGCAACAGAATTAGCTGTGCGACAGCATTTAGGCGGTGCATTGTGGGAACAAACAGTGCTGCCCGATAAGGAATATTTACAACAGGTCAGTCTTTGCTTTTTTATTATTTATATAAAATTTAATTAACAATATCTCTACCTCCCCCCCTACAGACTCATTTGGTGTGCGTTGTGCCACCCTATATACATCAGAATATACTCAAACCAGTCACTGTACAATTGGTAATTATTTCCAGTGGCAAAAAGAGCGAGCCACACGCATTCGTTTACACGCCAAAAGGTAGTTACACGACCTTGGCAGCTGCAACCACATTAAGCTCAGCGGCATTGCATGGTAGCTTATCAGCGGCACAAGGTATTTATTTGTTTATTTTACATTTAGCTTTTAAAACATTTTTTTATTTAAAACGAGAAGTGAAAAAAATATAGGAAACAGGCGAACAAAACAATGAAAGATAGAGCGAGTACATTTAATGAGTAGACAGGTTGGCAGGCAGGCAGTTTGAGGTTAGAAATGAAAACTTTCGTTAAAAAGCAAACAAAAACGTAGATTAAATGAAAATTACGCAATTGCATATTAATTGGAAAAATTACTATTATATATAAAAAAAAACGCATAAAATAATAAACATATTTTTAAAATTATGAAACGTCATATATAAGACTTAAATAGTTTATAGCACGAGGTTACTGTTTCATTAATAGCAAAAAAATCATATATAAAGCAGATTTTTTTTTCAGTAGTACGTACCTTTACGTAATTTATTTGCAGTTTACTTATAACAGCAAAATCCAGTTGTCATATACCCTCAACTTTGCACAGAGCTGCGTGCCACAATCGGAATAATTGCATACATCTTTCACAGGCAGCGTGAAATTTACTGCGATATTTCATAGATATGGCAATAATTTCTAGCTTTTACGTGTTTAATTTATTATTTCCTGAAATGCTAAATTAAATCGCTGATGTCGATTCATGCAAATTACAATTTTTTTCTGTTAAAACCGTTTCCTTTAAAAATTTGTCTTCTATAGTTTATAATTTGTTTGTTTTTGTTACAAAGTTAGTGAAATAAAAAAAAAGAAAAAGTAATTAAACTCGTTCTATATATTTATTATATGCTTGCAAACACATAACCACACGTAAATCATTGAAAAAGTGCAACCAATTGAAATATCGCATAAATTTTACTTATATAATTTCTAAGTTCAACGATAAAAAAAAGTAATTTTAAGCGTGCAAACAATATAGCAGTTAAATTAATACAATATTTATATAAAAACTAAGTATATACAAACCAGCAATTGCCGACGAAGCCCTAAAAAGCTATTCCAAAGTAATAGTTATGCACAGTTTTTTGGATTTTATTTCATTTTAATCAACTGAGGATATCCCGAATTGGGCATACCACCACAAAAAAAAAAAAACACAACTTGAAAGCGACAATTCACAAAGCAAGTACAACAGTTCAGAACCAGAATATTTCATTCGACGTTTATCATGCACTTTGACAACGTCGCTGCCGCCACCGCCATCGCCGAATCTAATCCAGACAACTTTGATGTGTGATTGCTTGGTCTGTTAATTGAGTTTTTTTTAAATTGCTTTGTACATTACAAAGGAGCAGCAGCTACATACATTCTATTTATTAGCATACAATATTGGTTTCACTTGTAATCGTTTTAGTGTGTTGGCTTAACGTTTTTCCTTAGTTTTATTTTGGTAGTCGTTTTGCTCAAATAACACAATTCTTGTTTTTTGTTATGTTGAAGAATCGAAAAAGAATTTTTGTGCGAATTTAGTTGAATTTACTACTTCCAATGCAGTTTGCCGGTGTGAATGTGTGATGTTTGAATGTTGGCGCAGAGTTTTCTTGGTTACATTTGGCATGCGGTAGACCGCCAACGATGCAGCAAAAAAAAAATATTATTACTGAAAAGAAGCATTGTATTGTGTTCTCCCCTGAATCACAATTAATCAAACAACAATAAACTGCTAGATGAGCCTTTATACCCAACAAACAGCTCAGTTTCCGCAAGCTATTTACTTGATTTGCAGTTGCTTTCACTACTATTTGTATACCAATATTTAATTGTATTTGAATATTTGTATGAAGAAATAACAAACAACGGTAACGTATTGGATTTTCATAGAAGGAAGACTTGAATTCTCAACAAGCAAGCCACAACGAACACAAAACTTTTATAGAGTTTTTTTCACACAGGACCCAAATTTTATTTGATAGGCAGCTTTTCAACGTTCAGTCTTTTTTGGCTTGATTGCTTCTGTGATTAGGAGATTTAATCACATACAGTAAGAAAAATACCAAAATGTTCACCTGATAAAACTGTTGAACACAAATAAAAATGACAAAAACAAAAAAAAAAAGAATTAAAATACAAAAATAAAAAGCTCTGTGTTCTAAAATAAAAAATTAAAAAAAATAAAGATTAAACAAAAAAAAAAAAAAAATCAGCAAATCACAATAATGAGCTAAGTCATTAACTCACAAAAGGATTTTGTTCAACACTAATCACAAAATATTTTTACTTTATTTTCCCCTTCTCCTAGCAATTTAGGTATTTGTGAGTGATATCAAATCAATTGAAAAGCGAAAGTATATTCACATACATACATAAAAATATATAAATAACTATATATTATTGAGAATGCATATTTGAACTTCAAGCTGTTTCAATGTTGACAATTGCAAATGTTGCGCGTCGAACGATGCCACCAAAAACACTACGTTACTTTGCAAATGCACAAATGCGAAACACTTGAATCTCTTGAAATATACGCGTATATTAAAAATTAAACAAAACAAACAAAAAAAAAACCAAAACGTACATAAAAAATAATAAATTTAAATGACATTTAAAGCGATCTATAGAAAGAACAACACCAAACATACATGCTGCAATTGCTGTCATCGAAATCATTTTCCACAAAAGCTTATACGAATCAAGCGCACACACACGCCCACAAGTAGATGTCCAGTGAGGAGACCGATTTGGCTGTGATTGCGTTAAGAAATTACTAAACTGGCATAGATTTCCATTTCTACTGCAACAGCTGACTAACCCGTAAGCAAAGAAAATGCATAGATACACGAGTTATATGGAAGAAAAAAAGTAAAAGAAACAAGTTAAGCCTAAAAATGAAGGCATACAAGCACCCATGCTTATCGATTTTACAGCTGCAGTATTGAAAGTTGAAAAAAATAGTTTATATGCTGTCACAACACCAGGTTATTCACTGCTCCACACCGTAGCGGCTGGCTGTTATCTGCTGTCGTCACCACACCAGGGTTCGTTTCGTCTCGTCTCGCCTCGCCTAGCTTCGCCTCATCTCGTCACACCTGCTGCATATGCTTCACCAACTGTACATTAGGGTACTGGTTTATAGAACAAAACAAACAATATTTCAAACAAAACTTATTTCAAACAATTTTTTACTTCATTTTTTTCCTTAAGCTACTAAAAAATACATAATTTAGTATTCGCATTTGTCTCTTTATATATTTAAGCCACCATGTCCTAAATAGTACATACTACAGTACCTACATACATATTTACTGTTACTCTAATACATAATACTACAGTTTCTTAATGATACTTTTTTAATAACTTTTTTCCTTTTTTATGCTTTTATTTACTTTGATTTGCTTTTTATGCGCGCCTAAATTAATTAAAAATTATTGTTATAGAATCTATAGACGTTTTTGAAAAGAAAAATATTTTTAAATAATGTTTTTAAGAAGCGATATGCACAAATTAGAAATTTTTTACTACATTTGGCCTTCAAATAAATTAAAATAATTGTATAAAATTAAATTAGATAACATAAAAATGTTTGAAACCAAATTATGTGTAAAAATATCTACTTTTTTTGTGTGATATGCAAATAAAATTAACTTAAAACATTTTAATTCACCCCACAATCGCAATTAATTTATGCATTTCAATAAATTTTCTTCTGTTCTATTTTGATTCCATAACAATAAAATTCATGTCAATTCATCAAAATATGCAGGGTGCTCTGTATGAAAAGAAATTTTTTTCATTTTCCGGACTTGGAATAATAATTTAAAAAAATTTAATTAAATAAACGAATATATTAAATTTAATATTAAATTCACGAAAAATTAAATATAAATTACGAGCATTAAATATTTTTTTTTTTTACTTTTTTTCTTAATATTGGTAATAATAATATGCAAAAGTAATATTTTAAAATTTAAGAAATATTATTTTTTTTTTTTTCATTTTATATTCGTATTTCATATTTAAATTTTCTTGAATTTAATATTACTTATATATATATTTTTTTTATTTTTTTTTAATAATATTTTTTTTTTAATATTGGTAATAATGATATGCAAAAATAACTGCATAATTTTTTGTAATTATTGTCTTAGAGTAAATTAATTTTTTCATTCTGCTCAAATATTCTTAATACTAATTTAAGATAAAATAAATTTATATTTAGGTTTTTTTTTTAATATTGGTAATTATTGTTTTTGATTGAAACAGATAGATAAACATTTTTTTTTATTTATTTCAAAAATCGACACAGCTCCATCAAATGTCTTAATACAGAGCATTCTTTCAACTTCGGCTCTAGTCGAAGGCATCTAATGTAAACAAACACTACATTCAATCGGTTCAACGCGCTCGTTATTTTTTCTTCAAAATTCTAACCAAAATTTTCCAGCAATTAAATAATACCAATCGTTTGACGTCATATTATCCAACAACAACAACTTTAATATCTTCTGCTACAACTTCCTTACCGTCCAATAAACGTGCTTCAGCCATAAATGTATATTTCGGTAATGTACAGATTCTGCGTTAATCTTTCTAAACCCAAAACAAAAATATTCATAATTTCATTAACATTTAAATTTTGCTTTTCATTATTGATTTCTTTTTTTTTCTTCTTTTTTTACTTTTTGTGGTTTATTGTTGTAACATTCATATGTTGTGTATTTTTTTCTATATTATTTGCTTTTTTTACACTTTTTCGTTAAAATTAACAAACCATTATGTTAGGCACAAAAACAAAAAACAAAACAAAACAAAAAAACAAAAACCAAAAAATCAAGTTTTCTTCTTTTCAAACAGTGGCTTCTACAATAGCTAGTTGGCAGTGGCAATAGTGCGAGATCATCAACGTTGGTCGTCCTCCCATTCACTCAGTATCAAATTGGGCTCTTCTCTTTTATATTCCTATTTTACAGGTTCTAAGCGCGCTCCAAACGTTTTCGTACGTGAACCAACCCATTGCAACTACAAAGCAAACTTTCAAATGCAACTCTTTTTATTATCCCCATAATTCTTATAATCGTACTTTATATACTACATAGTTTTGCCGATATATATCTACATATAATATAATATAATATATAAATATCTAACTACTTACACATGAACATGAACACAAACACAACAAATTTAGCATAAGTGAACTCACTTAGAGAATAGTTATTCATAAGTTAAGCGGTGCGGTTATTTTTTAATTTTTTTTTTTCATTTAATTTAAACAAACTAGCTTTAAGTATTGGAAAAACAAAAAACAAAAATAAACATTTGTAATTTCTTAATTTAGTTTTAACCAAAATTGTCGATCATGCTGGACATGAGACTCGATTTCAAAGTGGTTGGAGATTATTTTGAGTTGTTATTTTGGCGAAGGGAGAGAGAGAGAGAGTGAGTTTGAATGAGTGCCATGCGTTACATATAGATTTTAAGTTTGTTTGTAAGAGTGTGTGTGTGTCACTATTAAGTATGAATTTGTAAATTTGTTAGAATTTAGTTGTTGTTCATATTGATCTATATAAAGTAGAAAGTAATTTCATCATAGCCTCGGTACGCCAACTTACATGAAAGTGTTTCGAGAATTAAAAAAAAATATCCTTAACAAAAAAAGTTTATGAAATTTAATTTTTTATTAAGCTATAATTGACAAAAAAGTATATGAACTTTAATTTTTTATTAATTTATTGACATTTAACTGAAAAAAAATTAACCAGTTATTACATTGAAATGAATACAAACCAAAGCTTTAATTAAAATATCGTTAGAATATTTGAAATTTTCCGATACATACATATGTACATAAATATTTATGTTTTTTTAGTTCCTTTAAAGCTTTTGAAAAATATTTCTTATTGAAAGTTGCATATAATACCTCAGTTTTCAGGAGCTTTCATTAAAGTTTTCTATTTAATTCATCTAATTGGCATTTATTGTTAAAAAGTTGCATATAAGCTTGCCTGAGCTTTCAGAAACTTTCATATAAATTGTTATAACAGTGGCATATAAGCTTTCCTGAGCTTTTGGAAGCTTTCATGTAAATTATTATAATAATTTAATAATAAAAATATAAAAATCGGTTCATTTTGTTATAAAATGCCTGAGAATTAGAAAGATCCAATTGTTGCTGCTTACTTTGTCAAATCAAGAGTTAGAAGCTTAGAGTGAAAATTAACTTTTTACAAATATTAGTTGGAAAATATGACAATATATCAGAGAGAAAGTGAAAAGTTAAACGCTTTAAAAAATTTTAAAAAAAAAATTGTAAATTAATGTAAATAATATATTATTAAAAAAATAATTTTTAATTAAAATTTATTAATTTATTATTTTGTAAATTAAAGAAGAGAATTTAGGTACTTTTGCATTTTAAGTCGACCTCAAAATATTTGTATTCACTTTCACTACGCATTCGAATCATAAAATAAGCAAACCATTTCAATGCTGATTTCCTACTTAACACTTTCCCCTTTTCAGTAGTCGTCGACATTTTTTTTTTTGTTTTTACTTTTCTCTAATAAAATTTCGTTATCAATATGTATAATTTAGTGTAGATCTTTATCAATTGCTTTTGTACCCGTATTCACTATGTGCTCATGTGTGTCGGTATGTGTTTGTTTGTAAACAAATTTAACAAGTTAGTGAGTGTGTGTGTGTGTGTATGTGTGTACTTATGATGCACTCAAAGTAATTTCCCCAGCTCATCAACCAAATGCAGCCAAAACTACATAAAAACCATTATATGAAAAAAAAAATTATCAATTAATTATAGTGAGCTAAAAATATATAAAAACCGTTATATGAAATATATTATTTTAACAATTAATTAGAGCGATATCAAAATATAACGAAATCACGAGAGATTTTCTCAAACAAACGCAAGCAATTTGGCTGATGAATATAGTTGCAGCAAGCAAAATAGCATAATTGGAAACTTAATTTAACAAAATTAGTCAAAAAACATTAGATTTGAACAAAACTTACTTATAAGTCGTAGCACATAAAATTTAGCCCTTAAGCACATATATAAGTTTTTGTTAAAAAGTATATATACATCATATATATATATATAATATAAATCTATATAAATTTACAATACCAAAAAAAGAGTAACTAAATATGTTTGTCCATTTTCAATGAAATACAATTTTTATTTATTTTTATTATTCTTACATAACAAATGACATGCTGCCACTTCTTCCCCCTCTCTGGGCGTTATTAACGGAATTTTATGTATATTTGTAGATGCCAACACATTTATGGATACAACGAACGCTTTGGCGCCCGCACTGGGTGGTGCTACAGGCGCAGGTGGTGGCGCTGGCGCTGTGCTTTGGCCGGCCGGCACAGAGACGAAGCAGGAGATCGATTCCGGCATGATGCCACCACCAATTACCACGCAAATGCCGATGGGTGTGCGCCGCCCTTCATTGCCCACAGCCACGCCCATGTTGACGGATCAGCAGTTGGTGCGCCTGAACGTCGCTGACACACTCAAGACTGAGTTGATCGATGAGACATCGCAAAGCTCACTGGCCGAGGCCATACAAACGCCCGATGTGGTTATGGCTAATTGTGGCGCACCCATTAGTCCGTCGGCCATGCAGTTTCACGCACATTACGATCACAAGAATAGCATGGACGCGATGATGTTCGATTCGAATAGCATGTCGGCGTTTCCAGTAGCTGCCGTAGCGCCGCCATCTGTAGCGGCTGCCGTTGAGTTGGCCGTGAAGACTAAAATTGCTAAAGCTGTGGCACAACAACAACAGGCTGTCGCTGTGGACAAATTCATTACGGATTTAACCAAATCCACAGCGGTGGCAGATGATCCCACTGTGGCGGCTGTTGTAGAGGAGACTCTATTCAGCGGCGTCGCTGGTGTTAATAGCGCTGTCAGTGCGGTTATTGATCATCCATTCGGTGACATTATGCAGCAACAGCAACCACCAGCCGTACTCGAACGTAGCTTGTCCATATCGAGCAACTCCTCCTCGAATTCTAACAGTTCAAGCGGCTCTTCGCCACACACTGGCCTCACAGCCACACTCTCTGTCTCACCAAATAACTCGTTGAATGGCCATAACTCACCCATTACACAGGATATAATATTGAATTCCGAACCTGCAGCTGTATTAAATGCCATGCCGATGCAACAACTCTTGCCTACAGCTTTGGGTGGCAGCCCGAACGCGGCTGTGTCGCCGAATGTTGTGGTCGAGGCCGCCGTCAACGTACAAGGTACACCAAATGCCACTGCCGTCGCGGATCCTACCGGCGGCATTTCCACGGAAATGATCATGAATCCCGCAGTCTCGCCGTCCACGATACTGTGTTCAGCTAACGGTGCTGCCACGGCTGTGGTGCCGAATATTATGGCGCCACACCAAGTCACCATGGCCAATTCGATTTTGAATGACATCGCCATGCAACCGCAACCAACACAACAACATGCTGCCGTTGCGGCGCTGGCGCTCAGCAATATTATAATGAGTCCGACCAGTGCACCGGGTGCGGTGGTGGATGATGTGGCTAGTGTTGAGCAGACTGTTGATCAACCGGCCGATGTTACGGTGGCCACTTCGACTGCCGTTAGTAATTTGATTATTAAAGCCGCTGCCGATCTGATATCGACTCAGGAGAAACAGCAGCAACAACAGCACATACAACAACAACATCAGCAAATTCAACAGCAACAACAACAGCACATACAGCAACAACATCAGCAAATACAGCAGCAACAACAGCAAATACAGCAACAACAACAGCAAATACAGCAGCAACAATTACAACAGCAACACCTTCATCATCACCAACAAGCGGCAGCGCAACAGCAACAACAACATCAGCCGACACAAGCATTAATCAATGGTGCCGCCGCTGCTACCACTGCCAGCGCCAGCCCTTTGGTGAACTTGCTTTTAAATCATCCCGACGCGCCGCCCTCGGCCGCAGTGGCAGCAGCCGCTGTCAGCGAAGTTCAGTCGCAATTCTCATTGGCCATGTGAGTATCTGTCATTTCACCATTCCGCATACACCTAAATTACTTGTGATCAATCAATAATACTCCATTTCCTTGCAGTCCCCCCACAGCAGCACCGCAGGAATCTCTCATTGTCGCTTTGGCCACCGAAAACTCAATGCAAAAGTCCGTAGCCGCAGCTGCAGTGACCACAAATGGCGCTGTTGTTACGCAACAAACTACCGCTCCAGCTGCCGGCATTCTGCCTGGTGCTGCCGTTGGACCCGTGCCTCTTCCGCAAGAGTTGACCACCATGTCGGATCAAGATTTGCTTAGCTACATCAATCCAAGCACTTTTGATCAAAGTAAGTGGATTTTGATTTGATTTTTTTTTTTTGCATACCCTGAACATCCTGTATTATGTTTGCACGAGGATTTGTTTCTCTCCAAGAAGCTGTTCATTGTTGCAACCGCCGATATCGGTCTACTATAGCCTATAGCTGTCAAACAAATTGTTTGATCAAAGATATCTTCACGAAATATTTCTAACGCAACTGTACATCTTCAAAAAATTTTTCAAATCGGACCGATCAAAATCCAATCCTTGTAAGGAAAACACTTTTTCTTGACAAGATATCTTTACGAAACTTTTCACAGTTAATTTTCAATGAAAATGCTATAATCTTCGAACATATTGTTGAGATCGGAGTACTATAGCATATAGCTGCCATACAAACTGACCGATCAAAATCAAATTTTTATATGGGAATATTTTTTATTTGCTTTTTTTCGGTATTACAGCTTTGGTGCAATCGAAGTTAATGTTTTTTCTTGTTTTAACATTTTTCGAAATTATCTCGCACGTTTTAAAGGACTGATCTATAGAGTTAGACTGAAACTAGAATCCCATCAGAAATGCCCTAAGGCGAGAAGTAAAAATCTGTTTTTACCAACTTCAACTTGTCAGAATGGATTTGGTAACTAGGGTTCCATACAAGGTCTAGCCAAAGTTGTAAAAAAAAAAATGTTTAGTAATATACGGATCTCTAAATTATTTATGCCTGCAAGAAAAGATTTTTAGCTTTATTTTAATGGTGACTTGTTTTACAACATTAATTCGCAAATGAGTTGAAACTGGAATGCAACTCTGCGTGTTTATGTTTGTTTATGTGCTTTGATAAAATTGCAATCAGCTGAGCAATTTTTAACAATAGAAAAAAAATACAAAATGAAGAACACTAACAAGTGTAATAGCTGATTGTTAATCTAGCCTATTATTAACCGAGTACCCGGCTGTGCAAAAGGCAAAAACTAGTTTGTCAATTATAATCTTAATTTACTAAATTAATGTAGCTGTGCGACAAGGTCTTATGGCCTTATAGAAGAACTTCGATTTATTTAAAAATATATTAATTTCTCATAAATCTCTCTTGCTATTTTACTTGCAGTCTAAAAACATGGTGTTAGTTGATTGATCGACAAGTGAAGGAACGAGTGGCGTACAACTCTTGTGCACCGCTGATAGCATTCAGAGGCATTGATTGGAGGCAGAGAATGGTACATGGCTTTAGCGCCAACTTGCTAGTTGCCCGGAAGCATTGACAGTTTATTCATTGTGACACACAAGAAATGTGGTGTGGATGGGTGGAGTTAAGAGGCAGCTATGGCAGCTGCAAAAACAACAACAACAACCTCAAACTATAAATTGACAACATTACAATTCATACAGATAATTTATACAACATGCATACATACAAACACATACACACAAATAAATGTTGTGTCAATATTAACATTGTTGTGTTGGCCGTGAAACCGTGAAAAGCTTAAATTTAAACTTTTCGTCGTGTTTAAATGTTGAATGGCGCCACAAAAAAATTGTTTTGATGTCAAACACTTGCATTATTAGCGGAAAACTACAGATTTTCCTTAACTACAAGTACAATGTTTGCAATTGTTACATAATCATGTATGCATAACGAAAACTGAATACAAGAAGTAATGTGAAATTTTATGAAATATTTTAGACACAAGCTTGTCTAGTTGTATAATTGTGACGCAATTAATTTTTTCTAAAAAATGTACAAACGTTTTTGAGAATTTCTACTGATTTCTGATTCTGAAATATGTACGATTTGTTACAAAATCTAAAACAAGTCTCTGGTGCTTAAAGCACAAAACTACATACAAAAAATATATTAATTAAAATTAAAAAAAAAAACATAAGTAAAATTATTTCAGCATAATTAATGGATTACTTATTACTGCCATAGGTCAAGTGAAAATTTGAGCTAACACTTATTGTTATTATTATTGTTAAACTTAAAATAACAAAACTTGATGATTTGAATTGTACTACTCTCGTCGGTATTGCAACAAAAAATATACACGAGACTAAAACTATACATACAACCTTATAATATATAGAGTTTTTAATGTCAAGCTTTGAAATATAGTATCTAATACGTATTTTGTATAAGTCTATACTATGTATCTGATTCATACATTTATTACAATAATTATATACACAAACATATACAAAAAAAAAAAATTACAAAAAATCACCAGAAATAATATTTATATAAATAACAATTGAATAAGTCTTATAAATATACACAATAATTTGGAAGCAAACGAATTTGCATTACAAATATGGTCAATAAGCTACAGTTAAGTGGAAAAGTGAACGCTAAATTATTGAATTGCACTAAATTGTTGGTTGGAAATTTTGCAAATGAGTGTGTTGAAATTTTTAGTTATACATACATATAAATTATATATAACATTAAATCAATTGGGCTCGAAGTAAAATAATAAATGCATACATGTTTACTATATATAAATAACTGTTTTGTAGAATAACTAATTTGTATGCTGTTTGGCTAGTGTGCGCACTTAAATTATTGAATGGATTAAATGTTTACAGTGACCTGCGTTTTATGTGCACTTACAATTAAATATATAAAAAATATTAAAGAAAACTAAACATTATAAAATGAAAAATAAAACTAAAAATTATAAAATTAAAAATAAAAAACAAAAAATTAAAAACAAAAAACTTAAAAAACTTACTGAAAACAAAAAACGTTCACTAAAGCAAAACAATTTGGTGCAAAATTTTTAAGCATAAAAACTTAAAAAAAAAATATCTATACAAAGTTGAGAGAATATTGCAAAAAGACTTTTTGATAGTTCGTTAATATATAATTATTTTTTAATTAAAATTATTTTTGCGTTACACTGATAGCTTAGGCATTACATATAAGATTACATTTAAATTATAAGTGGACTTTTTAATGTGCGTTTTTGCGTGATTAAAGCGTTTCGCAAAAGCAGTTTACAGTATAATAATGGAAGGCGCTCATAGAGATTTTCAAAGTTGTATTTTGAGCAGTTTCTAAATTATAACACTTTTTGTTTTTGTAAAACTATCGTGAGTTAAGAGAGTTTGAGTTACTCATACATTTACTTTTGTTGTAGTCATGTTTGTGCGTAAAACAACAAATTACTGTATTTGAAACGAAAAAATTCAAAAATCCCCCCAAAAAATATGAATACTAATTTTGGTTATTTTCCTATTTCTTTAAGTTTTTGAAATGGCAAGCATTACTATTATTATTTTTTCTAAAATTAAAAAAAAAAAATTATTAAATTCAACTGTATGGAAATGCAAATTGTGCGTAGTTGTTAATGTGGTTATTAATTGTGATACAGTGCTGAATATGTGTATGTATCTGTGTTTAAAATCGCAAACTTGTCTAAATTAAAATTTGAAGTAAAAATTGTGTAGTTTATTGTAAACGTTACTGTTAAATAAATAATTTCTAATAAATGTTAATTAAAATTTGAACAACTGTAACTTAGCATAACTTAAAACAGGCATACGATTTGATTTCCTTTTGAAGAATACTTTGCCGCTCACTTTTCGAGCAACATTTAATACATTACTTATATTCTAATTGCATTTATTTATTTTATTTTTTATTGACTTTTTTCATTTAATTTAATTTTTTTATTTAAATTGTATTTAATTTTTTTAACATGAAATCATCACTAAATTTATTTTACGATTAATAATAAATACGTAATATGTTCTACCAACAGAATTCTTCCATTTTTTTGTTTACAAAAACAAGAAATTCAAACATAGCCTTAAAACCTGTAAATGTATGTATGTTCATTTAGGTATGCATTAAATTAAGATGATTTAAGAGGAAAAGAGGAAAACTAAAATACAAAGAATATTGAACAACGCTGACTTATAATTATTAAATGGAAATTACGTGCACATATGCATATGTATATGCATGTATATAAATGATATACATTTATAAGGGTGTACATTATTTCCCAAGCAATTTTTTTCTTTAAACACACTCCTGAAATTTCGGTTTTTGCTCTAAAAGTAATGGTTCAACGTTAACAAGCGCTTTATTTTCAATCTAAATCCTGCACAAAACGTTTTATTTTTACCATATTTTTTTGATCTTTTGCAAAAAAAATTTTTTTTCTAAAACAACCTTGAAAAAGTGATATTATAATTCCAAAATTTCCGCTCCATAAATAACGTCTAAATGATTTTTTCATAAAAACCTGCCTTTTAAAGTTATACGCAGTTAAAGTAGGGCATCAAACGTGCTGTATTGATATAGTACACCATGTCGTATGAGCAACACTGAACGTACAAATCACATGTATGAATATTTATGCCGTTTGATGTATAACTTTAACTGTATAAAACTTTTGAAGGAATATTTTTATAAAAAAACGAGACCTTTTTGTAGAACGAAAAACTTTGTATTAAAATTACCCATCTTTTTCACAGTTGTACATTTGTAAGATATCAAAAAATTCCATGTTATATACTTAGAAAAAGAAACATGATTCAGACACTTTTTAAATTGAAAATAAAGAGCTTGTTAACATATTATTCCTATTTTTAGCGCAAAAACTACAACTTCAGGAGCCATTTGCAAAAAAGAAATAATAAACTGGGGAAATAACTCACACCGTAATATACATGTGTATATTAATTGTTAGTTGTGAAGCATGGAAGTGTACTGCGTTTTACATACACATATTAACAATCTATACAGAGATTGTACATATTCTATATCTTAAGCTATCTAACTTTAACTATTTGTTCAAAAGTCGTTATTTTGTCGTATACATACACACTACAAACGATTACATTTCACAATTGCAATGTATACAGCGAATGTTTTAATAAAAAAATAAATAAAGTTCAAATATACACAAACAAATAATAAACTTAATGAAAAAACAAACGAACACATGGACATTTTTTGGTTTTTTAACCCACTATATGATCAAGTCTCAACGCCTATTTGCAGCTTGTGGATTAGAAGATAAAATTTATATGAACTTAATTTAATATTAAGGCCAACTGAAGCGCCACACAAACCTTACTGGACATCAAGCGTTGACTTGTAGTGTTTTTGTATTTCTTTATACATATTATACACTGAGATAAGTAGTAAGTTGTGTTAAGGAGATGATTGTATAATTGTTTATTGTATACATAAATTGATGGTTTCAGATAAATAAATAAGTAATGAAAATATTTGTCTTTTAATTCTTCTAGTGGTACCTATGTTATATATTATAGATATTTTTAAATAAATTGAGTAATTACCAACAATTTTGATGAACAAGTTAATTAACACATTGAATTATTGAACTTCCAATTTTTTATTAAAATAAATTTTAAATAAACTACCTAAACAAACAAATCCTACCGATTCAATCATAATATAAATTTATTATTAATATAATTTTTTTATTTGGGTTCCTTTTCTTTACTATGAAAGACAGGGTGATTTTATTGCTATTAAACTATTTTAACCTTAGTATTTTTTTATAAATAAATTTATAAAAAATATAATGGATCAATTTAGTAATTTAAAATTTAATTTATAAAAAGTTTCATATGTTTAAAAAATTAACAAAAAAATTCAAATCGTAAATCGATGACAGTAAATAATTCGTTTCACATCTCTAAGGAAATTGTCAATAGTAAATGTCAAGTGAGTGAAGCAGAAAAGAAAAACAAAAAGCAGAAATAGATACAGAAGTTAATTTGTTAAAATTCCTTTAAAATATAAAATTGCGTACTTAGATTATGTGTGTAAAGTTATAGCACTATATATATATGAAATATAAAAGCTACTTTTAAGGGAAATTATGGATTTTTTGTTTGCACCTTTACCTGAAACAAATTGTAAATATCGATATCTAGTAGCCACACAATAAACTTCATATATACATATGTATATTTATTTACAGTTCAAATGAATACGGAAGAATTACGTTTATGGCAACGAAATGCCATATTCGAGTGTGAATGTGATAATTTCATCAATAGACGGATAGAAGCTGGTCGAACACACCTATTGACACTGCCGAATCGGGCACATTCTGAGTTACCTGGAATTGATGCTGCAATACGACAGCATGGACTGCGGCTACCGGATGTAATGGGAAATAATGATCACAGACCTATCTCCAGCGCCAGCAGTAGTAATAACATTAGGAACGTTGAAAATGATGGTTATATAGATAATAACGCTAATATTTCCCCACCTCTTGCTCAAAGACGACGATTGGTGTCTAGAAATCCGGAATATGATCGTGATAATATGCTTGACAGAATATACCAAGAGGCTTTGTTGACAGCTTTTCGAACGAGAGGGTTAAGTGCAATTCGAAATCCTTAATGCTAATGGAAATAAATAATCGCTATTTAAGAGAGCGAAGGTGGCAATAGTGCCGACTTCTATAAAAATTAATAAACAAAAATTTAATGTATCTAAAATATTTATGAAATTTTAAATAAGACATTTCAATTGAAACAAAATTCCTTGGAATTGTATCTATGTAGCTTGAAATTTGTAGAACTTTATGGTAATTTTTAATAAAACGTAATGCTAACAAATGAAGAACTTATTGTGTAAAATTAATGTTTATCAACTTTTTAAACTGCCGATAAGCGTACCGAAAAATATAATGGGAATGCGTTTCGGTACGCTATTTGCTTCGCAAATTCAATGCTCGGCATGTAATTGTGAATGAGTGCAGCTGTTGAAATCAGAGAGAGAGAGATTTACCAGCTGTTTAAATAGCGGTTTGAGTTATTTCATGCCATTGACAATTTTGTTTTTGCTCCATGTGGCTATTTGAGTAGGGTTTTTCGTATGCCAGTAATTTGTGTTTAATATTATTGAAGGAGTTAATAATATTTGAATTAACAAGGACACAAAATGTCTTCGATAGAAAATGAAACAGCTGCGCTCAGCGAAATGGTTTGTGTTGAACATTAAATTGAATAAAATTCTTTACGTGGAGACTTAATTTTTCACCTACCTATGTAGGAGCGTCTAACAGCCCATTTGCGCACAGAAATAGAAAAAACAAAACGTGGCGAGGGACTTGAATTTGAAGAGGATGAAGAGTACGTAAAGTTGCAAACCGAGAACACAAAACTCAAGCACCGTTTAGCGATTTTGAATAAGGTTATATTTCATCATATAATAATAGTGTGTCATCACTAAATTATATTGCTCCATAATTCAGGCTATTGCGGCAGAAAAAAATACCTTAGGTGCGGCTGCTGAAGTGACTACAAAATATCAACCTGCCGAATTACCAGTTGCAGTAAACGAAATGATTTCAATAACTGAACATCTTGTGGATTTATTTACAAATGCAATCGCTTTGGCATTCCCAGAGCTTGCCGGTACCCAAGCAATCATATCACCGGTGAATGCCAATGCTGCTAAATTTGGTGATTATCAATGCAACAGTGCAATGTCACTTGCGAAGACATTAAAAGCTGCTGGCATAAATAAATCACCAAGGGATATAGCTAATGAAATTGTTAAGAATGTTGCACAATCGCCACTCGTAGCTAAAACCGAGGTAGCTGGTGCAGGTTTCATCAACGTATTCCTCCAAAAGTACTTCAGACACTATAGTTTAACTGTCAAAATTTTAAAAATTCTATTTTTCAGAGATTATGCAGTGCGCGCTATTGATACACTTCTGCGTAAAGGCGTTAACCCACCGGCTTGCCGGAAGCAACGTATACTCGTTGACTTTTCTTCACCCAATATAGCAAAACAGATGCATGTTGGTCATTTGCGTTCAACGATTATTGGTGAGTCCATATGTCGTTTGCTCGAGTTCCTGGGACACGATGTTTTGCGTGTCAATCATTTGGGTGATTGGGGTACACAATTTGGTATGCTTATTGCGCACTTGGAAGATCGTTTTCCCAATTTCTTAAACGAAAGTCCACCTATTGGTGACTTACAAGCCTTCTATAAGGAGTCGAAAAAGAGGTGAGATCAATAAAGAATAACTGTTTCGTATGTTGTTGTAGCGGCAGAATTCTGCCGAGTTGACAGTCTCGTTCCCACGACAGTCGGGCGTACGTAACAGGAACGGACCCAGATTTTTATCCGACCAAGGACTGTCAACTGTTTGTTATATTTTTATTTGGTAATCAAAGTATTTTTAATTCAATTTGCTCAATAACGAAGTTATAAAGTTCTTTTAACATTTTTAAATCAAATCCCTTTTTGATTGCAAATAAAATGTATGTATTTAAAAAAAAAAACCTTTTTGTCAATTAACTAATTAAATATAATTATAACTAATTATTTTTCATTTGTTTGCATTTTTCAGATTTGACGAAGATGAAGCATTCAAAAAGCGTGCCTATAATTGTGTCGTGCTTTTACAAGGTGGTGACGCAAATTCAACCAAAGCCTGGAATCAAATTTGCGACGTTTCACGTCAGGAGTTCCAAAAAATCTACGATCGCCTAGATGTAACACTCGAACCAATCGGCGAGTCTTTCTATCAATCACGTATGATAGAAGTTGTCAAGTATTTGGAATCGAAAAATCTACTTGAGGAAGACGATGGTCGCAAAATTATGTGGGCTGACGAAAGCTCATCGGGCATACCTTTAACGATTGTAAAGTCTGATGGCGGTTTCACCTATGACACATCGGATATGGCTGCAATCCGTTATCGTTTGGAAGAACAAAAAGTTGAATGGCTGATATATGTTGTAGACTCTGGTCAGAGCACACATTTGCAAAATATTTATCGTGCTGCTGAACGTGCGGGCATATTTAATCCGAAAATTCATCGTGCTGACCATGTGAACTTTGGCGTAGTGTTAGGAGAGGATGGTAAAAAATTCAAGACCCGTTCCGGTGAGACAGTTAAACTGTCTGATCTGTTAGACGAAGGTTTAAAACGTGCGCTAGATAAATTATTGGAAAAAGAGCGTGATAAGGTGCTTACACCAGAAGAACTAAAAGCAGCACAAGAATCTGTAGCCTATGGTTGTATCAAGTATGCCGATTTAAGTCACAATCGTACAAATGAATATGTGTTCTCCTTTGACAAGATGTTGGAGGATCGCGGTAACACGGCCGTATATCTACTATATGCATTTACCCGTATATGCTCAATTTCACGTAACTGTGGTGAGGACTTCTCCGACCTTGCTAAAATACTGGATAGTGGCACAGCTATTGATTTGGCACACGAAAAGGAATGGAAATTGGCGAAGACACTATTAAAATTCCCCGATGTGCTGGTCAAGATTTCAAAAGACCTACTGTTGCACACGCTTTGTGAATTCTGTTATGAAATTTGTACTGTGTTCTCCGAATTCTACGACAATTGCTACTGTATTGAGAAAAATAAGAGTGGCGAAATTGTTAAGGTCAATCGAGGCCGCATTTTGCTGTGCGAGGCTACGGCTGCGGTACTGAAACAATGCTTCTATATTTTGGGCTTAAAGCCAGTTTCAAAGATTTAAAAAATTTAATTACTCACTTTAATGTGCGTAATATTCTATTACTGTATACATTTTTTACAAGCATAGCGTTTGATAAAAAAAAAATGAATAAAAATAAATCAATACCGAGTAGTCTTTGTTTTAATGTTTTGAATAATGCTTTCAAATTGTTTCTATTATAAAATAACGATTTTCAATAAAGTCGATGTGCGAAACCTAATCTAACCTCAAAATTAATGTTTGAACTTCGACTAAATTAACTAATTTGAGGTATACTATACAGTTTTTCCCAAGAATGATAGAAACAAAATTTGCTTTCAGTCAGCTGTTCTTGCTGACGTCACGGTTGACTTGTTATTCGCCCGCTCAATTGAAAGTGAATTCGAATTGTGTTTTCAAGTGTTGTTTTAATTTTTAAATTCTATATTTTTAAAATGCGTTGTGCAGTGTTCGGTTCTAGTAATAACAATGGTAAAAATAGTGCTACGAATTGGAGATTGTTTTATTTCCCTAAGGATAAAACCATAGTACAACAATGGATTCATTTTTTTCGTCGGACGGACAAAATTAACGTTAAAAATGCATGCATTTGTGAAGTGCACTTCGCGCCAGAAGCCTTCGAAGGAAACTTGCAGTTTGAAATGGGATAGCATTTTGAATACAATAATTTCACTTTTATAAGCAAACACTCTTGCAGGTTTTAAAAAGTTCGCGGAATCTAACGAAGTTATTACCTAGCGCTTTTCTCACGTTAACCAGATTAACTCCTGCAGAGGCTAATGAACGGCAGAAAAGGATGAAGTTTCGTTTAAACCAGGACGTTTTTGAAAATTTGTTTGGCGTAAACAGGTTAATAGGCGGTCTTCCCGATCACCCTGACAGGAAGGAGCTCCATCAAGACAGATGGAGGAAATGTTGAAGTCGACAACACCCCAGATATGGAAGGGAATTACTTATCTCTAACCGGTAATTATCAAAATACTAAATCTTTTTATTTACATAAATGTATTATATATGCTTGAAACAAACACAGCAAAGAGACAAAATTAAATAATACAATGAAAATTCAATTAAATGAATATTTAGATAAATGTTCACTATAAAATATTCACTTATATTGATATCTTTTATTAATATTCACTTATATTGATGCTAACTTTTGATGATATTCATGTTTTTGTACTACTTCTTGTTTTGTACTGTTTTTGAGGTTGATGATCGCCCTGGAGGCTCTTCGTCTTCGATACATTCACGGCCGGTTTGGAACTCACTATACCACTTGTAAACATGTTTTTTAGACATAGCCTCATCGCCAAAGGCTTTCTGCACCATCCTCAACGTATCCACAGCAGAAAATTGATTCCGTAAACAAAATTGTATGCACACTCTTTGCTCAACAAATTTGGACATCGCAAAAAACGAAAAACTCACTTTTAGCAGCCCACAAAACGACACGTATTTCAAACACTACTGAATATTTTTATTTGAAATTTGACATAAATGTGACTGACAGTACTACCAACCTAAAAAGACTAATTCTCCAAATCCTTCGACGCGCGCAGTTTAAATTCAAATGTCACCTGATTTGTTGGGCACAGTGGTATGTCTGCAGTACAAAATTTATTCTTATTGCAAAGAAAAACAAGCAACTGAAAATCAGCTGATTGTACGTTGGTCAACTGTGACGTGGATGCGCAGAACGAACAAAATTTGAGCTCGTCATTGCGCAATCTTGTTTCTATCATTCTTGAGTTTTTCCTAGTTTTCATTGATTTCTTTTTTTTTATTAAAATTATATTTTGTATATTCATTTATTTCGAGTTTTCCGTGTAAGGTTGGCAACAGTGTCGGTTTCCTTCACCCATAGACCGTATAAAATTTACGCTCTGCTTCAGCTGTCACGGCTGACGTTGTTGTGACTGCATCAGCTGTTTATATTGTATTTATTTTTTACCTGTTAAAGTTTGTATCAATTAACTCCAATATGGATAAGGAAATTCCTTTCGAGGATCTTGTTGAACGCGCCAACGAGAAAATAGAGCTTGGTTATGAATTAATCTCACAATTAGAGGAATACAAGCAAATAAATGGTGTTGATAAAATTCAACGAAAAATCAGTCAAGAAGTGAAGTTTCTGCAGAAGGTAAAGATATGGATCATTCATGGTTTGCAGTAAACTATCTTAATTGGATATCATAAAAAATGTTTAGCAAATACCCAAATATACTAGTGAGCTTTTAAACCTTTGCAGGTTATTAAAAACGAAAAGTTAAAGATAAATCACGTACAATGTAGCAATCTTACACACTACGACTTCCTTGTGCAAATATTGAAATTGCAGCAGGATATAGTACATGTCGATTGTGGATTTCCAGTGGAAGGGCGCAGTAATCCACTACGTGTAGATATTGTTTGTGACAATGGTTTGAAATGGATAAAAGGTGGGTCGAAATTATATGTAAATATAATAAAAATGTGTTTTTAAATTAATATCCAATAAACCATTACAGCCATTGCACGTAATTCCAAATCTTTGGCTGATGCAGCAAAAGGTGAAGCCAGTTATGGAGCGCGTAGCATACTGGACCAAGCAGAGGAGTATGTAGATGCCAGTGCCCAACACTTATGCATGTTCAAGCCACCAAAAGTATGTATGCATGCTTTTCTATTTTCCTTTTATATGCGATGATTAAACACATCGCTTAGGTGGTTTTCTATTTCAGCCAAACCATTGATAACACGCTACTTGTAGAACTGCAAGAAATCGGCGTTGAAATTGCATCAATTGCAGAACCCTCCGAAAGCAATGAGAGTGCGGACATTTCTAGTGTGAGCACATTAAATATAGATATAACTACACTATTGGCGTATATAAGCAACGTGTGCAATGGCAGCTGTAATTGGCAATTCCGTGAGGGCATACTTACCGAGCAGGCGGAAAAGGAGCGCCAGACACCATTAAAGCCTGTCTTGGATAATCTATTTAAAGGTATAATGGAAGCTATAAAAATATTAACTGTAGCTAATTATTGGTTAATTTTAAGGCAAGCGTCTCATATGTTGCGAAACCGCATACAAATCATTCGAAGAGATTATCTCTTTGTTGGCGGGTCCGGAAGAGCACAAACGTGCGGCGGAATTAATGGAAATTGTGGAAGTTTTGCCCGATGTGACTACGGTGCCAGATGAATTAGCTGTGATTAAATTTAGCGGTAAAATAAATCAGAGGAGCTTGAAGATTTTCGCCTTCGGCATGCAAATGAAAGCGGTGACTGTGACCTCAAATAAAGCATTCGTACGCTCAGCGAAAATGCAGGTGAGCTTCACAAAAAATAAAAATATTTGTGTTGTATCATTTAAGTTAACAAAATGTTTTTGTTTTTCAGGGCATCAATGTACCAGTGTTTACACACCAAGCCAGGGCTTTAACAGAAGCTAAAGAGTCAACTGCCACACCCATACAATGATTGGCGATTTCTGCAATATGACTTGGTTCTTAATTGATGCTCGGTTACACTCGTAGTTAACGAAAATAGGAAAAACTATTTCATTGCATATTTCTAAACCATTTTTATTGTGTAAATTTAGCTAATGTATTATTGTTAAACTACTGTGAAAAAAAATTGTATAAAGTAAATTTAAATATGTTATGTAGGTGTAAGCATACATATAACGCACAGCCAAGTTGTACAACAAAAGTGTTCCAAAGCGCATATGCTTGCCGCAGACGAAGTCACTGCCACTGCTTAGTTTTCTTCGTTCTCATAGAAACTTTGTAAAAGTGCGAAATAGCTCATCGACGAACTGATTAACTGAAACGATAAATGTTATGTAATTATATAATGTGCAATTTATTTAAGCATATTGTTTATAATGTATTATAACTTATATGTACATATACGTACGCCGGAGAAGCTGTTCAGCGACAATATTGAGAACTTCATCGCCGTTATGCATGTCTGTCGTTGACTGCGCATAATCATGAATTGCAAGTTTTTGCGAAAAGCGGCACTGGTGGAATAAGAAACTATTGGAAAGGATTCCTTTTTTTCTTCATCGGCAGCTACTTTGACACTACTCTCCCAGTTGCAGGCATACAAGTGGTTGGCCATCTCAAGCGACTGCAGTGATTCGAATAGAAATTAGTATAATTGTTATAAATATATATTTATTTAAAATTATGAACACTAATAAATCGTAAATTTTAATAAAAATTGTTATTTTTGTGTTTGTTTACTAAATTCGTGCATCTTTCTACATTTCTTCTTCGCTAAAGCAACATGTATATGATTAGTGTTGCCAGCAGCATAAATGTTGCGGGAGACAATGTTGCCAGCAACATAAATGTTGCGGGAGACAGATGTTGCCAGCAACAGATGCTGCAGTCACTTTCTGCGCGATTCTGTGCGCCTAGTGGAATTTGTGAATTGACAATCTGCGTTAAATTTATTGTGCTGCTGGGATTAGGGGTGGGCATTGTTAGAAATAATAAATTTGAATTTAATTTTGTTTACCTTTTTTTAACAGTTTTTTTTAAGGCAATATAAAATTCAATTTATTTGAATTAACAAAAATATAAAACAAACAAAAAAATATAAAATTATCATCAAAAATTTTTATAATTTTTAATCAGGCATTGAAAAAATGGAAAAAAGTTACATACATATTCACTGCATATTTCATAAAAAATAATATTTTAAATATTTTATAAAAAAAATCTTAAAATTAAAAAAAAAATATTATTTCAAAGTTAAATTAAAAATATCATAAATTTTTTGGTAAAAAAGTATGTAATAAAAATAAATTATTTTAAACAAGGTTGCCACGTAAAAATATGGAAATATTAAAATTATGTCAAAATTCGTCTTTTTTTAGCAAAATTTGTATTTTTGTCTTACTAATATTATTTTGTTAAAATAAATAAATAAAGGGTTGCCATCTAATTTTTTAATAGGACATATATTTATATAAAAATACTGATGTTAAAAATATTAAACATTTTTAAAATGATATGCTATTAATATTAAAAAAATAAAGGGTTGCCACGTAAATTTTATATAGAACATAGGCTTATAGTCAATCAATGAAATTTTTAAAAGAAATATAATACGTAAATAAGAAAGACAATAAAAATTTAAAAATCTTAAGATTTAGAAGCTGGGGAGAAAATTTCAGTTGACAAGTCGCTATTTATTAAAAATTAAAATTATAATATACATACATATGAATACATACATATATCTGTATATCAAATGAAATGGTTTTAACTAAATTTTATCAAAAAAATACTCTTATAGGGTTGCCATCTGCTAAAAAATGGATTAAAAAATTCTTTGCAACATATTAAAAAAAAAATAATCGGCACACACTGTGAAAGTTTTCGAAGGCTTAACTTTATGTAAAAACGTACGTAAATGGAGTTGCCACCCTCATTAAAACCAAATATGTTGTAGAATATAAATAACTATTAAAAAATTGCTAATTATTTGAAGTTAAAAAAAAGATATAACACACATAGGTATGAAACAAACAGCATCTGCAGTTAACCAATCTTTTTTATTAAAATACTACTTAGTGATGTTGCCATCTGTTAAACATTAAAAAAATTGCTTCGAAAAAATATTTATTACATATATACGTACTTAAAACGATTACAGAGATTTGAATTGTTGTAAAAAAATTAATGGGGTTGCCACCCGTTACCAAAAAAAAATTTAATTCAAATTTCAATAGAAAAACTTAAAATTGCATTATTTTGAATATTAAAAAAATAGAATATAGGTATCAAATGACAGATATTTAAACAATTTGTATTTTAAATATACTAAATATTTTGTAGGGTTGCCTGCTGCTAATATACAAAAATATATACATACATATGTACACATATTTTTTTGGAGAAAATATTTAGAAATATATACCCTAGACATACGCTTTAAAAATTTTTCTTAGACTTATGTTTCTGTAAAATTTTTTATGGGGTTGCCAACCTTATCCAATTTGTCAAAATTTAGTTTTTTTGAAATAGAAAATTTTTTGAAAATTTCAAAAAATATAATATAGGTATCAAATGAAAGATTTTTAAACAATTTTTATTGTAAATATACTATATTGTAGCGTTGCCAATTAGTAATAATAAACAATTTTTTTTTGTTTCAAAAATATTGTACTACACATACGCTTTACAAATTTTCTTAGACTTATGTTTCTGTAAAAAATTTTAAAGAGTTGCCAACCTTAGCAAATTTGTCAAAAGTTAGTCTCTTTTTTGAAAACGAAAATTTTTGAAAATTTAAAAAAATATATTGTAGGTATTTAATGAAAGATATTTAAGCAATTTGTATTGTAAATATATTATTTTATAGGGTTGCCATATGCTAAAAATGTACAAAAATATTTTTTTGGAAAAAGTTTTTGAAAAAAATTACATATACTGCACACGCTTTAAAAATTTTCTTAGACTTAGGTTTCGGTAAAAATTTTGATGGCGTTGCCAGTCTTTTCAAATTTCTAAAAAGTTAGTCTCTTGTAACAGAAAAAATATTAATTTTGGGCTTAGAAAGTAGATTCTTATAAAAATTTGCGTGGTATTGCAAGATGTTGCCACCTCATTTTTAATAAAAAATAAATAGATATTTGAAATTTGCAGAGGCACAAGCTTACAAAGAAAAAAGTGCCGAATGCTGATCTTGGATAGATCATACCGGGTGATCCAAGTAGAGACACTTTTTCAATAGCATTTTTTGATAGATTATTTTTTCTTTCGAATAATAAAGAATGTTCTCCATTAAATTTAAAGTTTCTATGTTTTTTTTCTTTAAAAAAGTAGGAAATATCGATAAGATGGCCATTAGAAAATTTAAATAATTATATTAAAATATTAATAGATGTACTTTAATACAAACGTTCTGAATTATGTTGTCACCATTCCAGCAAAGCACAAATAATTGAGAGAGCGATGAGAGAATGTAAACCAAAAACTTTACGTAATCACCAATGAACATGTTTTGACCCTGAAAAAAATTATATTGAATTATTATAAGAATATACAAATTTGATAGATGAAAGTTAAAAAATTTAATTACATAAATCTTAAAAAAAAATAAGGAAATAATAGTAAAAAAATATTAAAAAAAATATTAAAAAAAAGTAAAAAAAAATTAAAAAAATTGAAAAAATTAGGAAAAAAATATTTAAAAAATTTTGAATATTAATTTTTTAAAAATTTAATTTTTTTTAAATAAAATTTAATTTTATTTTATTTTTAAAATCTATTTCCTCCCATCAGTTCTGTACTTACCGTCACCAATTGAAAGCCCACCATGCAAATTAGAACCGACGAAATCAAGAAATTCACCAATAAAATTGGACTGAAGAACTCTTCCATGCGACTGACGAAACTGAAAATGGTTTACAACAAAACATTAAAACTTTCGTTCTGACTTTTCCAGTTTTCCTACAGCATTAGCTCACTTAAATAATACGCAATGCTTGTTGGCGATTTTATCCAGACGTCGAATGCATTCCCGTTGGAAGACCGCCTCTGTGCCACGTCCAGCTCGCGTCGCTGCATACGAATCGGGTATGATAGTGTCGATTTGCGTGTGTAGAATGCGAAACTGGCCACAAGTGTAAGAAACAAAGAAGCCAAAGAGCGAATCCTCAGCAAAGAGTGTGGTCACCACACAAACACCGGCCCAAGCGGTGAATAAATAGGTGAGCGCATAACGCCAGCCATGATTTGCGTCGAAAGGAAATAACATTTTGTAAGGAAATGGCTTCGGCATGCTATCCAAGACATCGGGTTCCACATTCACCGTTAGCATATAAAGTTCCACCAAGGGCAGAATACAGTACATGGTAATGAGGCTGGACTGGAGCACCGAAATCACTTGAAATACACGCATATTGCGGGCACAAGCGCGCTCAACGGTGGGATGGGAGGAGCTGTGGTGAAAAGGTACAGTAAAAATATTAATTTATTACAATTAACTCCTTCTCCTTGTTTTCATTTTGCACTCCTCACTCTCATGTACCTCGTAATCCAGATATCCTTTACGAACTGTGCTAACAATTGCTGAAAGTCCCGTTGATGCAGTCGCATATGCAGCAAACGCACAAAGTTCAACACACCCATAAATGTGGTGCAACCATTCTCCGTAGTGACCATTATATTGCCGAAGGATTTGAGCAGGAATGCGCTCTGAAAACCGATGGTTATGCCAACCATGGCAACCACATACCAGGCCCAAGTGCTGTACAGCAAGCGAAAGTATTTCTCAAACTCACCAGTCACTGTGGGTTTCAGCGGCCACGATCCGTTCAGTTTTAGCCAGACGCACTGTAAGGGAAATCTGAAGTTTTTTTGATCCTTCGACGGTTGCGGATTGAATAACATCTTAAAGAATATTGAATTTTTGTCAGCGAACCTCTTTTTATGACGTCTAATGGGCAATTGAATACTAAAAACTGGCAATCAGTCGGCATTTCCTGGTATTTATAGGGATGGGGCGGCTGCCTTTTCGGCAATTAAATTGCTGTGGGCGTGTAAAGGACTCAGCATTTCTCTTTTAACTGTCAATCACGTGAGACGGCCGCACAAACGGCATTTTTAATTATTCGATTTTGTATGGCCATTCATTTGGGTGATGTGCAATTTAAATGTTAGCTGAATTTTTAAACTGTCAATAATTTTGTTCACTACCCACAATAAATAAAAGCTGCTTGCCCTTTATGGGCGTGGAGAACTTAATAATTTAACTGTCTATTTTTATACTGCTGTTTGAAAGGATATGAAAAATATGAACAGAAGGACACATAGTTCTAAGACTAAAGAAAAAAACATTTTTATTTAAAAAATATTTTTATAATATTCGAAAAAAATCGTATGAGAGAGTTGCCACCTATTTTAATTTACTATGTGTATATGAGATATAAGAAAAATGTAATACGCTATCAAATTGAAAATATTTTAAATAGCTTAAAAGTGGGGGAAAAAAATTTGAAAAGAGCTTTCCACCTTAAAAAAATTATAAAATAAAAAAAAAATTAACTAAAAAATTAATGTATTTCAAATATTTATATAATAATAGAAAAAATTTTTACGAGAGTGTTGCCACCTATTTTAATTTGCTCTATGTATATGAAATAAGAAAAACTTTAATACGCTAACAAATTGAAAATTTTTTAAATAGCTAAAAGTTAAAAAAAAAATGTGGAGAGTTGCCACATATTCAATGAAAAAAATGTGTAAGGTAATTTAATATAAAAGTGAAAGATTTAAGAAAGATTAAATTGGAAAACACTTTTATTGAAGTAGCCATCTATTTAAACAATCAATAAAATGTGATACACTTTCAAAAAAGAATATTAAAGATAGCTCAATAGGAAAATATTTTTGTAGAAGGTTGCCACCTATTTGAAAAGTAAAAAAATAAATAAAATGTCTAAGTTAAGTTAATATAAAAATACACAAAGAAAAGATTTTACGAATATAAAGCTTAAAGTTAAAAATATTGTTGAAGAAGGTTGCCACCTATTGAAAAGTAAAAAATAATAAAATGTCTAAGTTAAGTTAATATAAAAATATAGAAAGAAAAGACTTGAGAAAGCTCAGATATGAAAATATTTTTGAAGCAGGTTGCCACCTAATACAAAAATCAATAAAATTAAAAATTTTAAGTGAATTAAAAATAAAAAAAAAAATATAAAATATTAGAGTTGAAATGCTTTCAGTAGGGCTGCCACCTTTTTAAGACTTCGGATATATGTATGTATGTATGTAGCTCTTTATTATATATTGGTGTAGGAATGTATTAGAAAGGGGTTGGTGCATTCTTCGATATTAACATATTAAACTTACAGAAAATTAAAAAATAATTTAAATTTTGGTAGAAAAATATTTTGGCCTGAATATTATTTGAAAACTTTTTTTTCAGATTCTATTCGACAATTTTCCTTTCTACTTAGTTGTGAATTTAAAGCTTT
>CM050325.1:90219824-90270162 GCA_027475135.1 Bactrocera correcta
TCCGTGTCCGATGAGCGATGAGGCTCATTTCTGGTTGAATGGCTACGTAAATAAGCAAAATTGCCGCATTTGGGGTGAAGAGCAACCAGAAGCCGTTCAAGAACTGCCCATGCATCCCGAAAAATGCACTGTTTGGTGTGGTTTGTACGCTGGTGGAATCATTGGACCGTATTTTTTCAAAGATGCTGTTGGACGCAACGTTACGGTGAATGGCGATCGCTATCGTTCGATGCTAACAAACTTTTTGTTGCCAAAAATGGAAGAACTGAACTTGGTTGACATGTGGTTTCAACAAGATGGCGCTACATGCCACACAGCTCGCGATTCTATGGCCATTTTGAGGGAAAACTTCGGACAACAATTCATCTCAAGAAATGGACCCGTAAGTTGGCCACCAAGATCATGCGATTTAACGCCTTTAGACTATTTTTTGTGGGGCTACGTCAAGTCTAAAGTCTACAGAAATAAGCCAGCAACTATTCCAGCTTTGGAAGACAACATTTCCGAAGAAATTCGGGCTATTCCGGCCGAAATGCTCGAAAAAGTTGCCCAAAATTGGACTTTCCGAATGGACCACCTAAGACGCAGCCGCGGTCAACATTTAAATGAAATTATCTTCAAAAAGTAAATGTCATGAACCAATCTAACGTTTCAAATAAAGAACCGATGAGATTTTGCAAATTTTATGCGTTTTTTTTTTAAAAAAAGTTATCAAGCTCTTAAAAAATCACCCTTTACGATTGAATCCGAAGCACCAATGCGCTTGAGAAAACAGAAAAGACAGTTCACTTATGGGGGAGAAGATAATCCAATTCACGATGATATGTCAAAAATTTTAATTAATTTTTATTTTGCTATCTTAATACTGCATTCTTTTCAATCGATTAATGATGCGATTGCAGTTTCTCTAATTGAAAATTTATTAAGACCTAGCTGTGCCAAGAAAGATTGACAGGTTGGCAAAATTATCAATTGAAAATAAAATGGCACAAACTCATAACAACAGAACACTTGAGTCTGATGTGCAACGAAAATATTTAAATAATTAATTTTTTACTGCACCACTTATTATAATTTGATGTGTTGTCAAACTTAACATTTTTGTGATATTATATTTTCGACTCTATGTCATTGGGTTTAACTGGCGTAAACATTTGAACTACTACCAAGCAATTGTTATTGAGCATTACTGCGTTTATTTAGGAAAAATATTTTAATTAGATACTTATATACATATACAGAAAGGTGACATTTTTGTTAAGACTCTGAAAAAAAAATCCCGAAGCTGGACGAGCCAAGCTACAATTTAAAACCTATGAACCATCATATACTACTGTGCCCAAGAAAAGGTGACATTGTATTTATTTTCTTTAATTTTTAATTTGATTTTTTAATTCTTTATTTGTTCTTTTTAATTTCATCCCCTTCAAAGTAAACCCCTCCCGATGCAATGCACTTATGCCAACGGATTTTAAAATCTTCGAAACACTGGTTGTAGTCACTTTCCAAGATAGCTTTCAGTTCCGTCTTCGCTGCGGCTTGAATTTCCTCGTATAAAAACAGTGTCCCCGGGGCGGTCTTTTGAGCTTGGTGAACAGCCAGAAGACGCACGGCGCCAGGTTAGGTAAATACGGTGGATACGGAACGATATGGGTTGTAATTTTGACGAAATGATCACGAATTACGAAGGCAGTATGGGATGGTGCATTATCGTGGTGTAAAAACCAAGAATTGTCTTTCCACAATTCCGGCCTTTTTAGGCGGATAACGTTACGCATACGACGTAACGTTCAAATAATATTCCTTGTTGACTGTTTGATCGGTTGGGAGGAATTCATAATGCACAACACCACGATAATTGAAGAAAATAGTCAACATGACCTTGATTTTTGAGCGACTTTGGCGCCATGTTTTTGGTCTCTGCTCTCTTTTAGCACGATATTCGCTCGATTGATCGGTTGTTTCGGGGTCATAAGCATACATCCAAGTCTCATCGCCAGTTGCGTTTCATGACACCCTGGTAGTCGGAAAGCATCGTTTCACACACATCAACGCGACGCCTTTTTCCAAAAAATTCAATGTTTTCGGTACCAGTCGAGACTTGACGCGCTTGAGGCCCAAAACATCCTTCAAAATGGTATTGGCTGAGCCTTTCGATATGCCAACTTCATCAGCAAGGTCTCTAATTGTTGATCGACGGATTTTCAACACCAAATCTTTGAATTGTTGAACGTGAGCTTCGTCGGTTAAGGTGGATGGTCACACTGGACGCTCTTCGTCTTCGACACGTTCACGGCCGGCTTGGAATTCACTATACCACTTGTAAACATTTTTTTAGACATAGCCTCATCGCCAAAGACTTTCTGCACCATCCTCAACGTATCCGCAGCAGAAAATTGATTCCGTAAACAAAATTGAATGCAAATTCTTTGCTTAACAAATTTCGACATCGCAAAAAACGAAAAACTCAATTTTAGCAGCTCACAAAACGACACATACCTCAAACACTAATGAATATTTAGACATGAAATTTGACATGAATGTGACTGACAGTACTACGAACCTAAAAAAAAAATCTCCAAATCCTTCGATGCGCGCAGTTTAAATTCAAATTCACCTTACTTTTTGGACACAGTAGTATATCGTAGTTTGCGTCAGTTCAAAGCTAAAATTATTTGAAATAATTCTTACTTTTTCAAACGAAAATAATTTATGAATCTGCAATAAACCTAATTTATGTTCATTTAAATGTCATTAAAACTTTGGCTTATTTTATGTAAGGGAGTTCACTTGTGGTTTGCAATACCAAAGTAGAGTTGGGTTAATCTGAAGTTGAAAATGCTCTGTATCTATAGTTGACTTTTGACCGAAAATATCGGTTAATCTACGAGATATACAAATGAAATTCATAGAGAATCCTCTTCTGGCAGTTGTAACTCTGTGTATCGAAATTGGATTAAAGACGTGTTTTACTCATAACAGTGTACAATTGTGTCCAAAATAGATAAAATCGGACGAAAATTTGACCTAGCCCTCATATAAAAAAGAAATAATACCCGGTGACTTTAATCCATGTGATTGATGATTGCATGACCTATACCTTAACGAAACTCAGGGAACATTTCTCTAGTATGTGGCATCTTAACAGTATGTGGTATTGGCAATAATACATTTAAATCGAAGGGGTACTACCTCCAACTCCCATATACTACATATAATGATTTTCATTATTCCAGCAAGTTTAATGCCGAATGGCCGTCATAGTGTATGATTAATACATAATATATGTAGATATAAAATTGCGTGGTTTCCGATCCTCTGGTTGACATTTTACACTACAAGCGGTTTCCCTGGCTTTGAGTCCTGCAAGTTGAATTCAGCCCTCCCTTTGCATTTGCTCCTTGTTTAATCATTAACGTTCTCTGTTAAAATTCTCTCCATTAACATTTCCTGAATCTATGAATAAATATTCGCTGTTAACATTGATAAGCGGTCTCTGTTCAAAATTTCACCTTTTTAGTGTAAACTATTGACTTGCAAGTAATCGCTAAAAATACATTTTTTTAACCATATATAATCATATGTCATTATATGCTCATAGAAAGATAGGAAGAAAACAAGTTTGAATAACTTAAGCGAATTTGGTGCATCCACAACACTTTCAATTTGGAACTAAAAATTCTTGAAATATTAATATTTTTGTGTATGAATTCTTACATTGTTTGTAATTGATATACGTATGTAGATACATATGCACATATGGGTACGCACGGCTGCCATATATCAATATTCAGAGCGCCGGAAGCGCAACACCCTAAGCGTCCGTATACTCGTAAAACCAATAGGAAAAGAAGAAATTAAAACAAACACAACTTCAGTAATGCGTCAAAAAGTTGCCAAAAATTTTATGTGCATTTGTATGTACATATGTACCCATATATAATATATATGTACATACATATATGAATTTACTTGTACGTAGTTTTATTTAACTTCAGAAGTTTTGATTCGATTTCATACCCAATACACGAAAATATACATATAGTAGGAATGATTAAGTTATGATAGAAGCTTTCATTGCCTTTTTACCTTAAGGCGAAACCATACGAAAAAAGCCATGTTTCTGTGATTTTTTTCCTGACGACACAGTTAAAATTTATTTATCCAACCAATGGTACATTAAAGTATGACATTCGAAAAATGTCTTATCAATATTTTACAAAGAAATATTAAAAAATACGACAATGGCAGCAATTGTCCGGACGGGTTTCGAAAAAAAGTTGAATTGCGGTGCCTCGCATAACTCGTTGCTGGATCATGGGAAATCAAAAAATGAAAGTTCATTCGTTAGATAATAGTTTTCCCCAGGTAACGCTGTAAGAGTTTTTTTGAAATTCCAATTTTTGAATTTTTTCGAAGACTTTGAAGAGAAAAGCACAATTTTTTGGGAAAAAATCGGCTAATTTGTTATTGCGAAATCAAAATTATGAAATCCAACGATCTCCAGCGTTACCTCGTAAAATATGTAGAGAACGTGTTTAAAATTTCAAAAGGATCGGTACAGTATTTTTGAAGTTAGTTACGAGGACACCGACTTTGAAAACGTGAGTTGTGGGAAAAACGCTTTAAAGTTTTAAACACAAAAAATCCAGTGTAAAGCGTTTATAAGGCAGGGGTAAAAATACTCATAGCTTCGTCAATTTTAATTTAATTTACTCGAAATTTTGACACAATATTCTCCAGATATTATGCATTCACTTAAAAAATAAATGAAATGAAGAAATACCTTAAGAACCCCCCACCCCTCCTTAAAACAAGTATCTATCAAGGCATTCAGTCTGCCATCATATGATGATTTCAACAATCCTAATATCATTCTTTCATCAGTTTCAGCTTCTGGTTGTACCTTTCTCCTTCTGCTTACCACTATAATTTTTATAATTATCTGAAAATGTATACACATGTTTGCGAAGATTCTCTAACTAGATACTCAAATTTGCTTATAGAGTTCTTCAGTGTGTCAGCATTATGTAATCAACTTCTTCATAATTAGGTGATTTGTGTTTACCTAGGAAATTTTAAGATTTTCTATAGTGCAATCCAAGGAATCTCTAATATTGGTTGCACTCAGATCACAGTATTTACCACAACTGAACAACAAATATCGGATTACGATGTAAAAAATAAGATAACATATAGTGAGTAACATCATCAAGAGCTAACCACAATTCTAAATCAGGTTGGTTGCCATTTGGGAATATAAGAGAATATACATAATTGACCTTTTCATAGAGTTCAATTGACTGTGTTGTAAAGAGTGTCAGCTAGTGACGGGGAGAGTAATTGTCTAGTAGAAGAGAGTGTAATTTATTGAATGGCAGTAGTGTTTATCAACAATGTTTGTATGTGACTTTATGATCAAAATTTAGGAACTGAGGGAACACATACATATTTATAGTTAGTGATTTATGACACATAGCTATGTAGGCATACTCGTATTAATATGCTTAATCATAGTTGGTAAGTTGTTTGGAGTTTCCGCAGTTGTTGTGTATCTCCTCTAACTCTTGAAGCGTTTTTTTTGTTCTAAGACTAATTTATTTGCTGTTTTGTTCGGAATTTTCGTTTTCCGGTAAATGAATATATTTGGAGAAGTGTTGATAGATTAGTAAATGGCAATAGAACAGCAATTATTTGTCTGAAAAAGTCTAGGATTCCAATACTGAACAACATATTGGGTATTCTATTCCTGTTTATGAATGTACTATCTATGGAATGACTCAGCTTTTTTATCTTCGACAATTTGAAACTCATAAAAGAGGTCCTTTGTGTAATACAAATAAATGATGGTCCATTTCTAGGTTCCCTAATAAAAAAATATAATAACTTCAAATTTAATTGAGAATGCTTATTATCATTCGAAAGAACTTGGCATTTATTTTTTGAAGAATATCGTTTTCAATCGTTGGCCGCGGCTCCGTCTCAGATGGTCTATCCGTTGAGTCCAATTTTCTATGACTCGTTCGCGAATTTCGAATTGAATGATTTGTAAACGTTGTTCATGCATAATTCTTTACATGATGAATTTCCGAACAATATTGAACAAAAATAATATGACAATTGGACACGACCCACTCGTGATCTGTCAAAAAAAAAAAGGCTATTGAAAGAGTACCTTTACTTGGATCACCTGTTATATAGCATATGTCAATTGGTAAAGCATTGTATGAAATCCACTAGGGGAAGATTTATTCTAGTACCTAAATCGAAATAGCGGACTTATGGCAAAAGTAAAAATGGTACAATAGTGCCAAAGATCCAATCTATTTTCATATGTAAAATTTAAAATTTAAAAAAGATTACTTATAACAGCAGGGGGTCCTACTAATGTGCTGACATACAAAATAAATGTTTATAATCGCAAATAACAGTAGCAAATTCTTTAACGAACTTATCAAGATGAGATAGAAGAATGCGTCGTTAGATAAGACTCTGCCCTTGAATCCAAAACCTCTTTATTCTACCCTGTTCCCCTCAGAGGTGTTGTATTCAACGAATAACTTTCTTCAATTCTTCAAGTAGTCGATTAAATCTTAATGGTTCAACGAGATACATTTCATTTAAAAACAGCATGTTATCTATGCATGGCCATACCATGGTTGCCTTCTATACTTCTGGATTGGAGAGCAAAAACAAATTTTAATATTTGAAAATCACGTTACTGTTTATGAAAATATTCTGCATTAAGATCTATACACTTCTGCATGCGTTCGGACCAATTTTCGTAGCACTTTTGCCAACTTGATTGAGGCATCTCCAAAGGGCACTTCAACCGCATCTTCAAAGTCGATAAAATTTGGCCTCTTAGTTTACCTTTTATTTATAGTACAGTCATAAAAAAGTCATGAGAAGACATGGAGGATGTAATCGATTTAATTTGTTTTTTGGTCGATATGATTATTTTAAGTAACTGTAAACAATACCGCATCGTAACTCACAAAAACAGTGTTGTAAACGCAATTGACAGAAGTATTTAACGGTACATTTTGGAATGTATTTAGGAATATTTAAGGACAATATTGTACAATCCACAACCAAAACCACTTAAGATATATGAACCAAACCTGATACTTCATAAAACACTATTTTTAATTTGATTCTTTTACATTCCACTATACAAATGAAGCACCATTGATGTGTCGGAGTGAAAATTTATACAAATACTGCTTTTGAAGTGTGACAGCTTATTGCTAAAAACTATCCCGATCGGGCCAAAACTGTTCACGTACCCAGGTACCGATTATATGAACCCTGTACCTAATGCGAACTTTTTTCAGAGAGAATTATTTTCTGATAATAATATGCTCGTGTGCTAAAATTGGGTTGAATTGGATCAATCATTTACTTGGTCCCCACATACCTAATAGAAACAATTTCGAACTTCCGGGTGACTTTATATCGCAAATATCGGTCAAAATGTGAGTTTTCTTCATGAAAATGAAAAAACGTATTTTTGGAATAATAATGTATCATTGTGCATAAAAAGGATAAAATCGGGTGAAAATTTGTGTTAGTCGCCATACCGGACTTTAAAACATCAGGTTGACTTTATACTGCGTGCATGGTATGTGAGTTATCTAATAAGACTCAGCAGAGAATATCTATTTCTGTTAGCGGTATGTAGTATTGTCAAAAAATAGATGAAATCGAAACACTGGTTGTAGTCACTTTCCGGGATGGCCTTCAGTTCCGTCTTTGCTGCGGCTTGAATCTCCTCTATCGTATAAAAACCGTGTCCCCGGAGCACGATAATCGAAGAAAACAGTCAACATGACCTTGATTTTTGAGCGACTTTGGCGCGGGTTTTTTGGTCTCGGCTCTCTTTTTGGCACGATATTCGTTCCATTTATCGGTTTGTTTTGGCGTCGTAAGCATAGATCCTAGTCCCATTGCCAGTTATAATGCATTTCATGACACCCTGGTAGTCGGAAAGCATCGTTTCATACACTTCAACGCGACGGCTTTTTTCCAAAAAATTCAATGTTTTCGGTACCAGTCGAGATTTGACGCGCTTGAGGCCCAAAACATCCTTCAAAATGGTGTCGGCTGAACCTTCCGATATGCCAACTTTATCAACAAGGTCTCTAATTGTTAATCGACGGATTTCAACACTAAATCTTTAATTTGTTGAACGTGAGCTTCGTCGGTTGAGGTTGATGGTCGCCCTGGACGCTCTTCGTCTTCAACACCTTCACGGCTGGCTTGGAACTCACTCTACCACTTGTAAACATTTTTTTAGACATAGCCTCATCTCCAAAGGCTTTCTGCACCATCCTCAACGTATCCGCAGCAGAAAATTGATTCCGTAAACAAAATTTAATGCAAATTCTTTGCTCAACAAATTTCGACATCGCAAAAAACGAAAAACTCAATTTTCGCAGCTCACAAAATTACACATATCTCAAACACTAATTAATATTTTAACATGAAATTCGACATAAATGTGACTGAAAGTACTACCAACCTAAAAAAAAAAATAATTCTTCAAATCCTTCGACACGCGCAGTTTAAATTCAAATGCCACCTTCTTTTTTGGGCACGGGTTTGCACCCGTACTTAGTGCTTCCCTACTTATTTTCTTAACGTTTATTGGCTTATCTCTTATTAATTAAATTCTGTTCTCTTTCCACCCGAAACACAGAGAGCATGGAAGAGAAAGTGAATATTGGAGCTCAACAAATAAAATCGCCAGCGCAGTGATCGCACATGTTAGTTGCCGGCAAGGTTTTGCCCGGCGTGTAACATAATAATACGGTGATAAGCCGTCAAACATAAGAAACTTGAAGCCCAAGCGGCAGAAGAAAGTTCAAGTGCACGTAAAAGTAACACAAATAGAAAAACAATAAACTAAATACAAATAAAATTCAAATTATAATAATAAACAAGTCGCTGAACGCAAAGAGACTCGTTGTCGTCACCATATATGATTGTATGTTTGTGTGCTATGTAAATGAGTGCTAAGCAATTTTCAATTATAAAATGCGAATTATGGAGCGGAAAAGTGCGGTCAACTCTCGTGCTGGTCTAATAGTGCTGTGCGCCAGCGTCTGGCTCTGCAATTTGTGCGGGAGTGCCGTGGCCGAGTCGGTGTATGTGCAGGATTTGAAGGGTCTGTCGTGGACGCTAACCAATGGCACTTACAGTAAGTCAGTGTTTCGGCATTATTGAATATAGTTGGGAAGGTGCGGCGCGGCTTATCACATAATTGCCAAGTAATAACCCGTTTATTGTCTCATTTCGGTGTGGGGTTTACTACTTTGTGTCTTCCATAGATACTTATACCTAGCGTGTCTTTATAAAGACACAATACATTTGTAAACATTTTATGGTAATTACTGGCAGGCGTGTCTAACGTGGAAATTCTGAAATATTAGTGGCTTCTGTCGCGCCTGAAGGCATGGCAAATTAGCTGCAGGTCTCTCTCATGCAAGGGCCAGTTGTAGGCAGGGTTAACATTCGACCCTTATATGACAAGCAGCCAATTGGCACGGCTTTTAGGATCAGCAGAAGCCCAAGTTTTTTATTAAAAAACATTTTGAATAAAAATTGCATTTTCAGTTAAGGCTAACATATGGACAGTCACTCTTCTGTATGTTCTTTAGTTTTTCCAGCGGCAAAGTCTTAGCGTTTTTGGGGCTTATCATTGGGGCGATTCAACTTCAACAATATTCGATATTGGTTTCGTCGCGGCCGTCTTGGGAGAACTTCTCCTATCACTTCCAATACTCAAACGGAAACAAATCTCCGCTGGGAACTTTAAAAGCGTTTTTTTGGCATTCCTTCTGCATTTAATACGAAAATGGTTTGAAACGTTTCATCAATATCAGAAGAAACCCTAGGCAATTTAAAAACCTAAACGATTTTACTCGTATTTCTTAAAAACGACAGATACTACGTAGTTGAAATTTTGGACATACGGCAACGACGAAGTAATAAAATTTTAATGTACATTTTTGAAAGGTTATCATTCTGTTTGTGGTAGTCCCGCTAAATAAACGAACATCAAATTTCATCTCATAAATTATAATTTTTTCAAGTCCAACACATTTCCATGTTATGAACCAATTCTCCCTTTAATTGCTTCAATTACAAGCAAAAAGTTTCGTTGTTAGCGATTCATGCCCGACTCATTTAATGCTCACAATTATGGAAATATGGGCAAACATAACGGTTTAACAATGAAATATCAACAATGAGTCGTTAAATATAGAAAGCAAAACAATATTAAAATAATGCAAAAATCAAAAAAAAAATCAGAAACTTCACCTGTAGTAAATAATACCCTATAAAAAGATCAGAAATTCCAATTATAATAAATATAGGGTATTTTTTTGGCAAGTGGTTTTCAAGAAAAAAATAACACTAGTAATTTAGTGCAATGACCAAGAATTAAGCTTTATTAAACGAAATTGGTTTGACATTATGTTTTAAAAATAAATTTGGGCAACTGACACCTGCGGCTGGCTCCAAGAAATTCTAGTCGAGAGTCCTCATTTTCGACCACTTTTCGCAGCAATTGGTTCCGTATGTAAGCAATTACGCGCAGAATATTCTCTTACAAGGCGTTAATCATCTCGTGTGTATCTGAGTAGACAAGCGACTTCACTTAACCCGAAGAAAATAGTTCAGCGGTGTTAAAAAGCACCATCATGGCGGCATGTAACACCATCTTATTGATACCAAAGCTCATTTACATCAATATCCTTTTATTCAGGCACGACTTAGAGCAGTTTTCTCAATATCTGGTTAGCAGCCATCTCTCAGTTAAGTTCTGGTTAATTTAACCGATACTCCTACTTTCGGTAAAGAACCATTTTTTTACCAAAACTTAATTGACAGATGGTGGCTTAGCAGATATTCCTTAGTTTTATAATAGTGAAAACATGAAAAGCCGTCCTTCCAGAGTAAAACACTTTTTTCCGGTTGGTCCGGAAAGTAATAGGACTGATTTTCTTCCACCGCGGCTGTACTTCCGAGCGTACGCGCACCGACTGGATTCGGTAGAGGGCGTTTCTAGCTAACGAACGAGCGGTTTGTCAGTCCAGGAGAGTCAGAACAAACATTTTCGCGCGACGTGTTTCTGTGAGTGATACAAGCCAAAAATGCAGCGTTCGTTAGAGCAGAGATACGAGATTAAATTCTGTGTGAAACTCGGTAAATCTGCGACAGAGACGTTTGATGTGATGAAGCAGGCTTACCCAGATGTTGCTTTTGCAAAAGAGCGGTGAGTTTCGGTGGCACTGGGTATTTTTGGAGGGCCGGGAAGAGGTCGCTGATGAAGACCGTGCTGGAAGACCTGTGACTTCGACAAACACCGACAATCTGTGACTCGTGTGCGCAAAGTTTTGAACTCAGACCGTTGACTAAGTATTCCTTTAATTGCTTAGATACTTTATCAAAATCTGAGGGTCATGACATTGTGACGGAGCACTTGAACATGCGCAAGGTGTGCGCGAATTGGAAGTTGCACCGCGACAACGCCCGGCTCACACCGTCTTTCTTGTTAACAGCTACCGAACTAAGGCCGGCATCCCAAGGCTTCCGCAGCCGCCCCACAGCCCAGATCTGACACCCCTCTCACTTTTTTGCGTTTTCTTGCCCGATAAAAGGTAAGCATTTTGAAACGACAGTTGCCATGCACCTCGGCTCTGAAGGCTATTCCGGAGAATGCCTCCCATGACGCCTTCAATGCTTAGCGTTGCATCGACGAAAAAGGATCCCATTTTGAAAGGTTTTGAAGAATTGTAACGATTGATTCAATAATTCTTTTTAAATCGACTCAGTCTTATTACATTCCGGACAAACCTTGTTTGGTTTTATATTCAATACGGTTGCTTTCAAGAGTGATGCACTTTGCGTCACCATTTTTGTAGTACACGTAGTATGACTTATCCTTCGATTCAAAATAGGCTACAGTTTCATGAGGAAGCAATTCAATGTTTAATTCATGGATTTTTGCCGACGTTTTCGGGTTTAGTACACTTGAAGATTCCCAAACACTGCTCTGGATCATCAACTCGTCGTTGCTTTTGGTCGAAAGTAAGCTCGAGTGCCGCCTACTTTGCACAGAGCTTTCTTATACCCAAATATTAGTGAAAGTTATGATGAACTCCTTTAGCTGACATCATCGGTCATCCAAGATTATTTGGTACACTCATCGTTTTTGCTTTAAGGGTATTTTTTCTCTTCAAAAAGCAATATTTTATCAACATGGCAAATTCCTTTTCATCAATTTTTTCGAAATAATGAAAGTCGCTTCATTCAAAATGATATATGTAATTCGCAAACTAATGATCCGACAGCTGTCAGATATATATGTACATACGCCTTTGAAGGTTTTTCTTCTTCCTTACTGGCGTAGACACCGCTTACGCGATTATAGCCGAAGCCAGCCCTTCTCCAGCTGGCATTTCCAACGGAGTGGGCGTCATCCTCTTTCTTTGCTCCCCCCTGCAGGCATTCCATCGAATACTCTCAGAGCTGGAGTGTTTTCGTCCATTCGAACGTCATGACCTCGCCTGCGCAGCCGCTGTCTTTTAATTTAACTAAAATTATATCATCTCAAAATCTTTATAAATAATCCAAGCTTAATGTTAAATTAACTAATTTTTACTGTAATTTTCTGATTTAAAAATTTCATCTACAGCTAATACGAAGGTAAATTTGCCGTCGGGTGTCTACAGCGCTGTCGCGGGTGAAGATGTGCTCAAGTCTTACAATGACGTTGATATGCGCTACATTTCTTATGGTAACTGGACCTATTCTCTGAATTTCGCTGGTACGTACCTCAAGTATAAATTACCTATTATTTTTTTTATAATTGTAAAAACGTCTATAATCTTTCACGTTTAGAGGAAATCAAAGACTCGCGTCTCATAAATCTCACCTTTCACGGCATTGACACGATTTCGGAAATTTATCTTAATGGTCACTTATTGGGCTACACCGACAACATGTTCGTGCGCTACACATACGAAGTGGGCCACATATTGCAGGACGTGAATGAATTGGTGGTGCGTCTGATCTCGCCGGTGCATGCGGCGCGTGTCAGAGCTGAAGAGTTGGCAGCGCGCAACATGTCTGTGCCGCCCGCTTGCCCACCCGTCACCTATAAAGGCGAATGCCATATGAATATGCTGCGCAAAATGCAGTCCAGCTTCGCATGGGATTGGGGGCTGGCAGCGCCCTCAATGGGTATCTGGTAAATGGTGTCAATTATGTCTTATTCATTTGCTTTCAATTAAAATTCGTAATTCTATTTGTGTGTCTTTAAAGGAAAACAGCAACGCTGGAGTTCTATGAGGTGGCTCTGATACGCGATGTGGATGTGGCAATTAGTCGCAATGAAACGCACTGGAATATGCATATACGTGTCTTTATCGACAGCGGCGGCAGACGGGATTTTTATGCTGAGCTCAAATTTTATGCGATGTATGTTTGTAGTCTTTTTGTTGTTGTTGTTTGGGGTCTCATTAATTTTGTTTTTTAGTGAGCTTATGGAGGAACCCATTACAATTAGTACTTATTCGAAGAAAATGTTATCATGGAGGAATCCCGTTATCACTTTCGATCAAGCGCTACCTATTGTAAGTGGGAATAATTGAAAGGTCGCGAGATTTCAACTTTGTTGGAATCCTTAATTTGAAGCCAGATGCTTTTAAGCAATGAATACCTTACTCTTCAATTGGCCCATGAATATCTTGTCATTAGGTCTGGTTGGTTCTAAGCACTACTTTATGAACGCCTAATATCATCTTTGACCCGACAAAAAATAACCCTTTTAACACAAGGGTGAAATGTGGTAACTAACTGGGTGAAAAGCACTGAGCCGGTTTTACTTCCAAAAAAATCCGGATACATACCTTCCTTCTTCCTTTTTAGAAACCTAGTATGGAACCCCAATGTTGAGGAGAGGGTAGGGAAGGAATTGAACACCTTATATTGTAATAGATTAGCTTTTGGAAAGTGGTGGAGTGACACCAAAAGCTGTGCTTTGGCTTTACCAAAATGTAGTTAAGTCAATTCCGTTCAATGCTGCATTTGTCTAGTGGAGGGTGCCAGGTAAAGCCACATTCGTTAAACAGCAAGAAAGTGTTCAACAAGCGGCTCTCATTAGCTATACTTTTGCGCTCTTACAATACCAACAATAGACCTTAATGCCATTATACATATAGCATTGGTGGACATAGCCTGATGCATTGCTGCGAATGTTGCTCTCAGGCTCCGGAGATATTAAGGGGTTTAGAGATATTAGGGGGGGAGCATTCTGGAATCCTTTTTCACATCGACTGCATTCCTGATAAGTTGGCACCGTGGAACCTACTCCTAGTGGCATTTTCTCTGTCGATATACCGCATTGAACTTTTTCACGAAGCTCAAGGGTAGGGTTGGAGAGGAAGTCTTCTGTAGCGAGCCCTCAATCAATTCTTGTTTTAAACTGCAGACCACTGGAGTGTTTTTAAAGCAAAAGTGGCAGCCACCCAGATAGCATCAGATGTACTTATCAGAAGTGAGGTTTTTTTAATCCAGGAATGCGGCCACTCCGATAGTATAGCTGTTATACAGGCTTTGAGCTCGTTGACAGTGGAATCGTCGGAAACTGTAAAGCCGATGAGCTCGCTAGAAGAGGCACCTTAACCACATTCCATATGGATGGGAAAGACCTGAGGTTATTTCACGCGAGCTCAGCAAGTAGGAGTTCAGGGTATTGTGGGCAAAATTACTCGTGGACCATCCACGAGTCTGATCTTTTTTAAAGAACTATTTCAGTAGAATGTTGTGAACGAAGTTAGAAAGGCCGCAATTAATGTTTAGAAAGAAGTATTCATAATATCTGGAAAATATAATTATTATACTTTTTTATTGTTGATTCGTGCAAAACGCGCATGATTTTGTGAATTTTTGAGACGAGACAGTTTGACTGGTTTAGTCAAACAGTTATTAAAACCTAAATACATTAAACTAGGTTAGATATATTCCATAAAATACCTACTATCTTTAATTTTAATGTTTAGGAAAACGTGACTCTGTGGTGGCCCAATGGTTATGGCGAGCAAAAATTATATCCACTACATTTTTCGATGAAAGCCTGGCTAAGTGCAGAAGGTCCCGATTCACGTGCTCGTACTACATCGACGAAGAACATAAAAGTAGGTTTTCGAACGATCGAGTTGGTTGAAGATGCGGCCAAGGAAGGTAAAGGGTTAATTAATGAAATACATACCAAGCAATTATAAATAGTTTGAATGAAAAACAGGCGTCGGCAACTATTTCTTATTCAAAGTGAACGACGTGGAGATCTTCATGAAGGGCACCAATTACATACCCATGCATATACTGCCCGAGCTGAGCTACGACGAAGTCCAAAGTGGGTCATCGATTAATACAAATTTTTTTATTGTTATTACATATTCCTTATATGTCCCATTTATCCACATTTTACAGTACGATATCTGCTGACGGCTGTCAGAGACGCGAATATGAATATGATACGCATTTGGGGTGGTGGCGTCTATGAGAGCAACGAGTTCTACGATAAAGCCGACAAATTCGGCATATTAGTGTGGCAGGATATGATGTTCGCGTGTTCTATGTATCCCGTTACAGATGAATTTCTTGCATCAGTGCGCACGGAAGTCATACAAAATGCCAAGCGCATCGCATATCATCCCAGTATTGCAATAATTGCGACGAATAATGAAAACGAAGCGGCGCTTGTGGATAACTGGTATGGCACGGCCAGTGATCGTGAGCGTTTCGAGTCCGAATACCGTGAGTTGTACGTTGGCACCGTCTTTCACGAGTTGAAGATCATACAGGATAACTCACGTCCGAAGCCACTGATCTCCTCGCCATCGAATGCCAAGGCGAGTGAACAGGATAATTATATTTCAAGCAATCCTGGTGACCCGAACTACGGCGATAGTAAGTCGTAGAACGTTGAAGTGTCAACTTATATAGTATATAAAATAATTATACTTATTCTACAGTACACTTTTACACGAACTATGAGGATGCTTGGAACCCAAATGTCTTTCGACGTCCGCGCTTTGCTTCCGAGTATGGCTTTCAGAGTTTGCCAAAGCTTACCTCCTGGCAGTTGACTAAGAACCCCAATGATAATCTGCTCAATTTAATACATCATCGTCAACATCATCCCGCCAATATGACTTTGATAACTACTTTGATAAGACGCCACTTGCCGTTGCCGCTGCCCGAGGATGATACTTACATTGAGGCCCTGATCTATTTCAGTCAAATCGCGCAGGCGATGGTGACGAAAATAGAAACAGAAGTCTATCGCAGTTTGAGAGACACTGAACATCACACAATGGGCGCACTCTACTGGCAGTTGAATGACGTTTGGGTGGCGCCTTCTTGGTCCAGCATTGATTTCTATGGAAATTTCAAGGTTTCCGTTCATTTCTCGTCTTATTTTAACAATTTAACTCAATATTTCGTTTTTTTTTTGGTTTCTTGTAGATACTCCACTATTGGGCGAAACACTTCTTGTCACCAATTCACATTGTGTCACTCTACGACTCCGATCAGGAAGTGGTAAATGTGTCCTTAATATGTGATAAGCTGGAAGTGAACTACAAAGAACTCCAAGTAACTATGAATATCTACAAATGGTCGGATTTGTTTCCGAAAAAGCAAACTGTTTGGCCGGTCGCTTTGGTAACACTCTTTTCTTTAACAAAAATACTGAAATTTGCTTAGTGAACAATTAATTATACAGAAACCAAATGGTGTGCAGTACGACAAGATAATTCCGATTGATACCATTTTCCAAGAGGGTTTCACCCAGACCAACTCTTTTGTTGTATTCGTTTTGAGCGCCGAATCAACGGTATTAGCGCGCAATTACTATTTTCCCAGCGCGATTAAGGACGCTAAAGGCGTAGCTGACCCTAAAGTGACTGTAGGTGACACATTGTTCTTATTTTAACACGGTTCGTTTACTAAATCTTCTATTTTCAGTTGAAAGTTTTCTTCACCTACTGCTACCGCGTGAACAATGAATTCGCCAATGTTATCAGTCTAAATATTACCGTTGCAAAGCCTGCCATATTTCTTTACCTCGAACTACTTAATACCGATATCAAGAGATATAAATTATCAAATAACGGCTTTATGATGTTGGAGCCGACGAAGATGGTGCATTTGGAATTCTATAGCGATGAATGTATGGACGTTAAGGAGCACGATATTAAGGTTACAACCGTGAACCAATACATGCTATGAAGGGCGCCTGTTTGTGCACCGATATTTTATGATTTTGCAATTTTTATTACTTAAATATTTGTTTAATGCCAAAGAATACACTTATATTGAAGTTAGAATAACTGAACTTTTGTGAATTTCTGAATCCATAGCATTTTGGTGTCCATTGAGACACGCTTAGACCAGTTTTGGTTCTCAGTGATGTCAGATGTAGTGCCGCTACATACGAGGTGTGTTCAAAAAGTATCGCGAATTTTGTGTTTTTTTCAAAAATTATTTATTTATTCATGAATATTTATTTTGTCCCCTTCAAAGTAATCCCCATGAGATATTATACACTTGTGCCAACGGTTTTTCCAATCTTCGAAGCACTTCAAAAAATCATTTTTTTTTTTATCTTCTTCAGCTCCTCCTTCGATGCCGTCTTTATCTCGTCAAGAGAAGCGTAACGTCGTCCTTTCATGGGCCTCTTCAGTTTAGGGAACAAGAAAAAGTCACAGGGGGCCAGATCTGGGGAATACAGTGGCTGCGGCATCATTAGTGTGTTGTTTTTGGCCAAAAAGTCGCGCACAAGCAACGATGTGTGTGAGCAGGGGCGTTATCGTGGTGCAAAAGCCAATTTTTGTTCTTCCACAAACCCGGGCGGATTGCTTCGGGCAAATTGCGCATAACTTGCAGGTAATATTCCTTATTGACCGTTCTTAGCTGTGACAAGAACTCATGTTGCACCACGCCCCTGCAATCGAAGAAAACTGTCAGTTACGATTCGCGATACTTTTTGAGCACACCTCGTAGTTCATTAGAAGTAGTCATCATTCAGGGTGCCAGTGCTTGACACAAATTTCAATAGGCTCTACGGCCACACTATCGATACCTTTTCTAGTGGCTCATAACGTGAGGATCTCTAATGTTTTAAGCGTTGCCTTGCTAGTGCAGCAGACTGTTCGTATAATACTACATCGAAATGTAAATTCTGGATTTTACGTATCGGCTCTCTGTCTACCTTCGAATTTAACTATATACGTTCCTTATATATTATCACCTAGAAAATAGGGTATATTCCAGAAAAATAGAACAAATGTATGTGCACTAGTTAAGTCGTACTATTTTTTTAACGGATAAGTACTTTAGATAAAGAACGAGTATCGGTGGAAGTTCCGCTTACAAGTTCAAATTCATTATCAACGGAGTTAACAACAGCGCACCAGTCGTTCTTCCTTCTGTTCTTCGACACCAATTGGGGATTCATTCGGATGCAATGACCTAGCCAGCTCATCTTTTTACCGACCTCGGCCTTCTGCGTTGCCAAAGCGCAATGCACCATAAATCTTCCGCAGAAGTCATCAGCTGTTGTTATCGTCTATGCCTCTGCGCCACACAGGAGAATGAAAATAATGAGTGACTTATACAGTTTGGTCTTTGTTCTTCGAGAGTGGACTTTATTTCTCAATTACCTACTCAGTTCGAAGTAACAAGAGTTATTCTGCATTGGGTGTGGTTGGATTGCTGGAAATAAGTAGTTCTTCTCTGAATTAATGGGTTGTCAAAAAAATCTTGCGGTACTTTTATTGAATTTTTTTTTTTTATTGAAATTGAAATGAATTTTTGATGACTCATGCCCAGCTCTTGACCGATGCTACGGCTTATCAAAAGCTAAAGTAGAAAAATATAGTTTCTACTTACATATTGAAGGATCTGGGATAAATTACGCAATTTTCAGCACTGCTAGAATATGTTTTTAAATTCTGTTTACATACATCTACCTGTTGGAAGAGCTGTTAGGTTAGGTTAGATTCATGGAAATGGACGTGGACTACTAAGTGTAGTTCTTTGTGAAGCCATACAAATAGAACTCCTGTATCTGACCTTATAAACCGGTAAAGCGCCTCATGGTGAATACAATTTAATAAAGCGAGCTCCGTAGTCTTTCAGCCTTGATCTTGCAAACGCGGGACAATCAAGAAGGAAGTCTTGAGATGTATCCACTTTTTTTCAATTTAAGGCAAGGAAGCCGATGGTGTACTGATCTAGTAGAACCCACACAATTGGCGAAATATAAGACTTGCAAAGAAAAGGTAGCTCATTGCATCTGTTACCATCGTTCTTGGGCTAAAAGGATTTTGCGACAGCGCATGTACCGATTGTGACCGAGCGCTGACCAAGCTTCCAAGAAGGCAAGCTATCTAGTAAAGGCAGCTTAAGTATGAGTATGCTGAGAAATTCTCTTCAACAGAAACTAAGGGTGCACGCAGAGTGGACGCTTAAAGCCGAGTCGAGCGCATCTTCCCATTTACGCAACACGTGAATTTCCGCTCGGCTCGGATTTAAGCGTCCACTCTGCGTGCACCCTAAGTCTAAACATCGGTTGAGGAATTGCATAATTCAAATCCTTTTTAAATACTCGTCAAACTCAAAAAATAAAGTGATTTTTTTTTTAATTTATTTAGCTCAGCAATGTATAATAACAACTTGACTCAAATGATAATTTAAAAGCTTAAAATAGATTTATTTTCTGAAGTAAGGAAAATAGAAGAAAACAATCAACAAGAAACAGAAAACAAGGTAAACAAATCGTTTTTTTATTCAGAACTTAATAACTAATACATACAAATATTATTTAATAAATAGACTGTCGACAATTAACTTCGGGAGTTGCTTAGAAATATGTGGATTTTATAAATAGTTCGATAGTAAAAGTGGTGCTACTTATTTTACATAAAAATGAAGGATAACTTATGGCTAAAAATTGTAAAGTTTTCAGTTTTTATTTGCCTGTAGCTTTCTTAAATTAAATATTAAAAATAAATATAAATAAATTACAAAAAATGTGCAGCAAGAATGTTTTCGAAGGCATCGCTCGTGAGGTTTTATGGAACTCTTTCAAGTATAACAACCAGGCGCTTGATTGAGTCAATTAGCTGTTACTTTCTGCAAGCATTAATGTAGACCATACGATAATTGACTCAATTAAGCCGCTGGTTGAAACGCTTGCTACTCTCTCTCTCTCTCTATCTCCGTTTTTTCCGCTCAGCTATGCCAAAGGTAAAGTGTGTTTGTGAAGCAATGATGTTATTGAAAAAATTAGAAATCTTTCTCATTTTTGGCAGTTAAATTACTATAGTTATGCAGTGGTCACGTAGGTTGATTCACTCATCTATCGAAATGCTGAATCTGCACCTTGGGCGGCGTATAACCATCCGGGTAAGGTACGAGCTTGTTGTTCAACACACGTGCATTACGCCAGGTTCTGACTTTGTCCTCGGGCGCGTCGGGCACGCGTACACCTTCAATCACCGTTACCGCTGGACCGTCAACGATCGACGAAGTAGGCGCCGAGGCTGCCGCATACTGTTGCGTTGGTGTGTCTCTCAATTTCGGCACTTTAGGATGCTTTGTGGAGGGTGTTTTTTTATATGTGTTGCTATTGTATTGGCTATTGTAACTGTTGTTGTCGAAATTTGTGTTAGGCCTAGCGTTAGCATTACTATTGGCTGGCATGACGGCTGTGGATGAGGTCAACACTACCGCTGCGGGTATGTAGGTGGTCTTCTTCTTGCTCGCCGCAACATAGTCATCTTTGGTGATGATATTTTTGGGGCGCGTGGCGCGTCTTGCGCTACCCTGATTACTGGCGGCATTTGTATAGTACTCGGCAACTGAGCGTAGTGCCGCATTGAAGATGGGACGGAAGCTGTAGCCATTACCGAGCTGATATGTGCCAGCATTGTTGTTGTACAGGTCGGGGGCTTGACGCATATTGCGTGTATGTGGCGCGCTCACGTATTCCAGCGGTTGCCAGGAGCGATCGATGGGTTGACTGTGTGAGGCGGCGGCTCCGGAGGGAAATGAGAAGCTCTTGTTATTGGTATTTGTACTCTGCGCAATGGGTATATAGTTGAGGGGGCCGCCAAACTTTTGTGCGTCAGCCGACACAAATCTGAACTCGTCGGAGGCGCGTTTTTGAGCACCACGCTGCTGTCGTTGCCATTGCGGCTCATTAGAGTCACGAAATTGTAGACCACGTGCATATTGTGTTCTGCCGCTGGCGGCTGGCATACTATCCGCCTGACGCAAAGCGTTTTGTATCTTTAGCACTTGGCGCGCTTCAGCTTCGGCCTTGCGCTCTTGATAATCCCGGCTCTGACGTGCCAGTTCGACTTGTTTCAGCAACGCTGGCGTATGTTGGAAACTGAAAACGGAGGGTTTGGCATTCTGCGGGCGTGGCGTTGGCTTGCGCACATCGGCGCTGCGCACAAAGAAGCTGCCTGTGGCATCATCTAGACGTCCGCGTCGCGAATCTTTGCCCACTAAAATTTCCACATTATCGCCCGTGTTAGATTTCACATTGACGACGCGCACCTTCTCCGGATCCAGATTACGTCCGAAGCGTAGTTCCGTGCGTATGACAGCGGGCTTATAGATGGTGGGTTTGCCGGTTATCTCCACATTTTTGTTTTGCGAAGGCGCTTGTGTCTGCCCGTTGGCGGTGGTTAATGAGAGTAGTAGAAGTAGTACAAATGTGGCTAATGAAGTGGTTATCTTTGCTGTTGTTGTTGCTTTCATTGCGTGTGCTGGTATTGGCGACAACATTGCGATGTGTTGATAGCTGCGCATGCGCTGGAAAATTGCGTGAGAGGAAATGTAATGTTAATAGACTATTTGTATTTAATTTTATTTGTTGTTTTTCTTGTGTTTTCTTTTGACTTAAGAAAATTAGAGAGCAATTCGCTGCCATGAGTTGAGTTGAGTTAATCGTCGGCAGTTCCGCTCGTGGCCGGTAATTGCAACAAATTATAATGCAACAATAACTAATTGCGGTAGTGAATTGCTAATGTATTTGGGTGTGCTGGTAATTTCCAAAGTGTTGGATATGGAAAATTTTAAAATATAATATTATGTAAGAGTAATTTCGGAATTTTCGCTATCGTTTGAAGGAAATGATTGCGACACTGCAGTGTTATAATCTTAGGAAGTTGTGAAAATGTTTGAAATAATTTCATGACTTTTTTTCTCAGTTCAATGTTACGTGTTTCTTTTTTTATATATAATGGTTTTTGTGCAAAATTAATAAAATATTTTGTAGGTAAAAGAAATCATCGAAACAGAACGGAACTGAAGCCACTCAACCTTTCGAAGCAACATCCTTTCGCTCTATGGGCTCTTGAAAAGTTCCAAGAAGATCCTATGTTTTGGAACCAAATTTTGTTCAGCGATGAGGTCCATTTCTGGCTCAAAGTGTATTTAAATAAGCAAAATTGCTGCATTTGGGACGAAAAACAACCTGAATTGAAGTTCGCTTCAACCAATGAATTTATTGAGAGAACACTTCGGTAGGCAGATAATTTCACGTTTTGGAACGGTCGATTGCCTACCAAGATTGGGCGATATTATAACGTTAGATTTTTTTCTGTGTGAATATATAAAATCTAAAGTTTTTGCAGATCATCTTCGATTCTGGCCTTGGAGCGAAAATTCGGCAGTTACCAGTCGAAATGCTCGAACGAGTCATCGAAATTTGGACTCTACGTATGAAACATCTGAAACGTAGGCGCGGCCAACATTTGAAAGAGATAATCTTCAAAAAATAAATGCCAATGCAATGTTCTTTTGAATGATAATCAACCCTCCCCATTAAATATGAAGTAAGGAACCTCGAAATGGATTATGTGAACGATGGAGCTGAGATTTAATCGGTTTGAAGACAATACCCTCAACAAGAAATATCAGCACGAGTCTAACTACCAAATAAATAATATAAATCTCGGGAAGAATGTGCTAAAGAAGCGTTATTTCGTTCATGACCTTACAAACTAATGTATTTTTCCGTCAAACGCGTTCCCAAAGAAAAAACAAAACTGACGAAATTGTCGTGATATCTTTTTCGACCATTGTTGAAGAAATCTTGTCGATAAAAAGTAAGGCGAGGAAACTGTCATAATTTTCATTAATAGAATTATAAAAAAATGTCAAAGTTGAGCCAGCTAGAAACTGTCAACTTGGTACATGCAAAGTCCAAAACAACATAAAGGATTGTTATAAAGAAAAATTTCTTCTCCAGAAGTCGAACTGTTAGACTGTCCGTTTTACTGTTATATATTTGAACAGCTGGTATAATAAGTCTTGTTTGTCGAAAATGAAAAATCGAAAACATAATTTTCGGCATATTTTATTGTTTTACAACCAAAAGCGTAAAAATGCAGCTCAAGCGAAAAGTTTTGTTATTGGGGTACCACAACCTGTCATAAAGCATCGTAAAATCATAAGATTATAAATTTTTACACTGGTTTAAAGAAATTATTGTTGGTTTACATACAAAAATGTGCTTACCCAATTATAATTCTCAATGCAATGTTTTCTGATCGGATCGGAACTTTATGAGACTATATGAAACCCCTAGATGTGCACAGAGAAGATGTGTTTCGGCAAATTTCTATTTTGATGATTGAAACCGATGTGCATAAAACAAAATTGTTGATCGACGCAAATCGTCGAATAACAACTCAAGAGATTCCTGAAGGATTAAATTTGGCTAACGCGGCCATTCAGAAGCACATGAAATGTCTGGGATTAACTTCGAAGCTTGACATACAGATTTCCTACAGAGCAAAATTTGCTTCGTCGCATTAACGACGGTAATTTGTTAATCAAAGGTCAAAGAAGTGATCCATCCAGGATTGCTGGTAACGAAAGGTGGGTTGTTCATAAGAATGCTAAGCCCATTGAGGCCTAAAAGGGACGACTGAGTTCAAACCGCTTCGAAGATCTAAAAGGCATGACCCAGCTCAAACCACTTCGAAGGGCGACAGTCACCAAAAAAGGGGTTTACTTTCTTTTTGGTTGGATTTCAAAGAGATCGTTTATTTTGAGATTTTGCCTAACAATACCAAGATGATTCTGAAGTATATTGTTATCGGGTTGACAAATTGAGCTTGAATAGGATATGCTACCACACCCACTAATTCTCCAGACTTGTCACTTTTGGGCTATTACTTGTTTCGGTCTCTGCAAAATTTTTCGGATTAGACAACCTTCATCTCAAATCAAGACGTCAAAAGCCGTTTCGACCAGTTTTTTGGCTACGAGAATAAACAATATTATGAGCGTGAGATTTCAAAGAAATTTTTTCTTGAAGGATGGCAAAAAGTATTGGATCATAAGAAATTTGGAAAATACATAATTTCATAAAATTTTTACACATTACTCTAGAATTTTGAAAAATTCAATTTTTTCATATATTTAAAGTTTAAAAAATGACCTTGGAAGGATTTTTCAAAATTAGATCTACTTTCGGAGATACAGCCGATTTTGTGAAGTGTGGTCCGTGTTCACTGGAATTATCTCCTAAACTTTAAACGCGTTTTTCTCGAAACTACTTTTTTCCACACGGTACCGGCATTATCTCTAGTTCTATACAACCGATTTAATTGAAATTTTGTGTGAACCTTCTTTATATAATCCTTTATCATTCCTACCAGCGTCGTGTCAAAATTTTTGTTTTTAATATTTAAAAAAAAAAATAAGGAATTTTTTATTTTCAGGCAGTCGCCATTTTTTTCGTGTTCCCTGAGGTAGGGACTATAACAGCATCCTTACTGTTCAAGAATTTCTTTTGATTTTTTTTTTTCAGACCACCAGAAGAGTCAGAATCATTTTTTTTACATCTGTCACTTGTACATCTATAGACTAGATGAAAAGACAGACGCATATGGTTAAATCGGCTCAGCTCGTCATATTGATCCGTCACATACTCGTATTTGAATTTAAACTGCGCGCGTCGAAGGATTTGGAGAATTATTTTTTTTCCTAGGTTGGTAGTACTGTCAGTCAAATTTATGTCAAATTTCATGTCAAAATATTCATTAGTGTTTGAAATACGTTTCGTTTTTTGCGATGTCGAAATTTGTTGAGCAAAGAATTTACATTAAATTTTGTTTACGAAATCAATTTTCTGCCGCGGATACGTTGAGGATGGTGCAGAAAGCCTTTGGTGATGAGGTTATCTCTAAAAAAAAATGTTTACAAGTGGTATAGTGAGTTCCGAGCCGGCCGTGAACGTGTCGAAGACGAAGAGCGTCCAGGGCGACCATCAACCTCAACCGACGAAGCTCACGTTCAACAAATCAAAGCCTTGGTGTTGAAAAATCGTCGATTAACAATAAGAGACCTTGCTGATGAAGCTGGCGTATCGAAAGGCTCAGCTAATACTATTTTGAAGAATGTTTTGGGCCTCAAGTGCGTCAAATCTCGACTGACATTGAATTTTTTGGAAAAAAGGCGTCGCGTTGAAGTGTGTGAAACGATGCTTTCCGACTAGAAGGTGTCATAAAATGCATTAAACTGGCGATGAGACTTGGATCTATGCTTACGACCCCGAAACAACCGATCAGTCGAGCGAATATCGTGCCAAAAGAGAGCAGAGACCAAAAAAAATCGCGCCAAATTCGCTCAAAAATCAAGGGCATGTTGACTGTTTTCCTCGATTATCGTGGTGTTGTGCATTATGAATTCCTTTCAACCGGTCAAACAGTCAACAAGGAATATTATTTGAACGTTATGCGTCGTTTGCGTAACGCTATCCGCCTAAAAAGGCCGGAATTGTGGAAAGACAATTCCCATACTCCCCACGTAATTCGTGATCATTTCGCCAAAAACTCAACCCATATCCTTCTGCAACCACCGTATTCACCTGATCTGGCGCCGTGCGACTTCTGGCTGTTCACCAAGCTCAAAAGACCGCTCCGGGGACACCGTTTTTATACGATAGGGAAGAATTAAGCCACAGCGAAGACGGAACTGAAGGCCATCCCGGAAAGTGACTACAACCAATGTTTCGAAGATTGGAAAATCCGTTGGCAAAGTGCATTGCATCGGGAGGGGATTACTTTGAAGGGGATGAAATTGATTTGGAAGAATAAATAAAGAATTTTTAAAATAAATACAATGTCACCTTATTTTTTTTGGGCACAGTATATACTTCATAGGGTCTCCGACATTTTCGTTTTTACTAACCATGATAAATTGACTTATCCTAAAACGATGCCGGTCGAAGTTGCGAAATGAATTGTAAAATCTTCGAACTTTATTTCCAACTTTGAAATAAATCTTTATTGAAACCGTTGAGAATTTTATATATAATAATGAGATTACGGTAGCCTACCTCGCATCGCTGTCATTCCGCTCTTAACTTCATAAGTATATTAGATTACATTGTTGATAGCAAAAAAGTATTTACGAGTTATAATCGATCTTGAAATTCACTTTCCAACAAACGAAACTGCTTCGTTATGATGTTACACCAACACCAATCATTACCAATACAAACATAAAAGTAACGAGATTAAGTTGCGAAAATCGATGAGGGAGCAATTTATAACGTTTAATACCATATCATACCATAAATCACGAGATTACAACACGAAATGCGATATAAAGCGTTTGCGGGCACGCAAAAACTGGAGAGAAGCTAAAGAACTAAGCGGTTGTTATAAGTTAATAGCGGCTAATACACACGAAGCTGACCGAGTGCGCGCAACGGCCAATTTGGAAGGCGGATACTTGGGCGCCACTTTCAGTTTTCTTTGACCGATTTCTGACGACTTTTCAGCCTAACTGAGCAACAACAACAAAACCAACAAATCAGAGTCATTCAAGTGTGAAGAAGTAAATAAGAAAAGTTGTTGTAGACCAAGCAAAGTTATGCTTTTACGGCGTCTTTACGTTTTTTACACTCACAATGTTATTTTTAGCCTTTGCTCTTGTTGTTGTTGCCGCTTTTGCGAGCATTTATTATCGCTATTATTTTGCTGCGCGTTAATTCGGTTAGCTGTGTTGATCAAGAAAGCGCATCGACAGCCGAAGCTCAGCCGGTGAAGCGCAAGAAATTAAGAAATAAAATTCAATGGAAAATGAAAATAGAAAATGGCAACGGCAAATCGCAAATCGCAAATAGCAGTAAAAATAAAAGGCTAACGAACATGCATGCAGAGGAACAAAAACAATTAGGTGCAGATGTTGCAGCTGCGCGTGGCATGCGGCTATTATTAAACCGTTTGTTGGCAAGGCCCTGGGCGCCGTTAAAAGTTTGGCTCGTGTTGTTTAATTGCTATTAGCGAATTTAGCGCTGTTTGAGTACCGTTACATTCGCCAGAGGTGGGCGAATTTTTTCACAAAATTCGTTAATTAAATGATTTATTCATTTCGGTTCAAGTTTCTCAGTTCAGAGTTTCTGTGGACCGTTTGGCATTTTCTGATATAAAACGCTTGCAATTTGGTAAGCGCATGCGCAGCATATTTTCATTCAACTATTGTTATTCATGTATTTTTTATGTAACGCATTACTTCAATAAACGTTTGCTCTCACCTGTGGCTAAATTTTTCACTAATTAATTTTTACAAAAAAAAAAAAAAAAAAAAAAAAAAAATTGAAAAATAAAAATTTAAGAAAATTAAAATTTTTGCGTTTAACGCGAGAAATTGCAAATAGTTCACCACTAAGTGAAAGATTTAAGAAATTATTATTTTTTATTTCTATTCTTCACAGTTCAAATAGCCTCGGGCCGCGGTGTTTTGACCTCGAACTTACGCATGCGCAATGCGCACAAGCCCATATTAGCTCGTGTGATCCGCAATCTACTTACATTGTGTACATTCGTTTAAATGTGAATGAGTAAAGAAAGAGTGCAAAAGTGCCCAGCAGGAAAAGTTATGAAAGCTAAGAAAAATTTCAAAAAGGTTGAAATAAAATTTATTAAGAAAATTTCGAAGTTGTTTCGAATAATAGTTTCGGAGATACAGCCTTGAGAACTTGTGCGCTCGTAGCTAGCTAGTCTAAGTGCGCCGTACTTCAATGCGTTTTTCTCGAAACTGTGTTTTTGAGGTCGGTTAGCAAGATCTCTCGAGAACTACTCTCAGTTTTCACTTAAATTTAAGTTTTTTTGTAAAAATGTTTGCAAGAATTGAATTTTCAGTTTTTTTCCTTCGTCCAAATTCTAAGTTAAGGTTTTAAGTAAAATGCGCAGATTTTCATCTTAGTTGTTCCTGTAAGGAGTTATCCCGACAACGCGGTCGCATCTTTGTCCGAGGACCGATTCCCCGATTCTGAAAACGAGTCGAGAGATCGTTGAAGACATGCCTCGTTCTAGATGACCTTCGACCTCATAACTGATGAAAATATTAAAAAGTGCAGTATATGGTGCTTGAAAATCAGCAGGCAAGTATGTCTCCCAAGTCCGTTCGAATGATTTTGTTGAATATTTTGGGTGAAACGCGTTTTTGGTCGACTCGTCACGATAGTGCAGAATTTTTTTTCAAAAAGAGTACCGTAACAGGTCTCTTTAGACTGATCTCACATTCATGGGAAGCATATAACTGTGGATGAAACATGGGTTTATGTGTTTGTCATGCAAAAAAGTCAACAAAAATCGGAATTTTTCCTCGATATTCGTGGTTTGGTGCATCATAAATTTATTCTAGAGGGACAGAGGAATTGTGGAAGAACAATTCATGGATTTTATACGAAGATAATGCATCATCGCTTTGGCTCCATGTGATTTTTTCTTGCTCCCCAAGCTGAAATTGCCACTAGGTGGAGCACATTCTCAGTCGATTGAAGAGATAACAAAAAAAAAAACAAAAAACGCTGGAGGATCTGAAGGACATTTAAAAAAGTGCTTACAAAAAGTGTTTTGAGGGCTGTAAGAATCGTTGACATACATATGTATATGTATTACATCTGATGGGAATTACTTTGAAGGCGATAAAATAAATATTGATGAATGACTAAATATTTTGCATTTTATTTACAATTTACCGGTATATTTTGCCACAATGTTTGTCTAATTGAATTAGAAAGTAAGAGGAAAGATTTGTACCTATTTTTGTATGTTTGTAATGAATAGGCTCAAAAACTAATAGGCCGATTTAAAAAATTCTTTCACCAATAGAATGCTACATTTTTCCAATTTGACATAGGCTACATTTCATTTTGAAAAAATTATGGATCCTTGGTAAAATTTGAACAATGTAACCGAAGGAAAAATGAAAAATGAGTCTTAAAATGTTTTCGTCGAATGCGCTGCCGAAACTATTAGCGATAGAACAAAATAATGTACAACAATATTGAAGAACATCATAATGTCTACAAAAAACTCCGCGGTAGCATATGTCCAACTATTGTAGTTATGTCACTACAACAACTTTTTTCATTTTAAACATTAATGAAAATGCTAACCAAATTCAAACCATGCGATTTATGTGTTTATATTAATTCTTATCCAAATAAATTTTTTTATGGTCAAGACCGTTTAACTACCTATAAAATAGTTTTTAAATTGGACTTTCCATTCAAAAGATACTACGAATTAAAAAATTCAAACAGTAAACAAAACTGCCATAGCGCCGTGGCCGTTGTTTGTGATGCATTCTGAAAAGCGCGCCGGGCCAGAGATTGTAAAGTATAGAGAAGGTGCAAATTGACTTCTGTATGATGTTTGATTTGGCGGCTAACAGAGCCGATAGAATCAAAGTAAGGAATTCGATGTTGTCGCTGCTATTTAGCAGAATTGAGCACGTGCAGTGGAAAAAATATATGTAAAACGACTGAATTCATTATTTATTACTGTTATTTTAATTTTTTGATTATTATTATTTTTATTTTTTAATTTTTCAAAAGTGTCAGCCACTTAAATCATCAAAGAAATTGAACATAAATAGACTTACATACAAATATAACTATGGGATTTTTTAATACAAATAAAAATACATTTTTAATTTTTTTCCTACTGGGCATCTTTTCGCCACCGGTGCACAGTAGTTGCTCTATAGTTCGTTATACGATTGCAGCCACGTGCTGCGTTAGCCGCGAGCGTACGAAACCGCAAATAAAAACAAAAACTATGCAAGCAGATATAATATGTACCAGAGTGAGTATATTTTTAAGAGTGCCAATGTAAGTATGTTTATAAGTTGGCTCCCCAAGCTGTTACCATTTTTGCTTCACATTGCTTTTCTATACGCCACTTGCAGTTGCTTTGAGTTTTTCCATGGTGGGGCCCAGAAAACTTTCACTTTCGCTTAAAAGACTCGCTTATACTTGTGTGTGTGTGTTGGCAAAGGTGCCAACTTAGTAGAGCGGTGCGTGGTGCGGAAACATTATTAGCTTGGGCGCAGCACCAATGTGCTATATGCGCACAGCTACTTTTGCGACGCTCTCTCTCACCTTGAGAGCGCATACAAATACGTGTGAGTGACTCTTGGCGCAAAGAAAAAAAAAGTTAAACTATTCTTTTGGTGTTATTTGACACTGAGTTGATTTTGGATTTTTGTTTTGCTCGGCATGATCAATATCAACACGCATTGCTATGTTTTCGAATATCTTAAACGTTTTTATCAGCATATTTCTATCATTTGCTTGTCATTACCCTAATTTGTTGCTATTGCATATTCGCTGGCTTTTGTTTGCGATTACGAAATCTTCAAGTGGGGCACACACAATAGGGATTCGCGAATAGTTGCGCACTACTTTGAGTCCAACCGTCATGCGAGCGTAAATAAATGAGTGCGTGACGACAGCGCCGCGGCAATGGCAGCTCACTTGCAATGTGCTTAAAAAGTATCGGCTTTATTTTGAAAATTTCAAACGGTTGACCGCCCACAGCCATTAAATAAAAGCCCATAAAACTACATATTTTGTGTTTTCTCATTTATTCACTTTTAATTTTTACTTTCCGCAACTTCAAGTATTGGGTAATAACATTTACTACTCATTTGATGTTTTCGGCTTTAAGCGCCGCTTAATCTTAGTGTGCGGTTGGACTTTGTAATGGAAGTGCTTTCAAAAAGTTTGCAGAACTTGCAGAAACTACTTTTTAAATTTTATTACAATATTTATAACTCTTTGAGTAAGTTTAAAAATCTTGACAAATTCTTGAGGAATAAGTTCAAATTTGTTAAGAAAATATTGGGAACAATTCCAGAGTCCTACATGTACTAGTAGGACTCATATTGAACGCCCGAACTATTCCAGAATTATTCAGATTTGATGATCTGTGAATACCGCCGATTATATCGGTATTTTTAGACCTCAGTGTTTCGAAGGTTCTCAAAATCGTTGTATCGATTGAAGTTTTTGAATTTTTTCTTCAACTCGAGTTTCACGTCACTTATTCCGATAATTTGTGACTTCCTTTTTTGAAAACTATAGTAATCTATGTTTAAAGCTACATAACATAGTCGCAGAGAAGTTAAGAGAGAGTTTTGCCTAAAATTCGTTAATGCATAGTTTTAGCTTAGAAATATTTCAATATTTCTGAATTTTAATGCTTTTCACATTTTTCGAATCTGCAGTCTAAAAGTTTTGGAAATCTACATACATACATAAGTTAAGTAAGGTTAGGTTAGTCTGGTAGGCTAAAGAGTCACGCACAGACATACCACTTTTGGTCCTTAGTGTAACCAGATGGCGTAGTCATCTTTTAGGAAGCCTGAGGCGAATTTCAGTAGACTCTGCGACCTCACTAACGAAAACCGTGGGGCACCCCAATATTTGACGTATTGCTTTGCCAACGTGCCATAAGAGATGCCCCATTATTTTTCTGCTGCTTTACTCTTTACATTTCCTACAGTTTTATCGATCTTCAGCACCATTCGGCCAGTTTGTGCCGCCAGCAGACTCTGACCAGTGCGTATGCCAATCATGTTTCTAACGTTTCTCTCATCGGATGCCAGCAGGAACTTTATGTATTTCTGTTCCACCGTTATACACTTGACTTTTGAAGCTTTGCGCCCAAGTAGATCATTCAATCGCGTTTTGATCACCCTTGCCATGCCCCTGGCCAGATCTTCGATCACGTTTTTAAGTTAGAGCCGAACACCACTTTTGGCAATCCGCTGTCCACTACCGCATTGCCCTCGATGCCTTTGCGATCGCAGGAGAAGTGAAAAGCTTGTTTCTGGCGACTGCCGCCGAATTCCTAAGACAGTTATGGCAGATATACAAAATATACGCTTGATTGTTGCTTGGCTGAACACGTATGTAAGTGTTAACGCTGGAGTTGCCTGCGGATGCATTAACGGCTAGCTCCGCGGTTTTCTCAATGGCAAAGAGCTCTGTTTGAAACTCACTGCAAAGGTTCGACAATTTAAAATGCTGTCTTATAACTAACTCTGAACAACATATCCATGCACTACAATAGCTTTACATAAATCTTAACCGAAAATTCGGAAATCCCTTATAATGAAGTTCTCGAAAGAAATTATTTCGAATACAGAAGTGTGAGGATAACCTCAAACTCGATGTGGCATAGCACTGATCGAATCTTTCCGATATTGAATACGAATATCCAGCACGGATCGAAAATACTGATGCATAGATTTTAGCCGATGGTCTTTTGGAAGGTTATTTCAAATATTTCAAAGACAACTGGAAAGCTCTTCGTCTTTACTTGCGTAGAGCCGTTACGAGTTTATAGTAGAGTTGACAACAGCGCGCCAGTCGTTTCTTCTTTTCGCATTGTGGCGCCAATTGGAGATTCTAAGCGAAGCCAGGCCCTGCTTCACCTGGTCTTCCCAACGGCGGGTACAGCTTCGAATACTTTTGGAGCTGGAGTGTTTTCGTCTATTCGGACATTCGCTGCACTATGTGAATGTTATCCTATATCTCATACAGCTCATCCTTCTATAAATCTGTCCCAGAACGACTTATCTGATGTTGTCATCATCTATGCCTTTGCACCATACATATAGCAGGACGGGAATAATGAGTGACTTACAGAGTTTGGTTTTTGCTCGTCGAGAGAGGAACTTTTCAAGGGACGGTTCTTCAATATCAAAAGAGCTTCCGAACTTCTGAGAGATCTTACGAGCAGGTTTTTCTTAGTAGAAGTGAGCTTAGAGGTAAGTCAATTTGTTCGAAGACAATTAGGAATGAAGATTAAACTTTGCTTTTAGAGAGTAGCAAGACACATATGTACATATGGACATATCTAGCCACAATATCACCGACATACATCGAAATCAAGGAAATCATGTTTTCTGTAACTACAAATCGGAAATCCAAGCTTAAAAGCAATCACTTTAGTTCATTTATGACAGCGAAATGCAAACGTAAAGCACTTTCATTGCCACAACCGGCAGCACCTTTAGCTGCTGAAATTTCAAAAGTGCTTTGCTGCCGTCTACCATACTTTTCACAGCTGTGCGCCCACACCTTGTCGTCTTCGCCAATATTTTTGTAATTTATAAGCAACATTTTTTGGCAGCCCGCAATGAAGTTGGCCAATTTCCGAGTTGCGGCTTTCAGCGCTCGCCGTTTTCATGCAAGCAAGCAACATGCCAACACACGCGCGCATAAAGCGGCAGACAGTCTCAATGTCACGGTTGGCCAGCTGGTTTGCTGGTTTACAGCGACAATCGCGCAACTCAGCCGCTTCCGTCATTAAGCGCAGCGTTGTGTGCGTGCATGTGTATGTGGAAAGAAGCCCCGCTTGCGCCGCTGGCTTTGACTCGCAAATTGCCTTGTGTGTGTGGCTTCAAATTTAGTATTTTTTTTTTGGAATTTTTATGCATTCGCGCTATTACATAACACACACGGTTCATGGTGAGTTCGCGGCACCGCAGCGTTGATTGCAGGCAGCGGAAGCGGCGCTTAATTGCAGCGATTTGAATTTCGTATTCACTTTACCTGCGCGCATGGTGGCTTGCATTTGGTAGTGAGTTAAGAAAAAAGGAAAAAAAGAAAAAAAAAAACAGTTATTTTATATGAAATTAAAAGTGTAAACATATAAAATGCTAAACTGCACATTTGCCTGCGGTGGCGCGGATTTCGTAATGCGCCGCGGCGGTTGCGTGCAGCGTTGCATAGGAAATGAGGGGAAAACTGCTTGAGGCAAAGCGAAGTGCTCCAAATAAAAAGTGGGTTGGCGCGTTTTTTGATTACTCCAATGTTTTTGTGTTATTGTTGTTGCAGCGTTTATTATGATTACTGTTTTATGTAACATTTTTTTGTACTTGTAACAGCAACGGCGCTATGTAAATGCAACACGAGAAAGGGAAAAGTAAGTGGGCATGCCAAATTAATTTGGAAATCTTTATTGCTTTTAAGTGCACAAATTTTCTATCAAATTGAATGTCCGTTGTATTGTTACGCCTCTTCACTTAGCCCTTTTTCACACACTTTCTTGTTACAAGCTTTGCCACACACACACACACACACACCTGTTACATGGAGCATTTAATGCGCTGGGCCGCACTCGAGTCGCTTTCGAGGAAATAACACTTGACAGGCGTCAGCGCAATGAAAAACCATCACCACGGCACGCCGCTGACTCATAAGCCTTGGTGTGTCTAAGGTGAGTTGTTGGCTCTTCAACTTATTTGGTATTTTTTTATCGCCTCTTGGGTTTTTCAAAATCCATAAATATATTTACTTTGATTTACTTAACAGCCACGCTAATGCTGACATAACACAACGTGTTGTTTTTGTTGCCCAGAAAGAGTGACGTACAAATTGCTTGTCCAATTGTCAGCCGGTTGTTGGCTGTCCGCGCAATAGGCAAGCAAGCGAGCGTGATACAGCTGTTGCAATGACTACTCACGGTGTTGTTGCTGTTTTCTAATGTAATATTTTTCGACGAAAAACTTTTTGTTGAAAATTTGTTGTTGTTGTTGTTATTGTTTTTTGTCGTTGTTGTTAAGTTTTTGTTGTTGTTAAGTTTTTTGTTGTTGTTAAGCTTTTGTTGTTGTTGTTGTTATTGTGTTTTGTTGCTTCTAAGTTTTTGTTGTTGTTCTTGTTGTTGTTGTTATTGTTATTTTTTGTTGTTGCTGTAAGTTTTTATTGTCACCGTTACTGTATTTTTGCTGTTTATTGCAATTTTTCTTGCTGAGTTTTTTGTTGTTGTTACATTTTTTGTTGTTACATTTTTTGTTGTTGTAATATGTTTTATTTTCGCCGTTGCTATATTTGTGGTTTTTGTTGTTGCTAGTTGTTTTTGTTGTTGCAAGTTGTTCTTTTATTGTTTCCATTGTTGTTGTCGTTAATTTTTTTGTTGAGTGCATTGCCTCATCAATGGCCTCTCTCAATTGTCATCGGTGTCATTCGCATTAGCGTTGATGTTTAATCATGCTGTCTGATCTATGTAAGTCTGTTTGCTTACACATAATATATACAAGTATGTATGTATGTAGGTATGAACGTTGTTGCCGATGGCGTGCTGCGGTTGTTAGCAGACAGTCAAGCCGATTGCATGTCACCAATTATTAGTTATGCCTGTATGTCTGACTTCGTTGCGCTGTCTTAGCCGAATGCCTCAGCTCTCGGCACACAATCAGCTGTTTCATCAAACACTTTGAGTTGCTAAAGCTTGTAGGTGCAGTCATTTTCACTTTTTGTTATACTAAAAAAAATTGGACCAGGTATACCTTTATGCGAGTTATGCTGCGTCACAGTGCCTCAGTTCGGCAAACCAACAATACAAGTTCTAAAAATACCAAATTCCGACTATACACGACTAATTGTCTGCTTAACACGATTAAACGGGTTTTGGAAGGTTTGAAACTTGCGATGTTTTCTTTTGGCTCATTAGTAGTATACGACCTAAACTACACTCCATTAGTTAATGCTTGAAATTTAAAAAAGTGAAGGACTTTGTGAAACTCGAAATCAGCATAATATCCATCCATTAATAATCTAAGCCTAGATAATAACTTTGGTCAAAAAGTGTTACTTGGGATCGGTATGCATATGAGAAGCAGATCCCTATCTCGACGAATAAAAATTACACCTTAAATATCTCTTAACATTCCCGTGCTATTATACGGTGCAGAAACATGGGCTATGACGAAAAACATGATGAGAAAGTTCTTGAAACATTAGAGTACTCCGAAGAGTACCGAAGAAGATGTAATCACGAACTGTATGATTGGTAGCATAAAATTCTAATGAATGCGCTGGTAAGACCATTTTGTACGCATAAAATGCGATGCTTCAACGAAAAGCTCCCTCTATTCTAGACACATGTATATAGTTTGGAAACGGAAGCAAGGATGGGGAGTTTTGTATTCTCGGCTTAGATCCATGACGGTTGTAGTTCTAAAGAAGAAGCAGAATAATCGTTTGATTAATATTAGACTACAGAGGACAATGATCCAAAATCCATGCAATAACTAACTTTGAAAAATAACTAGCTTTGTATTTCATTATTAGTTTTAACTTCTAAACTGATCTATAATTCAAAGTCTCTACGAAATTAAGGCTCGAATGGTCGTTTCAAATAAAGCTAATACTTGACAGTGAACGGAACAGAATTACGTTTATTTCAACATGAGGGTATTCTCAAACAGCTTTTTGAGCAGGTCTTCTTGAATGTAGAATGTGTGTGTCTACTTTGCTGAATTAATAGAAATGAAGAAAATATGTATAACAGCCATAGCTGAGATTACACACGAAGACCGTGGAGAGTCGATTAAGCACCGTTGGCAGCAACTAGGATTAACGTATGGAACGACCGGACGCATTTTATGCGTACAAAATACGTCTTGTGCAAAGTTAAAGCCGCTCGACCTTCTCAGGCGACATCGCCTCGCGCTATGTGTTCCTGAAAAGTACCAAAAAGATCCGACATTTTCGAGTCAATTTTTGTACACCAATTGGGTACAATGGGTGTGTAAGCAGCCTGAAGAGTTTCAAGAGCTGTCATTTCATTCAGAAAAAACAACGGCTTGGTTTGGTTTGTGGGCCGGCGGAAATATTCGGTATATATTTCTTCAAAAACGATTCCGGTGAGAACGTAACCGTTAATGGTGGCCTTTATCGCGACATGACAACCGACAATTTGATAACTGAAATTGAAGCTCGTGATGTCGGCGACATTTGGTCACAACAAGACGATGTCACTTTCTATACATTGCATCAATCAATGGATTTATTGAGAGAACACTTCGGTGATTAAATAATTTCACGTTTGGCCGATTGGCCACCAGGATCGTGTGATATCGCACCGTAATACTTTTTTCTGTGGGGATATATAAAGTATAAAGTCTATGCGGACAATCTTGCTTCAGGACTTGGAGCAAAACATCACGCGTGTCATACGCTAGGTACCAGTCGAAGTGCTCGAATGAGTCATCGATAATTGAACCATATGAAACGTAGCTGCGGCCAACATTTGAAAGAGATAATCTGCCAAAAATAAATGCGAAAGAATGTTCTTTCAAAGAATAATAAACATTCCCATTTAAATTTGAAGTTTCTGGGTTTTTTCTTTAAAAAAAGTAGGGAAGCTTGAATTGGATTCTCAGGACAAAATTATGGGTACTTAGTATACCTTGGACTGGCTGATTAGTTTTATATTTCAGAAGCTTAGTCCCTTTAACTAACGAGTGGATTTTATGGGTTTTAGTGAAGGTTTTTTCTTAGGTCTACCATTGTTTAAAATAATAAAATTCCCATCGGTTGGTCGTTTGAAAATAATCTCCATGAGCCAGATCGTAGAAATATACATATCTTCTCATCGCTATTGGCGGCTGTCATTGAGTTGTGCGCGAAAATTTCTACGCCACCTCAGTCAAGGTGACTTTAATGACTCGCACTAGTTTAAAGTTCATTCTTTGATTTTGCAAACGCTCTCACTTTTGCTGTTGTTTTTCGGTTTCTGCGCATAAATCCGCGCAGCTACGGCAGATGTCTGTTGTTAGTACTCGCTTTAATTGTGCTAATAATTCTGCTATTCACAGTTATAATAAACTTTCAATTAAGTGAAATGATTTCTTTATCTCCCGCCGCCTTTTGTTTTACTTAATTAATCTGGAGTGTCTTTCAAAAAAAAAAAAAAAAATTAAATAAATAATTAAATAATAAAAAAAAAACACAAAATAATTGTGTAAATAAACAACAGCTTTAAAAACAATAACAAACATAGTAAGTAGTGCCAACAACAATAGGAGCATCTGCATTAGGCTGCTGCCACTTGAACCGAATGAAAGTGAAAATCTCAGCAATACTTTTTCCCGCTGCCGCATTACTTGCATTGCTCATTGTATTGTTGTTGTTTGCTGTTTTTGTTTTCTGTGTTTTTTTTTCTGCGCTGTACTGAGCTTAGCCAAGCTGCGGTGTCACCTTCAACTACAAGTACATAGTTTGCATAGTATTGTTGCTATTGTTGTTGTTGTTGCTGATTTTGGCTCTGCTTTTGTACTTGGCTGCCTCAGCTACTTGTGAGCGCCAGCTATAAGTTGTTGCTTATTGGTATTGTTGTAGTTATTATTATTATTGTTGTTGTATTTTTTTTTTTATCCCCACCAAGGTTCATCAGCAAAGTGTCAGATTTATGGCATGTGTTGGTGGCATTGCGTTACTTTCGCACCCTTTCAATATACATATGTGTGTGTGTGTGTGTTTGTTGTTGCTTTCGTGCAGCTTCATTGGCATTCACTTAGCTGTTAACTGTTTGTTGCAATTAGTGTTCGCCGTGGCACACCGGCACATGAAAAAAAATGAAGCAAAACTTTCCCAACTGATTAGACAGTTTTTTTTTCGCAGTTGCATTAATTATTAATTTTTAATTTAAATTTGCAAGAAATTTGTTGTCATACAAACTAATTTATCGCATTGTTGCCAGTATTACTTAACTAAATAGCATTTTTTTGCATGCTATTTCGTATTAGTTTTTATTTTTAAATATCTTTTTTCCCCAGAAAGATGCTTAAAGAATATGTACTTGTCGTCAGTGTGCTACTTCGGCCGAAGATATAGATTTCGAGCCCCACCGGTATTACGTGTATTCAGCTTTAGCTTTAAGCTCTAATATTTTTTGTTTTGAGATTACAATTTTTTTTCAAACAATATTATAAGTTCTAAGTAATTGCCAAACAGACTTAGATTGCTTTCCACTTTTCTATGTATAGCTTTGTACATCTTAATCTTTAGATATATTTTCGGTAATTTCCAAACTTTTAAAACATTTAAGACACGAAAGAAAGCAGTAATATAATGTCTATATCAAACCCTAATATTGACAGGCATTACTTTAGCAAAGTCAAGCTATCATTTTGAAGTGAACCAAAATGGTTTTATAAAGCGATGATAGTCAATAAAATTACAGTGAATGTATATCTACAAGGTGTGTGCCAAAGCAAACAGGACTTTTTGAATCTAGCGCCCCCTGGTGGCGCCATCTATATGTCGACTGGTGCGTTAGAATCTGCTAACTTTATCGATTGTCATGACATTTCATAGATTGGAAGTGAAGTTATTGCGTTTTAAGTGTCAGTATGTTTGTGTTATCGGTGCCAAAATGAGCTTCGAACAAAGAGTAAACATTAAAGCTTGTTTTTAAATTGGTTTAACTTTTACCGAAACGTTTCAATTGATGAAATAAGTTTATGCCATTGATTGCCTATCCCGTAGCCGGACGTAGAACGAGTGGTTTCAAGGTTTTCAAAGTGGTCAGGCGAGGACCTAAATGACGATCAATATGTGGGCCAACCAAAATCCGTGATCAACGGAAATTCCATCGAAATTGTGCGTGAATTCATCAAAAATCAGCCGAAATCATCATTGAAATTCATGGAAATCAAATTGAACATCGCCAAAACATCGATTTATCGCATTTTGACCGAACATTTGGGCTTACGAACGGTGTGTGCACGGTTTGTTCCGCACAAATTGACTGACAACCAAAAATTGGTCAAAAATTGTCTCATCGATCGACGCTTGTGACCGATTATTTGATCAAAAATCACATTTTAACCATTGACCTTCCCCCGTATTTCTCCTTTTCGGAAAAATGCATTTTCTCATGAAAAGAAAGCGTTATGCAAACGTAGAGGCTATTCAAAAAGCTTGCACCGGCATACTGGCGGCCATACCGGTCAACGAGCTAAAACACTCGTTCGACAAGGTTTTGGATCGTGCAAGAAGCTGTAATGAAGCAGAAGGAGACTATTTTGAATAAAATAAATGCCGAAAAAATCATTTCTTCTGTTTTTTTAGGTCCTATTTACTTTGCATCGCACTTGTAATATAAAAAACTCTTCTACAAATTTGTTTCTTCTTCATCGAGAAATAAAATTTGTATAACACATTTACTTAATTGAAAATTTTTTGGAAGATAAGCAGCTTCGGTAGTAGCACCCACAGTTATTGTAACCTGAATAGGGTATATTAAGTTTGTCACGAAGTCTCCAACACGCAAAAGGACATGTCAGAGACCCTTTCTAGTCTATATACCATATAAATAAATAGCGTGACAAGCAATGTGAATTTAGCTAAGTGGATTTAACTAGTCCCTCAGTTTTTAAAGCTTGTATGGATTTTTTTTTTTATTTGACGAGATATCATCATCCAATTTGGCATGAGTTTTTGTTTAAGACAACGGCGAAATCTCTAAAAAAAATTGTACGGATCGCGTCACTACATCATATAGCTGCCATACAAACTGACCGATTAAAGCACTTTTAAGGATTGAATTGAAGTGAAGCCCTACATAACTTTCGTGCAAACCGTAGCAAAGATTTTTTTCATTTTATGTTTCGAGAGAGCAAATTTTTTACTTTATTACTTCTAACAGGTCTGTTATTTTACCGTACAAGCGGCATAGGTTTTGAAACGCATTTAATAAATAATATAATCTATCATCTATATAAAGATTTTCTTTTTAAAAATTGAATAATTATTAGTATAGATGATACTGGTTTAGACTATGATAGTTCATTCGAGCCACATCATTTATGACTGAGTCACATATTCGTGTGCAACAAAATTGGCCACCACGGAGAACGATGGATATATGTACATAGGTTTCAGCTCTCTTTTTCGCTGTGCTTCTGTGCACTCATAGCTCTTCATTAGCTCATAAAGTTGCTTAAACTGTTATTTAAAGGTTTGTTCATATCCTTCATCAAGATTGGCTTCTTTGGAACTTTTTGTTAGAAAGAAAAATAATTTGTAGATGTTGGAACCATGAATGTGATAGATACAAGCATCTAAGCTTTCTTGAAAGAAAATTTCGATTTCCATTTAAACAGCTAAAAAACAGCTTAAGCATTTTTGTTATTAAAAGTTAGCTGAGGGGATGCCAGTGTAGTTCTTAATTTGCACGACATAATTCCAAAAATGTGTTCTAATACAATTATTCTCGGGAATATCCCTACAAATACCAAACAATTTGTATGGCCTTCACGGAATCTCAGAATGAATATTTTAACTTTATGTGACACATTCGACCTATTATATAGTAATGATTTGAGCATGAGTAAGATCGATATTATTTGTGCACATGTATATCTATAAACGGAAACATTTGGAGGTTTTATCATTGTCTAAGAAAATAGTCATTATCTTATCCTTATCTTAGGAAAGCAATGAGTGGAGTCGCATATCATTAATCATTTATTTATGTATATTATTCTCGTATACTCTCACACCTAAAAAATAACCCGTTTTTTCTCTGTTTCACAAGCGATCGATTTGAACATTTGAAAATCCATTTGGAGGATTGAACAATTTGGAAATCTGATTTCTTACTATGTACCATAGATAATCTATTTTGCTCTTTTTTGCCTTTTAAGCGGCAGAAAAATTCAGCGTATTTTACAGTTAAATCAGAAAATATTCATAAAAGCGAAAAAAGAAAAATTATTTTAACAAAATAAAATTACAATTTGAAGAACATATAAAATGTCACCCCTGCTCTCCTGAACACATTGCAATCTTCTTTGTGAATGGGTTGAGTCAGTTAGTGCCTTTAATGTCTTTTGTATTTTGTCTAAATTTAAACCGCGTCGTCTTGAACCTGGTTTAAAGAATGCTAGCGGGTTGATAGTTCTTGACCGGCCGACCGACCACTAGATCTCCAGGTTTTGAGCTTTTTTTCAAATTAAATTTTGATTTTAAGATCAAACGATTTTAACGCACCTCTCATACTAATTGTTGAGTGAATCTATATGTAACCTGCTTTATGTAGGCTCTAAAAAAGCCGATGGTTTTTGTAAGAGGCTTTTCTATGTCACTTCGAGGTGTGAAATAATACATAGATTAATTTAATAGCGACTACAGCAGTAAACTTTCTTTCAAATATGGTTTTGATTTTTATTTTAGGATATTACTTGATCGCTGTTCCCAGCCCGGTATTTCAGTAGTCAACGCTGTCTACTCCCATAAGGCTCATTTAAAATGTCATCACTGCATTGAATGTTTTAAAAACTTGAAATTATTTGAAAATTTTTTCACGAGTTGAAACAACTAGGAGTAGAATTACTCGAAGACAACAGTGATAATTTATTTTAATACAAAATCATTAATAGAATTCAATAAATTTTCACTTTCTGTGCTCCTATTTCAGTATCCTTTTAAAGTCCATGTTCGATTGTATTAGTTTTAATCACTTTCATTTTTCTTCCAAAGTCTTTTCTTTTGCTATTTTCAACACAATTTGCACTAAATACAATGGCTCAATTCAAAATATGATTATCAATACATATCTAAATATGTATAAGACCACAGTCAACTCCAATGAAGACTCACTTTTGCTGCTTCGGATTTTGTTTGAATTCGCCAATAACTTATTTGAATGGAGTTGGAAAACAGGAAACCTGAAACGCTTGTGGTTTTCCAAGACGGCTTTTTGAAAATGTGCAACGGACACGTTTTTTGGTATGCGGCAGATCACTACACGAACCGAAAAGCAACTGAACGAAATTGAAAACGTTTGCTGGCCAAGTAAAGCAGCCGTCTATGGCGCTAAGCAGTGCACGTTAAGGAAAAGCAACAGCAACAGCAACAACTATGTGCCTACACAAACGAAGTGCATGAGTAAAAACTTGGCTGAGACCAATGACTGAGTGACTAAGCGGCTGCCTGATAGTAAAGCGGCGGCAACACAGGCAACGACAGCGGCGACGTTAGCGCCAGCAACGGCGCTCCAACGGCGGCGGCGGTAAGTCAAGCGAAAATATACATAAGCAACTGCATTGTTGAGCCAAAACCGAAGCGCTGAGGAAGGCAACCGAACGGAGCAGACGTAGCGGTGGCTTGAAGGTGTATAAATCTTACGTAGAGCGCCACGCGATGCTGCCGCCACAAGCTTTTGGTCGTCAGCGTGCAGCGTCCGTCCGCAAATATCTCAAAAAGCCAGCGAAATGCGAGTATAAAATACACAACTTTGCGACTAAATTGTTACTTATAATATAGATACATATTTATATTATATAAAGCATAAATATATCATATATATTATATATATATGTATATATATATATGTATATATATACATATGTATATACTCACATCTATATGTCTATCTTACATATTCCTCAGCTCGATGTGTGTGCAAAATGCAAAAACCCATATTTTTGAGTAGTTGTAAGAAAAAGCTCCAAACAACAAATAACAACAACAATAACGTGGCTTGACATCTCCGCTAAAGTCACTCATTATTGCGCAATTGTGACATTAACCACTTCACAGCAGCAAACGAAAAACTCGCACAATCCGCGCTACCTACAGCGCAATGAATTCAACAAAACAACAATAACAACACCAATAATAGGTAAGCGAATTAAGCTTAGTAAAAGCAGCGAGATTACAGCGATATTCGTGCTCATAAAGCAGCTGAAAGCGGAGCCAAGCGTGTGTGGCCGCCAAGAGGCCGAGCTGTAATTGAAATAACTGCTGGGCATTGCCCATTACTGGTCCATAAGTGTTTATGTATGTAGGTCTATATTTGGGATATTTGGCGTTATGGTTTTCTTGCTACCAAAAGTGTTGTTTTCGTATTTTAAATGCAGATCGGCTTTATTTTGAAACTAAATATCTGCATCACTTGATCGAATTGGCTTAAGTCGTCCTAACATAATGAGAACTTTTATTTGGATTGGATACGAGTTCCACGGATCCGTGATTTAAGTTTGGGGGAAAAGAAAAAAATCACACGGAGCCAAATCTGGTGAAACGGTGGGTGATCGATGCTATTTATTGCGTTTCTTGCTTTAAATTCCGTCATAATCGTGGCTCGATGAGATAGTGCATTATCATCGTGTAAAATCCATGAATTGTTCTTTCACAATTTCGTCCGTTTTTCGCGGATGTTCTCACTCAAACGCCTCAATACGGTCAAACAGAAATCTTATTGACCATGTGTCCCTCCGGAAAAAATTCATGATGCTCCAAAACACGAATATCGAAAAATATAATGCGCGTCATTTTGATTTTTGAGCGGCTTTGGCGTAGGTTTTTTGGTTTCGGCCCGTTTTTTTTCTTCATTTCGATGATTGTTGACTTCTTTGCATGTCGAGCTCATAAACCCATGTCTCATCGGCTGTTATAATGCTCTCCATGAATGTGGGATCAGAATTGGCTCGATCAAGCAATGCCCAAAGAAACTTGTGAGGTACGTACTCTATTTGAAAAAATTCAGATTCATCGCAACCAGTCTAGCAAGTACGCGTTTCATATCCAAAATATCAAGCAAAATCATTTGAACTTTGAAATTTGAGCTCTCTTTACAACTCTCTAATGCTTGCCTGACGATGTTCACGATGTTCAAACACCATATCCTTCACTCTTCTAATATTTTCATCAGTTGATGCAGTCGAAGGTCGTCTAGAACTAGGCATGTCTTCAACGATCTACCGACTGTCTTTGACGGTTTTATACCACTCGTAGGCTTGTGTTTTTCATAAAATTTAATCACCGTAAGCCTTTTCCACCAACGATTTCGCCTACGAAATTTGGAATTTTGAACTGATGACGGACCAAAAAGTAAACGAATTTTTAATGAACGATATTTCAACAACCGATATGGAGGACCCACCTGATCTATCACAATTTGACTGAAAGCCAACAAATAAAGATCATTTTATGACAATTGGGAAGGTGTGATCTAAGCAGCCGTAACGGAAGTGCAAAAAAAAACATTTGTATAAATGAAATAAAAAATCTTTGCATGCGCTGGTTGTTCGTTCCAAACGTTGCAGTGAATCCAATGAAACCTATTTTGAATAAATAATAACTTTAAAAGATAATGTCTTATTTTTCCGTATTGAAATAGACACCGCGGCTATAGCCGAGTTGACAAGAATGCGCAAGTCGTTCTTTCTTTTTACTGTTGGGCGCCATTTGGAGATTTTAAGTGTAGACAGATCCTTCTCCACCTGGTCTTTACAACGGAGTGGAAGTCTTTCTCTTACTTTTTTTAATACTTTAATATCATATTATACTATATCTGGTAGCATCTTAAATAAAAACAGAGATAGCTTGAAGCTTGTGGGACTACGGTTTGTTGGAGAAAAAATAAGGATATAAAAAAATCTTTATCTTGATTAAGAACAGTCAGTTTGTAGAGCAGCTATTTGCGTAACTTTATCTGAACCCTGTCAGTTAACTTTGGCAGTTCTGACAGCCAAGCAGATTCTTCGGGAGAGAGAAATGACGTATGCAAAATAACAGTTCGATACTCCAAAAACTGTGGGATTGGGAAAGATAGAACAACAAACGGATGTGGCTAAATCGACGTCACACTGATCTTATATAATATGTATAATACGAGGGCTGCTATATATATTTCTGGCCTAATAATGAAAATAGGCATATTTATCAACGAATTTTTTTTTCGTTGGATTTGGCTCGTCTTGGAAGACCCACACGGTCGATTGCTGTTTTGTTTTGAGCTCATACGCATAGATCCATGATTCGTCACCTGTCACGATCTTATAAACGTCTTTTGAAGCACCGCGATGGTATTTTTTAAGCATTTTTTTACACCAATCCACACGAGCCTGTTTTTGAGCGATTGTCAAATTGTGCGGTATCCAACGAGAAGAAACCTTTTTTACAGCCAAGTGTTCATGCAATATCGAATGTATGCTGGTGGGAGAAATGCATAGGTATGCCTCTATCTGAAGGTATGTTACATGACGGTCTTGCATTATCAGTTCACGTACGGCATCGATGTTTTCTTGCACAACGACTGTTTTTGGACGACCTTCACGGAATTCGTCTTCGAGCGAGTGTCGGCCACGATTGAATTCGTTGTACCAGTTTTTTACAGTGCTATAGGATGGTGCTTCATAGCCATACAAAGATTTTAGTTCATCGATGCACTTTTGTCGTGATAATCCACGTCGAAAGTTGTGAAAAATGATCGCACGAAAATGTTCACAAGTTAATTCCATTTTTTGGCCAAGATGAATTTTTTAATTCCCTGTAAATAAAACAATTCACGATTAAATGACAAAACGTTCTGAGTGATGTTATGGTAAAAAATGTCAAACTTTCCAATGGAAATGTTAGATTGCACCTGACAACACTTAGTGTTGCCTAGTCCAGAAATATATATAGCAACCTAAGTATATTGTATACATATGTGTACATTTTGAGGTCTCCAACCCTTCCTGCTGCGTGTTACAAGCCTCCCGGCAAACCTCCTCAGCGTATAGAAATTATTACGAAACAAATTTTACAAAAGAAGTTCTAAATCATTTGTTTGGCTAAATTCGAAGATCCTCATTCTTGGATGCATTTTACTTTGGGCGAAAAATAGTAAGACTTTTTAATTTAAATTTCGCGCGAAAGCCCATTCGTTTTATCTTCCGGATTGGTATGACTGTCAGTAACATCTGTGCCAAATGTCACATCAAAATAACCGTTAATGTCTAGTATACATAAAGTGCATTCGGCGTTTTGTACGATGAGTAAAATTATTTAACAAAGAATTTCTATTAAATTTTGTTTGCGGAATCAAATTTCTGGTGCGGAAACATGCAGAATGTTGGAAAAGGACTTCGGGGATAATTGTTTGTAGCGAGCAAGCGTTTTTGATTGGTAAAAATTATTCAAATACAATCGAGGACGACAAACCACGTCCAGGATATGAACATCAACTAACGATCAACACGTCAATAAAATAAGGGAATTGGTGTTTAAGAATCGACGATAAACAGTCAGAGACCTTACTGGAATCATTGGAATATCGGAAGCATCAGTGAAATTCATTTTGAAAGATAATTTGGGCCTAAGAAAAGTGAAAGCACGTTTGATTCCAAAATCACTAAATTTTTTCGAAAAACAGCGTCGCGTTAACTTCAAGATGTCATGAAGCATATACGAGTATTACCAGCGGTGAGTCTTGGATCTACATACAATTACAATCCGGAAACAGACGATCTATCCGCCGCTTAATGGCGAAGGTTACTTTGACAGTTTCTTCGATTAATGAGGTGTGATCCACTCCGAACTCCTTCCGACCAAACTGTCAACAAGAAATACTATTTGAGTGTTGTTCATCATTTGCGCGAAGCTGTTCGTCAAATGCACTATATTGAAAGAAAAAATTAAAAAAGTACTTTTAAAAATTATTTTTTTAGTATTTAGTATTTTATTTAAAGGACTTTGGTTTAAGAACTAAGCTGTTTGCTTGCAATATTTCATATCCCGATCTTTTTACATTTCTCAATATTCCAGCAACAACCGTCGAATACCTTGACATCAATCAATTTACAGAAACCGAATGAGTTCTATCACTCGTAACGAATGCTGCACGGCTGTGGCAAATAAATAAGCTTAAGTTCTGTCGTGTTAGAATCGGAGCACGACCTTCATGTGTCACAAATGTGTAATGTCAATATTGTCCGGGTATTTACTTTATTGCTGTTTTAGCTTCAGAAGTGCTGCCGCTTTAAATATCAACTAATTAAGAGTACATTGCATACTGCTGTAGCAATTGTGGCATATGTTCAAACAAATTGTTGCATAATTGCATGCACTTTGCAGGCAATTCGAAATTATGAGTTCTGACTTTTTATTGAATAAGCAAGTGCGTGGCAAATTGTGTGGAAAATTTTTCGTAAATATTTTTAGAATTAAATATTTGTTAAATACACATGTAGGTATATTTGTACATATGTAACAAAGGTAGTTAGCTGAAATGTGTGTCAATGTCAGCATATTTGGCTTTAGTAAGCCTATCTCATTAAATTTGTTACAAAAAAAATTTTATTTAAAAAATTCAAAGGAAAAAAAATTAAATTTGAATTATAACATTAAAAATTAAAATTATTTTTGTTTTGTAAAAAAATAATATAGTTATGTAAATATGTGTATACATACATATAATACATTGAAGTTAATGAGCCTAAAGCATTTTATTCGATTTTATCTTTACTTCTTTTCACGCAATTTCAATTTTTTATGCAGAGAGTTAATTTTTGTTAATTTTTTTGTTGGCTCGTTGTTTGGAAAAGCATGTATTTTGACAAAATTATTTGCAATTTGTTAATGTACTGATAGGCTGACCTCGAACTACTCATAAAATATGCATTTGCTCGCTTATCGCTTAGCTTTGTGTGCCAGTTTTATTTTTTTGCAACTTTTGGTTTTACATAAATTAGGTTCTCGTATGATTGCTTAAAGCTCACGATGTTGAGTCAAATTATAAAAACTAATATATTCGCGTTTAAAATGTGTTGAATCTAGGACAAGCTCAGTGTTTAAGGATTTAATTTTAATTTTCTCACATTCATAAAAATATGTTGTCGTCGTAAAAACGAATTCAATTTGAGCGAGATAAGAATTGAAGATTTTTTGTACATAAATTTGTTTAAAACTGATTTTAATTATTTTACATTTTTTATTTTGTTTTTTACTGGTTTTAATTTACTTTTTGTGTATTTATATAATGGTTGATCCAAGTTGAGGTATTTTTTCAGTAGCCTTTTTATGACTGACCTGGTGTAAGTCGTGTCAAGCTGTCGTGTTATTTTTGGTCGGCATTGTTAGGCATTTCATTATGGAAAGACTTACGCCGGAACGATGTTTACAAGTCGTTCAACTTTAGTACGAAAATTCATAGTAGAATTACAAATCACTAGGCAGAAAATTATGAGCATGAAAGTTTGAATCAAAACTAGCGCAGCCGCGAATGAAAAGCGACATGAAGATCCTCGCATTTTATTTTGCGACAAATATCTGTTTTGGGTGGAGGAGTTTGAAAAGGTAATTTTTAGTGACGAAAAAAAGTTTATTTTGGATGGTCCAGATGGTCATCACAAATATTGACGAGACACACGACATCCAAGAGAGACTTGCTATAAGCGAAACAATGGTTTCACGAATCTGTTGGCTATTGCTGCTGCCACCGAAGTGGACTTCAAGGAAGCTGCTACCATTAAAGAGTTTATCAAGGACCCCAGCAAGTTTGTCGCTGCTGCTGCTGCCTCTGCTCCAACTGCTGGAGCTGGCACTGCTGCAGAAAAGAAGGAAGAAGCCAAAAAGGAGGAGTCGGAGTCCGAGGAGGACGACGACATGGGTTTCGGTCTCTTCGATAAACAACTCAACACTAAAGTTGATGGTATGGGCTACCTTTAGCTCTAAAGGCTAATCTCATGTGTGTTTTTTACCGACAAAAGTGAATTCCGAAATGTACATTGAACTACTGGATAGTGAGCCCATTCCTTTTGCTGCGAATTTTCATGACGAAAAGTGGATATTTCAGCAAGTTAATGCCCCATTCATGTGTCTCGCGGTACAAAAGCATTTTTTCTGTCCCGAAGTATAAAATGATTGGATTGACCAGCTTTGAGTCGGAATCTTAACTCCAGAGAAGACATTTGGGGTATACTTATTGCTAAAGTATATGGACATGCCAATCCGAATGAAACTATTAAGCAGTTCAAAAGTGCCACTGGATCAGAGTGGGACAAAATTGAGCTAACTACTCTGCAAAACTTACTAGGGGTCATGCCACGAAGACTATGCATGGTAAAACTACAAAAGGACTATAAGATAGTTTTGAGCCCGCTGAGGTCTGCTAAAAGAAGTTGCACTTCACCGAAGTACATCTGCTGCTTCCTTAATGGCTGTCACTTTTGTTGGAAAGATGCTACAGTGGTCTGGCAGTCTGAAGCAGAATTTTTGTCGCTCCTTCCGTAACTAAGCTCACTACGTCTTTTCTCCGTCAACTCTTTTCTGTGGCTTAGTCATGGTTTCGTAAACCCAACGACCACCGCTTCCCAATAGTTCCTTTACAACAATATAAAGACACCAATGTCTGCCTCACACTCTCCA
>CM050325.1:90270662-90320973 GCA_027475135.1 Bactrocera correcta
GGGAACGACGGACCAGGCACCACTCTCTTTCTATTACGATCCGCGCGCATATACGCATCATTGTTTTGTCTGCACTTTTTTTCGTCGCTAATCAACGGGTGAGTACATCGGTACACGGTATCATCGAATTATATACGGCGAATCACCAATATAATAAAAAAATATACCAAACGAAAATTTTTTTAACACTAAATTTCTTATATCCGAAAAGTACAACAAAAACTCTAGGCATCCAATACCAAACGAAAATTTTTTTAACACTAAATTTCTTATATCCGAAAAGTACAACAAAAACTCTAGGCATCCAATAGAATGCCATATCGGACCAGTTCTCATACACGACTATGTCCATATTCGCATTATCCGCCATAAAAAAAAAGACAGATTTTATCCTCGGTGGTAAAACTTTTCGACCCCGCAGGATGGCTTTCGCCAACTATAATACAAGCGAATATCTTGAAATGAATTATGGCTAGATGGAACGACTGGGACGACACTCTCACACTTCACTTGAAACCTCTTCGCTTAGAAAAATTGTACCAGTTCGCTAATAATTTGAACGACATCTAGCAAATACAAATTCCATGGTGGCTAAACTATTTCCCCGAATACAAAGTCGAATTACATGACTTCTGCGACGCCTCTTAGAAGGCATACTGCGCTACTATCTACATAAGTATGTGCGCACGCAAAGTAACACCACGACCACAAGCCACTTATTAGCACACAAAAGCAAATGTGGCTCCTTTAAAAACGCTAAGTCTACCACGACTAAAGCTATGTGCGCCACCACTACTTTCCAAATTAACAGCCATGGTGCAAATGCATTTAAACATGACAAAATGCAAACTATGTATGTGGTCCCATTCCGAAAGGGTACTAGCCTGGTTAGAAAAACCATCACATTTCTAATCGAACGTTTCAAATACTTGATTTAGTGGGATCAGCCACGTAGCCAGTGCTGCTAATCCTCGAGCTAGCTGCAAGAGGGTGCAAGCCATTGCACCTTGCCACCACCACCCTTTGGTGTAATGGCCCCCGATGGTTGATAGAATCGCCTGATTCTTGGCCACAATCACCCATGTGCAACATAATCGCCCCAGAAGGTCGAAAATGATACTGGATAATGCCGACTTCCTTGAACAATTTTCATTGTTTCCCCGACACCTCAGAGTAGTTGCTTACATGTTCAAATTTATAGAGCAACTCAAAACCAAAGTCAAGGGATCACCTAATTTTCCATGCAATACAGTGACGCACCTAGAGTTACAAAAGGCAAAAGTCGCACTAATCGCATATACTTAAGCGCGATATACCACTACTAAGAGAATCGAGCCGATTGATAAAAAAGAGCTCACTAATCTAAACCCATTTCTATACACGAAAGGTCTGCTTCGTGCCAATGGTCGGCTTGCTAATTCAAGCCTAACATAATATAAATTCTCCATGATAATTTCAGCCGTCGATGGAAAGAAGAATACATAAAGAATCTCCACAAAAGGTACCGTTGGAAGGCTCCTGAATAAGTGCAAAAACATGTCACAATCTCCAAGATTGTGTCCCCAACTATGATGATTGTCTGCCCCCCTCCGTATGGCGGTTTGGCCGCATAGAAAAGCTCCATTATGGCTCCGACGTTCACATACGAGTCGTTGATATCCGTACGCAAAACAGAACACTGTATACACACAATAAAATAATCAACTTTAAGGCCAGGTTCCTCCAAACCATTTTGAAAAAATCAATTTTTTTTTCAAAAATTGCTACTGCATACTCTTCGAAATAGTATAGAATTAGTCCCGAAGGTCAGCAAGACCGAGAAACAGGTATAATACAGAACATGAAACCGTTTTGCTTTTTGCTTTCAGGTAATTCTTTTCCAAGAAATGATGTCATCCATCTATGAATCGGATGAGTTTCAGCAGCCATATTCAGGACCGCCATTTTGAAAAAAAAAAAATATTCCAAGTAGTTTAATATACATATGTAAAAAAATTGTTTACTCAACATGTTTTGTAATAGAAATAAAACGTATTGAAAAAATTACGTTTTTTGGAGGAACCTGGCCTTAACAATAACAACGAAAAATACTCCCGTGACAACCGTTCAAATTAACAAACCGTAAAATATAACAAAGAAATTTAACAAAAATTGGTCGATCAATACGACGACACATTCATGCCACATATCGTGGCACGATCACAATGTCGAATTATAGCAATACTATAGGATAGCAGCATTTGCAACTGCACCGGCTGCAATGCCGGCAACTGTACCTGCGCCTGCTCCTCGTGGTAGCACCGAACCATCACCGATGCCATCATCAGGGACTTCAGAGACCCATCGCATAAGATACCGCATTTTTCGACACCCACATCGTATACACCATTGTGGCATATTTAGGTATATTCGACCCCTCCAACGGCGGCAAGTTGCCCAGGCACACGGGAAAAACTGCCTTTCGCACACTCATATGACTCCAGAGTGCGTATATACGCTACAACAGCTGCAACGACTCCTGGCTAAACAGTCGCCTCGGAGGGCCGGGATGGCTAAATGAGCCTCCGACCCCCCTCGAGGTATAACACTGCCACACCACACACGTCATACACACCACCTCTTGGCACGATTCCGATTACTTTGGCGGTCGGGTAAAAAAACACGAATTTCGGTATAAATGGGGTATGAACGGAAAGGGGAGCTTCTCCAGAAGAGGAATATGCAAATATAGAGGCCGGCTTTAGTATTACATCCCACTATTTCAGGGTTAAAAGTGATATGGTTGGGTAAAGCTGATGCTACAGATTAATAATACACACAATTATAGCCGCCGCAAACTTATAGTTTTCGAGATATTTGCACTTAAAGCTGTAAATTTTGCAAATTTTATTTTACAATTTCTCGATTTATAGTAACTCTTACTTTCATATTATGCACTTTTTATACACTTACACTTCACTACATTGTTTCTACATATTTATTTTTCAGTAAGTAAATAGATATTTGCTTAAAATAAGCATTTTATATTTTACACAAAATTCATTACATGCACAGTAACATAAGTGTTCCGTGTTGCCGAATAATAAGTATTGATATATCGACACATTCATCAAACGAATAAAAATAAATAAAAATAGGATTATATCCCAAATACATAAATCATTATACCTTTTCTTGATATATCATGACTTTTGATTGGCCAGGGTTATTTTTTGTTTAAGCGCGGCAAAAAAAACTTTTCTCGAAAAAAACTTGACACGCCGCGGTGTAGGATCGTTGGATTTCAGAATATTTTGAAGATGGTATTTGTTTCCTGCGTTTGAGTTTTTTATTTAATTTTATTATTTTCAACCGTTTGGATATGGTAACACTTATTACTTGACAACACGAAGCACTTACTACATATTGTTGCGCATGTAGTGAAATTTATGTAAAATATAAAATGCTTATTTTAAGGAAATATCTAAATAATTAATAAATATAAAATAAATATATCGAAACATTATAGTGAAGTGTAAATGTATAAAAAGTGCATAATATGAAACAAAAAATTACTATAAATCGAAGAATTGCAAAATAAAATTAGCGAATTTTTCAACTTTAAACGCAATTATTCCGAAAACTATAAGTTTACGATGGCTATAATTATATACATACCATCCTTCTAACCCAGAAATCGTGGGATGGTATACTAAAGTTTCCCCAAAAATAATATTGGCACAATTCCGATTTTTTTTTTTTGAAAGAGGAAGTCCTCCATAGTTTACGAGATATTCGACCTTAAAAGTTCAAAAATTCCTAAAATTCCAACATTTCAAGAAGCTATTTCGCCATATTAAACACACTTTACTCACACTTTTGACTTCAATTTTCGCAAAAATTCCTCTTTCCATGCATAATTAATGAATAATTTAATTTAATAAATAAATAAGTAATATAATATATACTGCCACTTATAATACAAAACAACGTGTTATCAAAAATAAATGGAAATCGCTGACAGATATAATAACCAAAATTTAACCATTTTATAACGAAAACGAAATTTTGTTTCAATATGACTGCATGATAACCAAAATATTTAACCACTTTATAACGTAAACTCGATATACATATATATATATATATATATATTTTTTTTTTTTTTATTTTTAAAGCAGAAAAGAGTACTTTGTGAAAATACTTCAGTCAACCCAGGTATTCGTTCGATCAGGATTATTTTTTTACAGCGCGGCCGAAGGCCGTCAACGCCGAAAAGAGTACTACGCGAAAGTACTTCAGTCACCCCGATATGATTTATATTTTATATGTTCATAGAGTTTTAGCTAATTGTATTTATTAAATATAAATCACATATTACACATATAGATATGTAGAAAGCATTTTTTTATTATAGTTAATACTGAAAAAAGAATCACGCGAAAAAACAAACAAAGAAAAATCGTTAAAAAACCTACATATGTATTTGCTGTTTAAGATGTGGCAACGCTCGTTTTCTCATAATTGTAAACAATCTAACCTTTTCAATGATTAGTGTGCTAAGTGATTTTAAAGTTAATAAATTTAGGCAAAATGTAGCAAAATAAAAGGGAAATGTGAACTTATTTCAATGTTTAGAGTGTATATTTAAATATACAGAGTGAAAAACGTGAAAAATTTAGTGAAACATAGAGAAATACCATGTGTTATTAGTGCAAATTTTTGAACTTTTAATCATGAATATTTTAAAAAATAAAAGTTATTTTTGTATTATTTTTTGGATATTTCTTCTCTGGAGAAGCTCACCTAACCGCACATACCCCATTTATACGGAAATTCGGTTACTTTACCCCTCCGCCAAAGTAATCGGAAATGTGACTAACACTTACATTTATTAAAGTATTCCCGATTAAAACTTCAAAAATTTATATTAATAACATTTAGTATTTCACAATGTTTCACTAAATTTGTTTACTTTTAATATTTAAATGTACACTCTAAACATTAAAAAAAGTTCTTATTTCACTTTTATTTTGTTATATTTTAGCTATGTATATTTATTAATTTAAAAATCACTTAGCACACTCATCGTTGAAGAGGTTAGATTGTTTAGAATTATGAGGAAAACGAGCGTTGCCGCATCTTAAACACCAAATATGTAGGATTTTCAAATATTTTTCTTTGTTAGTATCTTCGCGTGATTCTTTTTTCTATATTAGCTATAATAAAGAATACTTTCCAACAATTTTCAAGTTAACAGGGGTGTTGTGGAATACAGAATTGCTTAGCTGTCAGAACTGGAAACCAACTCTGATTTCCAATGGTGTCACAGAATCTGTTTGGATTTTCGGCATTTCGTGTTTTATACTTATGTTTTCCCCTATAGAAATAAATATAAATTAATTCGTAATAATAAAATAACGTGATTTCTTAACTTACATTTCAAATCTGTGAGCGCCTCTCTTTTTGCTTTGATTCTGATGGCAAAACCGATAAAATTGATTTCCATGGCACCCAAAACCGTTACAAATTCTGATTCGAATATCAAATCAACAGCAATATTACGATTCTTTCGGCGCCGCGATTTGATGGTACGGATGGATAGAGGAGGTCCTCAGGATTGAAAAATGTATGCAGATATACCGTCCTCAGACTCATAGTTTTCGAGATATTTCACTTTAAAGATCAAAAATTTGTAAAAACAATGCTCATTATTTCACTATGTATAACCCACTCTTCACACATTTTTTATTAATATATATTTAATTACACTGTACACATTCGTATATATCAAAAATATACACTAATTGTATATTTTTTAAGAAAATATACTTTAAAAACTATTTTGCACATTCAAAGTATCAAGAGATTGGTTTGTTTACACTTATGACAAATAGCAGTGTTGCCATACTTTGTGTCCCGAAAATATAATCAAAACTTTGGTTTCATATTTAGAGATATAAATGATTCAAAATGAACTATTGTTTCATATATTTATATGGATTATATAACATATATTATTTAAAATATATAGAAATATATTATTACATAACAGAAAGTAGTTCGACACAAAGGAATATTATTTTTTATCTTTATTTATCAAATAACATAAAATACAAAAACCATTTGTACCATCTTCTCTATCTCTATATATTAAACAGAAAATTGTTTAATAGGTTTTTCAAAACACAAGGTGGTATTTGTCTTGACATGTAAAGAAAAAGAAAACAAAACAAAATAAGAGTGAATTGCTTATAAAATTTTGGAACTTTAAAGTGAAATATCTCGAAAACTACGAGTCTGAGGACGATATATGCGTATACATTTTTTAATCCTGATGAGCCCCTCTATCCATCCGTACTATCAAATCGCGGCGCCGAAAGAATCCTAATCGTGCCAAATCAATAATATCTGAATTCATGACACCTACTACTTTTTTTGATCGATTTCAATTCTGATTCCGACAACTATCAGATTCCTTTAATTGAGTTGTGAACACTTTTTCCTTATACATACTGTTACAAAAAGTAGTATTAAGTTGTATTTGTATTGCTATATGCATCCCTTATTATGAACAATAGCTGTAGGTATATGGAATAGCATTTGTCTTGTTGTAGACATCTGGCGCCGCGGCTGTCTGCTTGCGTCTGGCGCCGTATAGCATTATGTTCTGGTAATTTCCAGACGCGATATTCTAGAAGGACACGTCGGCATCAGCGAGAAGTGCGTGGCTATATAAGCCGTGGCAGCGCGAACGTAATCGATCAGTGCTAAGAGTAAACTGCTATAGTGTAGACGAGTTGTGAAATAAAGAGTAGTTGAATTAAATTAAACAGTTGTAGTTTTATTTGTCAATCCAGAGATACGAACCTAACAAAGTGAACTAGCAAGCAGTAAAATCGTAACAATTGGTGTCAGAAGTGGGATTGTCAAATAATCCAAATTCAAGATGGTTAAATTCGGAGAATTGAGAATTCAGCAATTAAAAAAGGAACTGGAGGAGCGTAATTTGCCGATAAGCGGGCAAAAGGCGGATCTGCAGGCACGATTACGTGAAGCAATGGAAGCGGATGGAATTAATGTGGACGAGTTCGAATTTGTTGGGCCAGAAACTTCTACAAAGGTAGAAGAGAAAGTAGAAGAACAACGAACATCATCAAGTGTAGACATGAACACGTTGTTAGTGGCTATTAAGCAAATGGCAGAAAATGCAGTGCAAACAGAAAATCGTCTGGCACAGCAAATAGCTGAAAATGCAGTGCAAACAGAAAATCGTCTGGCACAGCAAATGACGCAAATAGCTGAAAATACATCGCAGTTAAAGTCTTGCCTTACACAACAAATGACTGAAAATAATACGCAGTTAGAAAATCGTTTGGTACAACAGATTACAGAAAATACTTTACAAGTACAAAAACAAGTGCAAGAGAAATTTTCAAAATTTGAAGACGAATTAAGCACGTTAAAAAATGAAGAAGAAAATTTAAAATCAGAATTTCTTCAATTGAGTAATCGTGTGCGAGAACTGCAACTACATGGCCCTGCACCATCAACAAATAATCAAAGATTGAAGGCACCCACATTCGATGGAAGTATTCCATTTCAAATTTTCAAACTTCAGTTTGAAAAGACAGCAATGGCCAATAATTGGAATGCAGCGGACAAGGTGGCGTCCTTGTTTGTATCATTGAAAGGACCTGCGGCAGAAATCCTTCAGACTATTCCAGACTGTGAACGGGACAACTATGAGGCATTGATGAGTGCGATAGAAAGACGATATGGTAGTGAGCACCGGAAACAAATATACCAGATCGAACTGCAAAATAGGGGTCAGAAAATGAACGAGTCATTGCAAGAGTTCGCAACTGAAATAGAACGACTGGCTCATTTGGCAAATGCAGATGCACCTGTGGATTACATTGAGAGGGTAAAAATTCAATGTTTCATAAATGGAATTCGTGATGTGGACACCAAACGCGCTACATATGCATTGCCAAAAAGAACGTTTGCTGAAACGGTTTCGCACGCCCTCACACAGGAAACAGCTTCCCTGCTAAGTAAACCAGCACACAAGGTACAAAGGGTTGAAATGGAACAACCGGCGCTGATGGAAGAAATATTGAAGACTCTGAAGACAATTGCTGCACCGCGAGTAAATACAACAGGCAGATGTTTCAACTGTGGAAAAGCGGGTCACTTTGCCCGAAATTGCAATATAAAAGTAAACCCATCAAAACGGAAACAACCAACAGATAACGAGGACGAAGCATCCACATCTCACAAGTCGTTAAACTAAAACGGAACAGTTCAAAGGGGCGTGAGCTGGTTCCCACAACTATTTGCCCCGCCATCTCGATATCACAAATAGGTCGCCATGACAACAATCTTACTATCAACGGCATCGTAAATGGACGACTGTCAACGCTTACTTTGGATACTGGTGCCACACATTCAATTATCCGACCGGATGTGGTAAGAGGAATGGTTGAACCATTAGTCGGTTGCAAGCTTCGAACGGCCACCGGGGAGGAAGCAGCTGTCGCGGGAAAAGTGTTTTGCGAAGTGATGATTGGTACCCTGGAAGTTAATCACACCTTCATCGTAGCCGAAATCACGGATGAAATTATAATGGGAGTAGATTTCATGATTGATCACGGGGTTACTTTGGATTTAAACAAGCAAATGCTGTTTTGCCAGAACATGGAGATGCCTATAAACACCGGATATGTGACCAACGTTGAAAGTAAGAGGGTGATTGTTGATGATAATCAGAGTATTCCACCAAAATCTGAGGCGATTGTATGGGCTAAAGTGAATGGAGGAGGTGGGACTGAAGAGTTGTGGATTGTGGAACCAACAAAAATAGATACCCCTCATATTGGTAGGAAGAACGCTTGTGAAAACTAGAGAAGACGCCACCATTCCGGTCAGAGTAGTGAATGAATTCAACACGCCTATAAGTCTGAAGAAAGGAGCAGTAATTGGACAGTGCCAGAATATAAGTGCAATAGCACGATGCGAACGGTCACAACAGAAGCCTACTATTGAGCCACAGCAGATAAGTCCTACACTCCTAAATAATTTGCTGAACGAACTGCATGGAAATGAAAAATTAAAAGCAGAAAAACTATTAGAAAAATACGCATCCATATTTGCAAACGAAGGAAATACAGGAAGAACCGGCATTGTCAAACATCGCATAAATACTGGAGACGCTAAACCAATCCGACAAGCTCCGCGTAGGGTTCCACTAGCAAAACGTGAGGATGCTAACAAAATTATTGAAGACATGCACAAAAACGGTGTAATCGAACCTTCAATAAGTCCATGGAGCTCACCTATCGTCTTAGTTAAAAAGAAAGATGGTAGCACCCGTTTCTGCGTAGATTATAGGAAGTTGAATGATGTCACAAAGAAAGACAGTTATCCTCTACCAAGAATCGACGATACATTAGACACCTTGTCTGGAGCGAAATGGTTTTCTACATTAGATCTACAAAGTGGATATTGGCAAGTCGAGATTGATGAATGTGACCGTGAAAAGACCGCTTTCAGTATGGGCGACGGGTTATGGGAATTCTCTGTGATGCCATTTGGGTTATGTAATGCGCCTGCAACGTTCGAGCGACTGATGGAACATGTGTTAAAAGGACTCAACTGGAAGACATGTTTGGTGTATCTTGATGACATTATCATCATGGGAAAAAGTTTTGATGATCATCTGAAAAATCTAGAGGAAGTCTTTCAGCGAATAGCATCAGCCGGATTACGCTTGAATCCCAAAAAGTGTTCATTATGGAAGAAGCAGGTCACATATCTCGGACATAAAGTGTCAACTGAGGGAATTCACACCGAGGAAGGAAAAATAAAAGCAGTGAAAGATTGGCCTCGACCCACCAACATTCATGAACTCCGCAGCTTCCTCGGCTTATGCACGTATTACCGCCGTTTTGTACCTGGATTTGCGAACGTGGCTAGAAGTTTACATGATTTAACAAAGAAGAATCGCCCGTTTGTATGGCAGTTGGAACAAGAAAAAGCGTTTGAGCAGCTTAAAGAACTACTTTGTACGGCGCCGATGTTGGCTTATCCAATACCTGGAAAGAAATTCATCCTGGATACAGATGCGAGCGCTTATGGAATTGGAGGTGTCCTGTCTCAGCTCATCGACGGACAAGAAAGAGTAATTGGGTATTACAGCAGAGTGCTCGGGAAACCAGAGAAAAACTACTGTGTGACGCGAAAAGAACTACTAGCTGTGGTGGAATGTGTAAAACATTTCCACAAGTATTTGTATGGACAACGATTCTTGCTGAGGACTGATCATGCAGCATTAAAATGGTTATTACAGTTTAAGAATCCGGAAGGCCAAATTGCACGATGGATCGAAAGATTACAGAATTACGACTTCGAAACGGAACATCGAAAGGGGATTCACCACAAAAATGCGGATGCATTATCACGTCGCCCTTGTCCACTGGAATGTAAACATTGCTCCAAATCAGAGGGAAAAGAAGGTATAATCGACGTGCGATTACTGAATATAGAACCTGAAGATGATTGGACTCCTCATCGCATCAGAATCAATCAGTTGGAGGACCCTGATCTTGCAAAGCTGGTAATGGCCAAAGAAAATGGGGTACGACCACCAAAGGAACAAATAAGTAACGAGAGTCCAACGGCAAAAGCATATTGGGCCCAATGGAACAGCATAAACCTCGTTAATGGATACCTTCATCGTACCTGGGAAAGCGAAGATGGCAAACAGTCTCGTCTGCTGATCATAGTACCGAAGTCCATGATCCCGAAAGTATTGAAAGAATATCACAATGGACCTAGTGGAGGGCACCTTGGGATTACAAAAACTATTGAGAAGATTAAACAACGGTTCTACTGGATCGGTTGTCGAGATTCCATAGCAGAATGGATAAGTAATTGCGTAGAGTGCATGGCAGCTAAAGGTCCTAAAGCCAAGAGTCGCGGTAGGCTACAACAGTACAACGTGGGATCACCATTTGAACGAGTCGCAATGGATATTGCAGGTCCGTTCCCAACCAGTACGGCCGGAAACAAATATCTACTGGTTGTCATGGACTATTTCAGTAAATGGCCAGAAGTATATGCCTTACCAAACCAAGAAGCGAAGACAATAGCCGAAGCGTTTGTAGAAAATTGGATAACAAGGTTTGGAGTGCCCGTCGAATTACACTCAGATCAAGGCAGGAATTTCGAATCTTCCATTTTCCAAGAAGTCTGTACATTATTGGGCATCCACAAGACACGGACAACAGCGTTACATCCACAATCAGATGGAATGGTGGAGAGATTCAACCGAACGCTCGAAGAACATCTGCGGAAAATCGTTGATAAAGATCAACGGAATTGGGACAAGTGCATCCAGATGTTCCTGCTGGCGTATCGTTCAGCGAAGCACGAGACAACTGGTTACACGCCAGCAAAGATTATTTTCGGATCTGATCTGCGACTCCCTGCTGATCTTAAGTTTGGAACGAATCCTACAGCTGCAAGAAATGATGGAGATTATTGTTCGGCCTTAAAGGAAGAAATGAATGAATTGCATCTAATGGTAAGACAGCACACGCATCTGATGAGCAATAAGATGAAGGACCGGTTCGATCAAGCGGCAAATTCAAAAGGTTTTGAAGAAGGTGATCTGGTCCTGTTGTACAATCCACTTCGAAAGAAAGGCTTGTCCCCGAAATTGCAGACAGCCTGGGAAGGACCCTATATGGTGATGAAACGACTTAATGACGTGGTATACCGCATACAAAGAAATGGGAAAGCACGATGTAAAATGAAAGTAGTGCATTTGGAGAGGCTCGCCCCATTTGGTTCAAGAGGATTTGTGCCTAATCGGGACGATTAGGCTTTAGTGGAGGGCAGTGTTACAAAAAGTAGTATTAAGTTGTATTTGTATTGCTATATGCATCCCTTATTATGAACAATAGCTGTAGGTATATGGAATAGCATTTGTCTTGTTGTAGACATCTGGCGCCGCGGCTGTCTGCTTGCGTCTGGCGCCGTATAGCATTATGTTCTGGTAATTTCCAGACGCGATATTCTAGAAGGACACGTCGGCATCAGCGAGAAGTGCGTGGCTATATAAGCCGTGGCAGCGCGAACGTAATCGATCAGTGCTAAGAGTAAACTGCTATAGTGTAGACGAGTTGTGAAATAAAGAGTAGTTGAATTAAATTAAACAGTTGTAGTTTTATTTGTCAATCCAGAGATACGAACCTAACAAAGTGAACTAGCAAGCAGTAAAATCGTAACAATACATATATATGTATATAACAATGTGATTTATATTTAGTATACACAAATAAGTAAAACTCTATGATAACATTATGAAATTTATATTATATCGGGGTGATTGAAGTACATACTTTCGCGTAGTACTCCTTTCTGTGTTGATAAAAATAACCCTGGTCGAGCCAATATTCAGTAAGTATTTTGTTACGTAATATTATTATTTAATATAACTTAGTTGTTTATTAACTTTAAATAAGAAATTATCCATATGCATGGAAAGATTGCTTATACTCATTTTATATATAATTTAATTTCTCAAGAACTAGATATACATATGTATATATATATACAGGGTAGGCCATTTAAAGTTGACCCATCTGGCAACGCTGTAACTTTTAACAGCGCTGACAAATCGGCTAATGTCATACCGCGTTAGAAGCGTCATTCAAAGACAATTTATACCATGGAACAGTACACTCCAAAAGAACGGGCTGAAATTGTTCAGCTTTATATTCAAAATAACTTTTCAATTGTGTTAACTCAACGTGCGTTTCGCAAAAAAAAATAAAGTGAAAAGTGCTCCAGTTAAGAACACAATTAAGTCTTTATACGCAAAATTTGTGAACACCGGTAATCTCAGTAATGCCAGTCATGCATCCAGACAACGCACAAGACGTTCTGATGAAAATATCAAAGCTGTACGAGCCAGTATTGAGGAGACTCCATCGACATCGAGTTATCGCCGCTCTCAGGAATTAGACATCTCTCGCACCACTCTCCGACGCATAATTCATAAAGATTTGAAGATGTTTCCATATAAAATTCAAATGGCACAAAAACTAAACCCAGCTGATTATCCGCGACGCCTTAATTTTGGCAAACAAACAAATGGGTCAACTTTAAATGGCCTACCCTGTATATATATATATACATATATAGTTGCCGCTGACTAATGGTTTTTGAGATATTCGCATTTAATATTCGAAAAATCAACTATTTAAAATGCGTGTTTCTCCGATTTATAATGCAGTTTGCACTTACAGTTGTCCACAAAAAAAAATAGGAGTGACCATAATATACATAATATAATACCACGAATTGTTAATTTTTATTAACAAAAATGTATTTTGTTTTCAAAATTTTTGCACAATGTAATTTGATAACGATCTATTTATATTTCCAGATTTCACCTATTTCAATTGAACATAAAACAAAGTTTATATTGCAGTTTATATCAAGTAAACTAAATAACTAGTTCCACAAAAAATAGGAGTATTTTATGTAATACGGGACCGTTCTATAATTTTAATATATAATCGTTCCAAAGTTTCTCAGAATATTAAAATAATTAATATTTCCTTGAATAACCTCAATTTTTTAACACAGCATCACATCTCCAAGGCATAGAGTCTATGAGATCCTGGCAACGTTTTATTGGTATTCCTTTACAAGTCTCTTTCACTAATTGCCTCAAATCTTTCGAATTTATTGGTTTCTCTACTTTCTCAGCTACTTACTTCTTGATATCTTTCAACAAGTTTTCAATAGGGTTGAGGTCAGGAGACTGACCAGGTCACCACATAACCTCAACTCCGTTGGCCCTAAACCATTTTTTTGCGCACCATTATCCCGTTGATATTCCCATATCAATGGCATGTGTTTATATTACCTTATATAATATTTTGACATATGACTTTTGGTCCATGATGCCTTCAATTAAGTGAATTGGACCAACACCAAAATGTGAAAAACGACCACGTATCATGATTTGGCATCGTTATGTATAACGGTATTTGTGGTAAACAGGGGATTATATTCTGAGTTAGGGGGACGTCGGACAAAGTTCCTAGAGCATGTACTACCAAATAACTCAACTTTGGATTCGTCTGACCACAATATGTTTCGCCATTTAGACGCGGGTCCGGAGCCATGCTCTTTTGCAAATTGTATGCGGGTTTCCATGTGTTTCTTTTTTAATGGTAGTCTTTTTCGTGGACTTTTGGCAAATAATTTGTTCGCACCCGCCTCTGTGCAGCAACAAACACGAGGAAGGTTCGACGTCGAGAAGCTGCAATCACAACAGACAGCCGAACGATTTTCTACTCGGCTTGCACTCCTGCTCTCTGAGAGCACTCGACAACAACTCGGTATAAGGGAACTATGGGATGGCATTTCAAACTTCTTACGTACAGCTGCAACCGAAACCATTGATTTTCGGAAAGTGCAAGAGAACAGCTGGTAAGACGGGGAGTGCCGCGTCGCAGCGGAGAGAAAGTAGACTGCCTACCTCACAACGTTACGATCAACCACAGTACGTGCGGGATGGGATAGATACCGAGAGTTGAAGAGGGAAGCGAGACGCATTTGTAGACAGAAAAAGAAAGAGGCCGGAATGAGTGAGTACGAAGAGCTTGATAAGCTGGCAGACAGGGGTAATGCTCGAAGATTCTACGAAAAGATTCGGCGACTTACAGAAGGTTTCAAGACCGGAGCATACTCTTGTAGAACCCCCAAAGGTGATCTAGTCACCGATGCCCAAAGCATACTTAAATTATGGAGGGAACACTTCTCTAGCCTACTGAGTGGCAGTGAACGTACAACGCCAGGAGAAGGCGAACCCGATTCCCCAATCGATGACGATGGAGCAGACGTTCCATTGCCCGACCATGAAGAAGTTCGAATAGCAATTACCCGCCTGAAGAACAACAAAGCGGCGAGGGCCGATGGATTGACGGCCGAGCTATTAAACATGGCGGCGAAGAACCGGTAAGGAGCATGCATCAGCTTTTTTGTAAAATATGGGCGGACGAAAGCATGCCCAACGATTGGGATTTAAGTCAATTCCCACAACAGCCGGTTCACGCACCGGAATTGACTCGGATTTCATCCGACCAAGGGCGGTTATTTTGGCGATCTAACCCCGTTTGGATCGGTGAGTATTAATTTGTGTTTGTCGTCATTGGAGCAACGCCTTGCAGCAGGGTTGACTCGTGCTGGCATTGAGTTCAACCCGGGCCCGGAAGAATTTTTCTGCTGCGTCTGCGCAAAAAGGCTCCATCCAAATTCCACCTCGATCAGGTGTAATACATGCAATGGATGGAGCCATCTTAAGACCTGCTCAGGCCTTAAGACTCACAGGGAGTGGACCACGCGTTACGTGGCCCCATGTTGCCTGCGCAATACTGCGACACAAGCCTCTACGGCTGTGCAATCTGCACATTGTTCGCGCACCGCGCCGCCACTCAACCAGAGTGGCCAACTGAGGACCTCTACGGTCAGGAGCTCAAACAGGCAACATAGCTCCCACTCTGACTTGCACAACACCGTGCAGTACCGTCTATACTACCCTAGAATGTCAGGGCATAGCTCTCCGGTCAGGCGATGTCGAGCTCGAAATATTCAATATATACATCCCCCCAGTTACATGTTGCCCTACAGGATATCACCCGAATATAGGTGCGCTACTTCGTGGTGAAAACCGTATGGTACTAGGTGACTTTAACGCGCACCACGATCTTTGGCATTCCTGCCTGTAAAATGATCGTAGGGGGATGGAGCTGGCGAAACAGATTGACGGTTCGACATTCTGCACAATGAATGACGAAGCCCCCACCAGAGTTATGGGCACCTGTAATAGCTCGCCAGATATTACCGTTGCTAGTGGTGGTCTGATTAATAGCATAACCTGGCGACCTATGCTAACTCTCGCTTCAGACTATCTGCCCATAATTATATCGATCGAGAAGCCTCCTGATTTCGTTTCCGTGGACAACCGTACCTTCTTTAACTTTAAAAAAGCTAATTGGGTCGGCTTCACGGAATTTACCGAGAGCACCTTCAACGCTCTACCCATTCCTACGGACGTATGCGTTGGCGAGCGCAATTCCGCAAGTTGATCGCAGCAGCTACCGCTCGCTTCATCCCGACTGGAAGATTAGCGGAAATCCGCCCCAATTTCCCAGCCGAAGCAGCGGTTCTAGCTAATGAGCGCGACACCTTACGCCATGCCGATCCCGGGGATCCCCGAATAAGGGATCTCAATTTGGAGACATGACGACCGAGTTGAAGTTCAATTCAATGGTCATGCCTCTTCGGACCCGAAGAAGTGCGCGAGCTGTTTTAGGCGGCAGTTTACACTGCACCTTTCGGTAGACAAAGCTAAGAGATGTGTTAACCGACGGCTGCGCAAAATGCCAAACAACTGCGCGCCACTTTCACCGATGAGGAGGTTCAGGGTGTCATCAACAAGGCAAAATCGTCTAAATCCATTGGCCCTGATGGAATCAATATGCTAATAATAAAGCATCTAGGCTTTTTTAGGGAATCTTATCGTCCGATAACTCTCCTCTTCCCAGTAGTGAAGACACCTGAAGCCTTGTTACTCCCGCCCTTCACTCACCACCTGAGCCTAGCCAGCCACCAGCATGGATTCCGTAAAGTGCACAGCACCACCACAGCACTTAGCGTCATAAACGCCCAGATAGTTCGTGGCCTCAACCAGAAACGTTGGACCTGTCAAAAGCTTTTGACTCGGTCAATCACACAACGCTACTGAAGGACATCGAAAAAACCACTCTCCCTCCAGTGCTAAAGAGGTGGGCCATGAGCTATCTGAACGGTCGTCAGTCATCCGTACTATTTCGAGGTGAAACATCTAAACTGAGAAGAATTAAACGGGGGGTTCTGCAGGGTGGTGTCCCTCCCCGTTACTGTTTAACTTCTATATCTCGAAACTTCCTCAACCACCAGAGGGGGTTGATGACTGCACGATATTGACGTCGGGCAATGGAATCGATGGCATGTGTTCGAAAGTAACCAGCTACCTCTCCGACCTTTCTCGTTTCCTCACTGCACGAAACCTCCAACTTTCACCCACCAAATCCACAGCGACCATATTTACAAACTGGACGAAGGAGAATAGACTTGTCAGGAGGAGTATAGACCGTCAGAATTGCGGTCGATGACGTCAAAATCCCGACTGTCAATAATAGTCTATGCTCCTTCTCTCCCCATACGACCGCGATTATCGCCAAGGTACAGAGCCGCAACAAAATCCTCAAGTCGCTAGCCGGCAGCACATGGGGAAAAGACAAAGAAACGTTGCTGGCAACTTACAAGGCAATCGGCCGGCCGGTCCTCAACTACGCAGCGCCTATAAGGTCGCCTGGATGCAGTAGTACGCAGATGAGGAAACTCCAGACCTGTCAGGATACAGCACTCCGGACCACGACGGGATGCCTCTTGATGTCTCCTATTGAACACCTCCACAGTGAGACGCGCATGCTACCTGTAAAGGAGCATAATCAACTCCTCCAGGCAGTTCCTGCTGGGTTGTTTCCGTAGGAATCACCCTTGCAGCCACCTGCTTGGAGCGGAACCGCGGAACCGCCTCCCAGGAGCATCAAGAGGTCGTTCCTCGACTATGTCGACGACATCGAACAATACGCCAACCAGACTTCGGACGCAACTAACTATCGACAGGCACTGACCGCCATTCACAGTGGAGCCATCAACACCTTCACTGACTCCCTTCACGTGAATGGCGTTCTTGGAGTCAAACCAAAACCTATTGCAGACGAGGAGCTCCAGTTGCCGCGAAAAACGCGAGTGACCCTAGCGCTACTTCGTTCTGGATACTGTAGCAGGTTAAACTCCTACTTATCCAGAATCGACCTCGACATACCTAATGTATGTCCTGCATGCAACGAGTCTTCGCATGACACTGGCCACCTCTTTGCATGCCCTACAAACCCTACCCATCTTACACCCCCCTCCCTTTGATCCGACCCCGTCGAAACAGCACTTTTCCTGGGCCTACCGTTAGATGACCTCGACGCAACACAAATAACCCTTACCACCCTAACGGGCATTAGTTAACCGTTAACAACAACAACATTGGGATTTAAGTGTGCTATGCAAAATCCATAAAAAAGGAGACCCCAAAATCTGCGCCAACTACCGTGGGATTAGCCTCCTCAACATCGCATATAAGGTTCTATCGAGCGTATTGTGTGAAAGATTAAATCCTACCGTCAGCAAACTGATTGGACCTTGTCAGTGTGGCTTTAGACCTGGAAAATCAACAACCGACCAGATATTCACCATGCGCCAAATTTTGGAAAAGACACGTGAGAGAAGAATCGACACACACCACCTATTCGTCGATTTCAAAGCTGCTTTCGACAGCACGAAAAGGAGCTGCCTCTATGCCGCGATGTCTGAAATTGGTATCCTCGCAAAACTAATACGCCTGTGTAAGCTGACGTTGAGTAACACTAAAAGCTCCGTCAGAATCGGGATGGACCTCTCAGAGCCGTTCGATGCTAAACGAGGTTTCACACAAGGCGATTTCCTATTATGCGACTTTTTCAATCTGCTTCTGGAGAAAATAGTTCGAGCTGCAGAACTAAATAGAGAAGGTACCATCTTCTATAAGAGTGTACAACTGCTGGCGTAAGCCGATTATATTGATGTCATCGGCCTCACCACTAGGTCTGGCAGTGAATGAGGGCAAAACGAAATATCTCCTGTCATCAAACAAACAGTCATCGCACTCGCGACTTGGCTCTCACGTCACTGTTGGCAGTCATAACTTTGAAGTTGTAGATAATTTCGTCTATCTTGGAACTAGCGTAAACACCACCAACAGTGTCAGCCTAGAAATCCAACGCAGGATAACTCTTGCCAACAGGTGCTACTTTAGACTAAGTAGGCAATTGAAAAGTAAAGTCCTCTTTCGACGAATAAAGCCAAACTCTATAAGTCGCTCATAATTCCCGTCCTGCTATATGGTGCAGAGGCTTGGACGATGACAACAACCGATGAGTCGACGTTGCGAGTTTTCGAGAGAAAAGTTCTGCGAAAGATTTATGGTCCTTTGCGCGTTGGCCATGGCGAATATCGCATTCGATGGAAAGATGAGCTGTACGAGATATACGACGACATTGACATAGTTCAGCGAATTAAAAGACAGCGACTACGCTGGCTAGGTCATGTTGGCCGAATGGATGAAAACACTCCAGCTCTGAAAGTATTCGACGCAGTACCCGTCGCGGGAAGCAGAGGAATAGAAAAACCTCCACTCCGTTGGAAGGACCAAGTGGAGAAAGACCTGGCTTCGCTTGGAATATCCAATTGGCGCCACGTAGCGAAGAGAAGAAACAACTGGCGCGCTGTTGTTGACTCGGCTATAATCGCGTAAGCGGTGTCTACGCCAGTAAAGAAGAATAACAAGTGGCTCCGAGAACTAGCAAAGCAGAAGTAGATGAGCAATCATCACAATAAAAATTTATTTTGTATTTTAATGCTGTGTACCGTTATTGCTTCGCGACATTTAAATGTGATTTAACAAAGTTATGCAGCCAAACACATTTTTCAGATTGACACTCTAATATTTTGTGGACAACTGTATATTTTATACTTTTATATCCACTAATACTACGCTAATTTGTTTTTAAAGGTTTATTTTATATTAAATATTGCAAAAATAACTTTTATTCCATATCAAACTTTAGTTAAAATCCATTTATTCATAAAATAAGAAAGTGGTTGTAAACAAGCAAAAAAATTAGTGTTACTATATTTTGTAATGAAATAAAAATAAGAAAAAAGAGAGATTATGACGTCATAACTAAATTCATTATTGTATGATGAGTAATGTGAAATCTTTCAGAATTCTCGTTATCTTGGCTAATTGAATCGGGCAAAAATAAGTTCGACGCATAGAAAACTGAGCACGCCCAGAAGTTGGTCTGATCATGGGCTATTGTTTTGAAGACCGTCCGAAGGCCGTCAACGCCAAAAAAAGAGTTCAACTCAAAAGAACTAAATACGCCCAGGCGTTGGGTAATTTTCTGAACAGGGGCCGAAGGCCGCCAATGCAGAAAGGAATTCTTTGCGGAAAACTAATGTTTTATATATGTATTTCCCGTCATTGTTGTTTTCTTTATTTCTTTTGGTGCTTCTGTAAAATATGAACGTAAGGTAGCACTGATTATTAGTTAGAATGCAACCCTTTTGTTATTGTACGAACAAAAATAAATGAACAAAAGTTAAATGTTGAATAAAAGTTATTTTTGCACTAATAGCCATTTCAGCCCCGAAATCCGGAGATGCTATTCTAAAATTTACCCAAGTAATTTTTAAAATATAAATTTCTTACCCATAAAACCTGCAAAAAGTGTAAATTGTGAATTTGTTTAAATGTTTATAGTTTAGTTAAATTATTTTGAAGTTAAAAATGTGCTGAAAGTGTGTTAAATGTAATGAAATAGCTTGCTAAAATGTTCGTTTTTTGGAATTTTGAAGTCGAATATCTCGTAAACTCTCTCTCCAACAGTACATTCAGATCGCAGTGCCAAAGAATTTGGAATTGTGCCCACCTCATCACACACCACATCTGCATACACACTTCTTACCTTCCACATCACGCGCAAACCAATACTAATACATCACACTTGAGGACACCATACAAAATTAAGAAAAGGGACCGACGGGCGAAGCACAGCCCTCTTTTGTTCTCGATACGTGCGAATACACGGACGAAACTTTAAACAGCCACCTTTTCAGCTTGAACCTTTCTCGCATTTTCTTTTCATATTTTCTCGAATTTGTCACCGAGAGAAATTTACTATAAAACGCTAATTTGGGTTGGGTTTAGTTTAGTATCTCATTTTAAATTTATATTGCACGGATAGCCAATGAATTAAACTTTGGTTTAAATGTAAACTTATTGGTAAATGTTAATTTGTTGTTTACATATAAGTAAGCAAAAAACGCACATTTTCACATTTGCTCAAACAATAGCTCTCTTCTTTTGAAGTTTTTGGTGCACTGCTTGCAAAAAATTAAACCAATTTAAATATATTTAATTAATTTAATGATAAATTATGAATTTTAAGTTACAATTTTATGTACAATTTAATAAATAAAACAGCTTTCAATTACGTGTTATACTGTTCCTTGAAATGTAAGCAAAATTACTGAATATGAACTGTCAAAAGACGAAGAAAATAAGCACTAAAGGAAGACAGTAATAACCCAACGAATCAAAATGGTAGGTCTTATATACTGCGGCGCTTGTTTCAATGTAATTGAACACCGGTAAACACGTATCCGGTCAACACTCCACTCCCACCGATATCACTGACGCTGCGTCGGCAGGTTTGAGCGAAGTGTCAACCAGGTAGCGCGTGACAACAACATCACCGGAAAAGGTAATAGGAGCAAGAGGTAAATTGCCGAATTGCACTTTTGCAAGTCACACGGCAAGGCAACTAAGAGTCAGGTATTTAGGCGTAGTCGCCGCAATATTTTAATAATCAAATTCAGTTGTAATAACTCTACCGGTGGAAACGGCTGCTCTTGCGTAAGCAAGAGAAAAAAATAAATAACATAAAAAACCTAACTAAGTTTTTTATTAATTGGCGCCCAACGTGGGGCCATAGTGCAGTTCTTGTGTTATCCTTATAAAGGACAAATCCTGTGCGTGGCCGTGGTTCGAATCCACCCGACAGTCGCGGAAAAACATTTAACTTAATTAACACTACATAAATAGTGAGAGTTAGAAACAATTTTCTATTTTGGAAAATTTTAACCGCAAATTAAACACTACCTATCGTGGGAGAAAGTGTGGAGCCAATGCTCTAAGAAATAAAGCATCCTAATCATCGTAATCCTGTCTTCCTGCTGCTGGATCACAACCCCAGGAATCATCGTGCTGCTGCCTTATCATACCTTATTTAGTGACATAGCTTATCGAGATATGGAAAAATTCATGTGAGTAGAGTGATTTAGCAGCTAACTTTGTTTAAAAGAAATTAACAATAAAAAAATAAAAAAAAAAACACAAATTTTTTTTTACTATCCTTAAATAATAAATTAAATTCGTAAAGGTGGGTAAAGGTTAGAAAGGGAAATCCCTGTATCCACTTAACACTTGACTGACTTAAGGAAAATTAAAAATGGACGCACAAACTCTAGAAGCTCTCCTTAATACTGCCATTCGTGCTGCGACCGAGCATTCCCGGCGGGAATTTCAGTCTCGGGTTGACGAACTGACAAACAGGTTAGCACGAATCGAAACACCAGTTCGTGTTACCCAATACGAACCGGTGACTATTCAACCAGGATTATCATGTGACGAATCCTTGGACCTTGTAAAAACCTTGCCGGAGTTCAAAGGCGACGCGACCCGTTATGTGTCTTGGAGACAAGCAGCTCATACTGCTTATAGGGTTTTCGAAGCCTATCAGGGGAGCTCAAGGCACTACCAAGCGGTAGGCATAATACGAAATAAAGTAGTAGGAGCCGCAGATAGCGTTTTATCCTCTTTTAATACAGTTTTAAATTTTCACGCTATCATTTCTCGACTAGACTTTGCCTACGCGGACAAAAGACCTATTTATTTAATTGAACAAGAATTGTCGACCCTTAGGCAAGGAAAATCATCAGTGGTGGAGTTTTATGATGCAGTGGAGAAAAAGTTGAATCTGATAGTCAATAAAACAATCATGACCCATGGTGAGAACACCACGCTGATAGGATCGCTTAACAAGAAATATCGGGATGATGCGCTTCGCGTGTTCATCTCGGGACTCAACCGCCCTTTGTGCGATGTTCTCTTTTCCTCAAGACCCGCTGATCTTCCGTCAGCACTTGCCCTAGCGCAGGAACTGGAAGCGAATCAAGCCAGATCAACATTTGCAAGCTCCTTTAACAGGCAGGCACCCCATAACTTAGACCCTTATTATTATTCACCCCATTACCGTAGAGTACCTCAAGACCAACGAGGACAAACTCGAACTCAGGAAACCCCAGTACCAATGGTCATAGACCCATCATATTCCCGATTCAGACAGAACAGACCCCAGCAACTCCGTGGTAATGACGATAGATACCGTAATTAAGGAGCCTACCCTAAGTTAAACCGTCCAGATAACGGAAATACGGCCGGCACATTCAGTCGCCAACAGCCCGTGTCAACAGGCTTGAATAAAGAAAAAGCTGAGAAAAGGCAGCATGGTAGTGATCAGCTGGCAATACAAAAAGAAGAAAGTGAATATTGGAGTGATACCGGCTATGATGACTATTATCATGACGCAGAACTTAAGAGTGCTGAGTATGACCAGGACGAACCGAAGGACGACGTTAATTTTTTAGGACTAAGTCCCTCTTGCCCTATGTCGAAAGGACGCTTGGGGGAAGAGGAATAAGATTTTTAATCGACACCGGTGCTGCCAAGAGCTATGTAAAACACCTTAACGCTCTAAAGGGAATAAAACCTGTGAATAACCCTTTCACTGTTAAATCCATCCACGGCACCGATATAATAAACAAAAAATGTACAATAAATATATTAAATAAGAATGTTGAATTCTTTGTCCTACCCAGTTTAGAAACTTTTGACGGCATCATAGGATTCGACTTACTAAAAGAGGTAAATGGTCGTATTGACCTGAAGAGTGGTACGTTGAGTTATGACGGTGGAAAGGAAAAATTCTTGTACCACTACTGTTCGGACGTTAACAAGTTAGCAGAAAGTAAATCGAAAACAAGCGAGGACAATATTGATATCTCTACACTGCTAAAGCGTCATGCTAAAGTTTTCGCTGATCCAGATGAAACACTACCCTATAATACCAACATTGTAGGTACAATAAGGGCCGTGGACGATTTACCTGTCTACTCAAAAAGTTACCGGTACCCCATTGCTTCTGCGGAATTTGTCAATAGGGAGATATCAGATCTGTTGCGTGACGGAATCATTAGACCATCCCGTTCCCCTTACAACAACCCAATTTGGATTGTAGATAAGAAAGGTTTGGACGAAAGGGGCAACAAGCGATCACGACTCGTAATTGACTTTAGAAAGCTAAACGCTAAGAAAATAAACGATAAATACCCAATTCCGGACACCTCTGTAATCTTAGCAAATATGGGAAGTGCTGAATTTTTCTCGACAATAGATCTTTAATCAGGATTTCACCAAATCAAACTTGCGGAAAAGGATAGGGAGAAAACGGCTTTCTCAGTTAATAATGGAAAGTACGAGTTTTGCCGGCTCCCCTTTGGCCTGAAAAATGCCCCTAGCATTTTCCAGAGGGCGATTGATGATGTCCTTAAAGAAGAAATTGGGAAAACGTGCCACGTTTACATAGACGACGTTATAATTTCCTCCCAAACTGCCGAACAACACAGTAAGGACATTGAGCAAATCCTGACAAAACTTTTCAATGCCAATATGCGCGTTTCCCTTGAGAAATCCAAGTTCTTTCAGGCAAGTGTTGAATTTCTAGGCTTTACCGTATCAAAGGAGGGAATCAAAACATGCCCCAACAAAGTCAAAGACATTTTAGAATTTTCTATCCCAAAATCGTTAAGAACTTTGCGTTCATTCCTAGGATTAGCAGAATATTATCGTCGGTTCATAAAGGACTATGCCTCAATTGCAGGACCTCTAACGAAGTACCTAAAGGGGGAAAACGGTAATATAGGCGCTAATCAGTCGAAGAAAATTCAAATTACTCTTGATGAAGAGGCACTTAATGCATTTAATAAGATTAAGAAAATCCTTGCATCAGAAGACGTATTACTTCTTTATCCTGAGTACAAGCAAACATTTGATCTCCTATCACGATGATTTTCAGGACCCTCTCTTCAACCGAAGAGAACTACGCTACCAACGAGAGAGAACTGCTGGCAATAGTATGGGCTCTACAAAAGCTGCGTAATTATTTGTATGGCGTAAAGAATTTGAATATTTACACCGACCACCAACCCCTAACATTCGCCTTATCCGACAAAAATCCGAACGCGAAAATGAAAAGATGGCGTCGCAGACGCCCTCTCCCGACAACATATAAATGCATTAGACCACGATATGGACTCGGCAAGCATGGCTACGAATAGCGAAGAGTCGCTGTCTCAAACAATCCCCACTGTAAAGAACCCCATAAATTGTTTTCGGAACCAAATAGTCCTTGAAGAAGGAAATTCCACAATGCTTAACTCGAAAATTATATTTAAATCCCGAATGAGACACCGAATATCGTTCAATAACGTAGGGGAACTGATGAAAACTATAAAACAATGCGTCAACCCAAATGTTGTGAACGGCTTGCAGTGTGAATTGCCCATCTTGGCAAGGATTCAAGATGAGCTGGTCACGGCATATCCGGCCGCCAAATTCCGCCATACCACCAAACAGGTAATAGACGTCTTCAACAAAGATGACCAGCGCGAGATACTTCAAACTGAACATAACCGAGCTCATCGGTCACTCCGCGAAAACCAGGAACAAGTCCTTGAAAGTTACTATTTCCCCGAAATACGACAAATTTTGAGGGAAACAATTTCTAATTGCAAGATATGCCACGAGGCCAAATACCAACGGCATCCCCCAAACCCAGAAATAGGATCGACTCCTTTACCTGAATATCCAGGAGAAATCCTTCATGTAGACATTTATTCCACCGATAAGACACATTTCCTAACATCAATAGACAAGTTCTCAAAGTTTGCAATAGTATTTCTAATCAAATCTAGAGCCATAGTTGATGTTAAAGAAGCCATATACGAACTTCTCAACTTTTACAGAAATACTAAGGTGTTGGTCTGTGACAATGAGAGATCTTTGAATTCAGAAACCATTAAATCTATACTCAAAAATCACTTTTGGCGTCGAAATCTACAACACCCCACCCGCCCATAGTACGACGAACTATGACCCTCACGGAAATCGCCGCTGTCAGAAGCTTGAGACTATCGCCAACACAACTGAGCTAATTCTGCTAGCCACATCTAAGTACAACCGCACAATTCATTTAGTAACGAACAAAAAACCAATAGACGTAATACATTCAACACCGGACGAATTAATAAGGGAAATAAAAACTAGACTTACACTTATTCAGCAGAAAGATATACAAAAACATAACGAAAATAGACAAACACGACAGTATAATCCAGGGGATAAAGTTTATGTGAAATCTAATAAAAGAATAGGAAACAAATTTTCAAAACTTTACACCGAAAAAGTAATCCAAAAGGATCTTGGGACATTTGTTATAATTGATGAACGAAAAGTGCACAAAAGTAATTTGAGACACTGACCGCTCTCCCTTCTGTCGCCCTTAGGACCATGCTGCTTTCGTTATGCTTTCGAGCTAACGCGGGAATACTCGACTATACCAACTCTTATTACATTCCAATTACATCCGGAGCTGTAGCTGTTTATGAGCAGCATGACTTTCTACTTCATAGAACTAATTTATCAACATTCGAAGCAATAGCTGAGGAGACAAACGAACTACTGATCCAATTCCCACAATCACATATTAAACGACTATTAGAGAATGACGCTAATGAAATATTGCAACTATTGGACGCAATAAAAATAAACCATCGGTACGCTAGAGGTATAAATATTCTGGGGACTGCCTTGAAATACATAACAGGGACTCCAGACTCAGACGACTTTGAAATGCTCGAGACCAGAACCAATGCCCTGTTAGAAACAAACGAACAACAAATAGCAATAAATTCAGCTACACAAAAGAAAATAAACGAATTGACAGTAAACAAATTACTACAAACTGCAAAAAACACTCAAATAGATACGGGATATCTCTTTTCTCTAGCCTCCGCCAGAAATAGAGCGGTTATAATGGAATTGGAAACCATTTTAACGTCAATCACGCTGGGCAGGTTAAATATCGTCAACCCTATCCTGCTAAATGGTATGGAGATCAACGAGTTGTTAGCTGCTGAACACTCTGCAAATATTAGCATAAGTGATTTATTGTCCATTCCTAAAATTAAGATATTTCAAGATACGAATTGCATTTACTTTGTTATTAAATTCCCAAAAATAGACAGATTCTGTAATAATGTAAAGTTGCTGCCAGTGATCCATGACGGCAAAATTATCTCTCTAGAAACAGATGTTATTGCTGAATGTAATGGTAGATACATTCCACTCTACAACTGCAAGGAAGCTATAGCTGCAAACTTTTGTCAGCCTCTGAAGGAAAGCCCCTGTACGCTACAACTACTTAACCAACACTCCGCAAAATGTAAGTCAAAATCCGCCGATAACGTCCCCGCTATTGAGGAAGTTGATAATGGCATCCTGGTAATCAACGATCAACCAGCGTCTATACAATCTCAGAACTTGACGAAACTAACGAGGGGAACTTTCCTTGTAACATTTGATTCAGAGATTATGGTAAACACTACGACCTACATCAACTGGGCTAAAACTATTCGATCGCATCCCGAAGCTGCTCGCGCACAATATGTAAATTTCACCGAACACATTAATTTGCTATCGTTACCATACTTACAGAAAGTAAATATGAGGAACATTAAGCACATAGCGAGGCTACATGATCTCGTTAACGCCCGTTCATTACAATCAGGGGGCGCACTTCTCTTGCTCCTATTTGTCATGTCTGTAATTGGAGCAATCTTAGTGAAACGAAGACGAACTAGCATGGTGATATTGAATAAAGTCATCAATGAAGCCGAGGACGCCTTCATTTCAAGAGGGGGCGCGATTTTTTATTCCAAATTTTCGCCTGCGGCGCTTGTTTCAATGTAATATATTTTACTGAAAATATATTCAAAATTTGGAGTAAAAAATCGCGCGATGAAAATCCAATTTTATATTTAGGTGGTCTTGAATAAATGGTTGGTTGGGTTATCTTGGTACTTCAACTACTTGCATGAATTATTACCGATACATATACAATTTTTAATTTTCAGTGTTTTTATTATTTAAACGAAGTGGATTTCTACTTGAATTCATTGAAATAATAAACATAGAGTCACTCTATGCGTAAAAATACATAAATTTTATAATAATTAATGAAAATTGTATGGAAAAACTACGATTTTACACCATTTTCAGGAGGCTGCCCTAGAGCCCCCCGTGGTTCCAGGGGGGGAAAGGGTGCTATTATTCAAAAGTTCCATTCATTACCTTTCAAATGAGGGGGGTAGCAAGCCCCCAGGCCCCTCCCCCTTTGCGCAAAACCTCTTCAAAATGGAATAATATACTAAACATTCCCCGCGAATTTTTAAAAATAAAATTTGTGAAATTTTCAGCTTTAAATGCAATTATCTCTAAAACTATAAGTTTTTGGCGACTATAATTTCATTTATTCTTAATTTGGAGCATCTACTCTATCCAACCATATCACTTTTTACTCTGAAATCGTGGGATAAAGCAATGCAACTTTAACAAAAAACGTGAAAAAATACGCAATGGCGTTCGTTTTTCTCGCCTTTTTCAAAATTATAATAAAGGAAAATATAACAACCTTTTAAGTACCCTAATTCCTCCTTTTGTACTTTGCCAAGCTCTTTAGAATAGTCTTCCATAATATTGCGTGGCTTTTATCTTCAATCATTTCGCCTTCTGTTCGCCAAAGATCAAAATCAATTCTCAACCAATGTGGTTTTTGAGGAGCAGCAACTAATCGAGGCCACCATTTATAATCATTTTTTTTTAATGACGAATTCCACTTTGGTGTCTGTAATACGATAGTTATATTGCTACATAAAAAAACATAATGAAGGCACGATTGTGTTACCACATATTTAACATACCCCTTTATTAATTGAATCGTAAAAATGTAGTTCGAATTTGTACTCATTGAATCCGCATGCTCCATACCTTTAGAAGAAAATTCAAAACACTTTTCCGTAGCGTTCACCAATGGTGTCTGTAGTATATAATATTGATTTTTTACTTTAGCAATATTACTATTCTTTCTGATTCGCAATTTGATGGTACGGGTGGAAAAAGGAACACCTCAGGATTAAAAAATATATACTTATATACCCATCTCAGACTTATAGTTTTCGAGGTGTTTGTATTTTAAGTTCAAAGTTTTCTGAATGTACTAAACGCTTTTTAAGTATTTCTCAAAACCTAGAAGTTTGTGGTGGTATACATATGTGTAAAAAATTTTTTATCCTGAGGACCTCCCCTATCAGCAATATATATATACATAGATATGGACCGATGATAAAATCACAATATACTGAATATAAAAATACTTAATAATTAACAGACGTGATTTTTCTATACTTTACGAAGGAAACAATCAAGTGCTGAACACAATGACGGCGACAAACTGCAGCAGCACGACAGTGAACTGAAAATGGCGTTGTGCATCCCATTTCATGAACATTTGTAAGAGGGCAGAGGCAAAACAATGGCCTAGTTTTTGAGAAGTACTCAAGACAACACAGCTGTCCATTTTGCATGTACACAATTTGGTTGTGGCCATACCAATACCTTTCACTTCAATGAAATTTTAATATTTTGTTTAAAGTGAAAATTTCTATGCAAAAAATAAGTAAATAGGTAAATTTATTTGTTTAAATTATCAATTGTTATTACAAATGATATAACAGAGCTATGTTAGCATTTATTTGTATAATAACGTCAAGTTTGTCAGAGCTGTGAATAATTTTACATTTTACATATTAGTGGCATCACCACTCTTCCTCATCTCGTTATCTTCCATTCTACTGCCGTCCTAATGTCGTTGGCAAATATAGGAGAATATTGAAGTTAGTAAGAACGACAACTGTCGGCCTAACGTCGTGTAGTCGTGCAGCTGTCAAAATAACAGTGTCCATAAGAACGTGTGTATTTTAATATTTGACAGATGTCGTTTGTCGTCTGTCGCGACCATTATGTTCAGCGTATGAAGTTAGCGTGAGCGACAACCGTCGGCCTGCAGTCGTGTATTCATGTAGCTGTCAAAAGAACTGTGTCCATAAGAACGTGTGTATTTTAATATTTGACAGATGTCGTTTGCAGTCTGTCGCCGTCATTGTGTTCAGCACATCACGGTGAATGCTGAGGAAACCAAGAATTAAAAATTCGCGTTTTTTTATAACATTTTTCATAATGTCCAGATTGCACAAAATAATAATTTTTGGGCATTTATCAACCCAACACCCAACATTTAGTACGAATAATTATTACTAAATAGTGGTTATTTATTATATGGAGAAACTATTTAAATCTTTTTAAAGTATATTAGAACAACTGACTTTTGACCTTTCAATACCCAATAAAAGCTCTCAATCATTAAACGTTTTTAATCATTTTCCATTGAAAATAATACTATGAAATTACAAAACGTTTCATTAAATACCTCTAAATTTCACAAATTTATTTAATTTTCATTATTTACCATTTTTTATAAGTGATCTTGAACGATGCAACAAATCCCTCCGTTTACATATTTTTTTGGTAAGATTTTAATGTGGCCATCGCTCGTTTCCATTTGCTAAACGTCAAAACCTCCTACACTCGATCATCTGTCAAAGTTTTGGTGGTTTCGACGTTTAGCAATTGCTCTCTCACTTCCAGTGAGAGAGGAGTTAGACATCTGTTTATCTCTGGTTCATGGTGTGCCGATTGCCAAAATGTTCCTCTTTTTGGAGGGGTTGGGTTTTCTAGTAGTGGATTTCACCACAAAAATATTACTAGCGGATTTCACCAATATTTAACATGAATGATAGTACTCGGCGACGGAGTCTCTCTCCCACCACGAATCCCACACCAAATTTGCGCTCCTTTATATGACTACTGTAATAAATGCCACAAGGACCTACTCGTATTTCTTGGACCGCGGTGACGTCAGCCTTTATTTTAACGAGGACATCAACCAGCTGGGCATGCCCTCAAATCATAGTCATTAATTCGTTTGCCATAGTCGTCATCCAAAGGCTAACTATCAGGTCTCGAATTCGAGGCAATATTTTTAGACTAATATTATGTTCGGACCTAAATTGAAAACATTTTGAAAACACATTTGTATGTTGTGGAATGTAAGTCGTTCGGACCGACAATATGTGTGTTCGATGAGTTTTCACTGACAACTATCAATACGGGGATTCTCTTGCTCTTGCAAGATGACACAAAATGTAAAAATCCTATACCGCAACATGCAAGGCCAAGAGAGCACCCATAGCATTACATTCCATATACAAATACAGCTGCTCACTGTTAAGGGGATTCTCTTGTTCTTGCAAAACCCTTGCACGGTGCACCAATTGCAGAATTTTCTTCTTGGTGCAACGGCACAACAAACACACGCAAAAATTTATTTGCAATGGCTGTAAAATATGTCAGACCAAAACCCATGTTTATTTTCGTGCCGTCATATATCACTAGATTCGCAATGGGTGCAGTCTTGGCCTTGCATATTTCGGTATAGGATTTTTGCATTTTGTGTCATCTTGAAAGAGTAAGAGAATCTCCGTATTGATAGTTGTCAGTGAAAACTCAGCGAAAACACAAATTGTCGGTCCGAACGACTTCCGATCCACAACATACAAATGTGTTTTCAAAATGTTTTCAATGTCGGTCCGAACATAGTATAAACAAATATTAAGTGACAATTTAGGGCCGGTAAAATATGTGTTCCAAGAAAATCGATTAAACTAGAGCAGGCACGGATTATAATGAGTGGAATGTAAATTTTCAAGCAGTTTCCAGCGAAAACTGGTTTTCAGTGTGTTTTCGTTTGACAGATTTCACATGGACGAAAACACAAGTATTCGTGCGAAAACCAGTTTTTCCCACGAAAACATGTTTTCAATGTCAGTCCGAACATAGTATAAGAAGCAATTTTGTATTTCAGGCATACGAAAACATGAATATCATCAAAAGTTAACATCAATATAAGTGAATAATAATAAAATATATCAAAATAAGTGAATATTTTATGCTATGTTCGGACCTAAATTGAAAACATTCTCTTACTCTTTCAAGATGACACAAAATGCAAAAATCCTATACCGAAATATGCAAGGCCAAGACAGCACCCATTGCGAATCTAGTGATATATGACGCCGAAAATTATGAATCGGCACAAAACAATTATAAAAATTTGTCAATTTTGTGCAAAATTGTTGCCAAATGTTAACTAGATGCAGGACGTTGTGGAATTAGTTTCAAGTTTCACAAAATGTTTTCGTTAGTTTCTACGAAAACAAATTCGTGACAATTTTGGCCGGCAAAATATGCTTTTTTTTTTTTTTTTTTTTTTTTTTTTCGGTCCGAACATAGCATTATAGTGAACATTTACCTACATATTCAATTCATTGTATTGTCGTTGCATTATTTAATATTGTCTCTTTGCTGTGTTTGTTTCAACTATATACACACATTTATGCAAATAAAAACATTGAATATTGTGTGACCAACTATCAATTTATTGTCTTATTTATTTATTTATTTTTTTGTTTTTTGCTGTACATATTTTCAGTTAAGTTTTTATTTAAGGAACGAATCCTAAAATACATTCAAGCTCTGAAAAACAGTTCGTTTCCTTTGGTGCTACAATTAACAAAATTACTTAAATCTAAGTGCTTCTGGACGTAATTTGTACATACATATGTATATGCAAATCAGTACCATTTAAGTCGTCAAATACTGCTTGCAAGGCTCTCATATGCTCCATCAACATCTGTTGGTATTGAGGGTCCTCCTTCAGATAGGTGATCCACCCAAGTATAAGACGAACAATTTTCTGAATTGGCACAAATTTCGGTGTTGTCTTTACCAAGTTTGTGGCAGATGTATCCTGCCAAATTTTCAAGCCCGTTGTTGTTGAGATTCTTCAAGTCATCATTTATTTCAATTGCGTTGAACACGTTGAAAAATATTACCTGCAAAAATATAACAAACATACATATATGCGTATAAATAAATGGATTAAATTGTTAGTAAAGATTATTATTACAATTAGAATAAGAAACAGTGGTTAGTATGCAAAAACTTAGTTTGTATGTAAGTACATATTTGCATTTGTTAACATCAATACATTTACATATAAGAAAGTTTTCTGTATCTGGGGTGTTGTCGACTTCAACATTTCCTCCATCTGTCTTGATGGAACTCCTTCCTGTCAGGGTGATCGTGAAGACCGCCTGGTTTAAACGAGACTTCATCCTTTTCTGCCGTTCATTAGCCTCTGCAAGAGTTAATCTGGTTGATGTGAGAAGAGCGGTAGGTAGCAACTTCGTTAGACTCCGCGAACTTAAACCTGTAAGAGTGTTTGGTTATAAAAGTAAAATTATTGTAATCAAAATGCTATAATTACCCATTTCAAACTGCAATTTCTTTCGAAGGCTTCCGGCGCGAAGTGCACCAAATTGAATCCACTATTTTAGTACTGTTTTGTCCTAGAGGAAACGAAAAAATCTCTATTTTTAACATTATTATTATTGCATCCGAACACTGCACAACTCATTTTAAAAAATATAAAATTTCACAATTAATACTACACGCGAAAATACATTTCGAATTTACATTCAAAGGCGCGGGCGAATAATATGTCAACCGTGACGTCAGCAAGAACAGCTGACTGAAAACAAACATACGCATTGCGTGATGTCTTTCTCTATCATTCTTGTGAGGAAACAATGAATTGATGTAGCGGGGCATCTCGGTAGGCAAAAATTTATTGTTTAATAACTTTATTGCTGTACGTATTGCTTGCGGAGACTTCATATTGCTTTTGGAATACAGTATATGGAATACTAATTACTATGCCACATACTGAAAGCAATGTACTGTCACTTTAGCAGTTTGACTGATCAGTTTTCATTTTTATGAAAATTGAGTAGAGGCAACACAGCCATTTACACATATATCGATGGCAGTTTAAGTTCGGTAATATTAAATTTAGTAGAGCTACTGTTAAGACGGTTGTGTGATTATAAAAATAAAGTACATTTTCAAAAATAATAAACTTTTAATAAAATTTTCAAAAAAAAAATGTATTTAGTTTAATATTGTTGAATTGCGGAAAATATAATTTATTTTTTTTACAAATAATGAGTTATGGCGCGATTTTATCAAAGCGCTTAGAAGTGAAAAAATATTATAGAAAGTGAAAAATGACTTTTACAAAAATAAATTAAAGCAATTACAAAGTTGGAAAATAGTAGCCAAGCATGAAGCTATCCTTTTTTTATTAGGGGCCCTAGCGCTCACTTCTTCATAATTTTCATTATGGTTTGTATTATAGAATTTGTTACTAATTCTTTAGGAAATGGAACGTGTGAGTGTGTTGGCCGTTATTTATACAAATTTTATTATTAAAATTATTACTTTTGCTTTTTCGCTTTCCTGTTTTTCATTCTTTGTGCATACAAAATTATAAATCTCATCATACGACGCCATAACGTCCCCGCACTTCAAAAATTGCAACGAAATAATGTATGAACAACATGTCACATAAATGTATAGTGAATTGACATGCTGCCCGGTGTGCATACTTTATTCAAGTGTATTTGCCGTTTTAGCAGAGATACGGCAGAGAGAGGCCATAATGGAAAATGTTATAAAAAACTCTTATTTTGAGGCGCTCTCACACTGGAATAATTTGGGCATCCCTGGTTTTAGTATGCCAAAAATTTTTGCATCTCGGTAGGTAATTTCAGATTGTTACAAGTGTCCAGTAATATTGCCAGTGGAACCTTTACAGTTAATAATGCTAATAAATATTTCATGTCATCAATTGCTAGCATTGAACAGTCATTTTGATGTTTGGACAAAGCTATTTTCATTCCCACAAATTTTTACCAAAAAACATGTACAAATGCACTTGACGCGTTTTTTGTTTTGCTGCGTAAACTGCACTTTCTTATTCTTCTTTACTGGCGTAGGCACCGCTTACGCGTTTATAGCCGAGTTAACAACAGCGCGCCAGTCGTTTTTTCTTCTTGCTACGTGGCGCCAGTTGGATATTCCAAGCGAAGTCAGGTTTTTCTCCACTTGCAACGTCATCAGTTGTTGTTATCGTCCAAGCCTCTGCTCTATATAGCAGGACGGAAATTATGAGTGACTTATAGATTTGGTTTTTGCTCAATTGCCTACTCAGTTCGAAGTAGAACGTGTTGGCAAGAGTTAACCTTTTTGGCTGACATTGTTGGTGGTGTTTACGCTGCCTCCAAGATAGACGAAATTATCTACGACTTTGGAGTTATGACTGCCAACAGTGACGTGAGAGCCAAGTCGCGAGTTTGACGACTGTTTGCTTGATGACAGGATATATTTCGTTTTGCCCTCATTCACTGCCAGACCTAGTGCTGAGGCCGATGACATCAATATAATCGGCATACGCCAACAGCTGTACACTCTTTTAAAATATTGTACCGGCTCGATTAAGTTCTTTAACTCAAATTATTTCCTTCGCAGCAAATTGAAGAAGTTTCATTATAGGGAGTCGCTTTGTCTGAAACCTCGTTTGGTATCGAACGGCTTGGAGAGGTTCTTCCCAATCCTGACGGAGTTTGCGGTGTTGCTCAATGTCAGTTTACACAGCCGTATTAGTTTAGCGGGGTTACCGAATTCAGACATCGCGGCAGCTTTTAAATCGACGAAGAGTTGGTGCGTTTCGATTCTCTTTTTACGGGTCTTTTCCAATATATGGGTTATTGATTTGCCAGGTCTTAACCCACACTGATAAAGTCGATAGAACCATATACGCGTTGTTGAGGAGGCTTATCTTATTTTATGGATTGGGCAGAGCACACTTAAATTTCAATCGGTGGGCAAGCTTGCTTCGCCACCATGTTTGAATAGCTCGGCTGGTAATCCAGCGGCTCCCGCCGCTTTGTTGTTCTTCAGGCGGGTAATTGCTATTCGAACTTCTTCATGGTCGCGCAATGGAACGTCTGCTCCATCGTCATCGATTGGGGAAGCAGGTTTGCTTTCTCCTGTAGTTATGTTTTCACTGCCATTAAACAAGCTGGAGAAGTGTTCCTTCTATAATTTAATTATGCTCTGGGCATCGGTGACTAGATCACCTTTAGGTGAATTTTCGATCATTACTCCTGCCGACCAGCCTATCAAGCTTTTTATTCTCGCGCATTTCGTCCTCTTTTTTCCTGTCTGTAGTTTCGCCTCGCTTCCCTTTTCATCTCTCGGTATCTATCCCATCCCGCACGTGTTGTGGTCGATCGTAATGTTGCGAGTCAGTCTGTTTTCTCTCCGCTGCGACACGGCACTACTCGTCGTACCTGCTGTTCTTTTGCATTTTCCGAAAACCAATACCGAGTTGTTAACGAGTGTTCTCAAAGAACAGAAGTTCAAGCCGAGTAGAAAACCGTTCGGCTATCTGTTGTGATTGCAGCTTCTCGTGTTTGTTGACGTGCGTTCTTGCTGCACAGAGGCGAGTGCGAATCTTGACTGCAACAAGATAGTGGTCCAAGTCGATGTTAGGACCTCGGAATGTAGGCACGTCTAGAACAATGGAGACGTGTCTTTCGTCTATCACAACATTTCGATCCGGAGGCAGCCAGGTAGCTTGATGTATTTTCTTGTGCTGGAAACTTGTACTACTACTAACTAGATAACCATATTTCAGGCCCCGGCGAAGTCGATCAGCCTCATCCCATTTGGGGATGTTTCGTCGTGGAGGCTGAATTTACGGACCGTAATGCCTAAGATACCTTCTCTGCCCACCCTGGCGTTAAAGTCGCCAAGCACGATGTTGACATCGTGGCGGGGGCAACGCTTATAGGTGTGCTCCAAGCGCTCATAGAAGGCATCTTTGGTCAAATCGCCCTTCTCTTCCGTCGGGGCGTGGGCGCAAATCAGCGATATGTTGAAGAAGCTCGCTTTGATGCGGATTGTGGCTAGACGTTCATTCACCGGAGTGAATGATAGTACTCGCCGACGCAGTCTCTCATCCACCATGAATCACAAACCAAACTTGCGCTCCTCTATATGGCTACTGTAGTAAATGCCACAAGAACCCACTCGTCTCAGTGCTTGTCCCATCCATCGCATTTCTTGGACGGTGGGGATGTCAGCCTTTATTTTCACGCGGCCATAAACCAGCTGAGCAGCGGCACCTTCCCAATGGAGAGACTTGACATTCCGGTTGCATGCCCTCAATTCGTGGTCCTTATTTCGTTTGCCATGGTCGTCATCAAAAGGGGGGTCACTCCTCCGAGAATTGTTGTTTCTTTGCGTTGGTACTGTTTTCTACGTGGCAGGTCCCAAGCCCAGCGCACAACCCCGCGGAGGAGATGTTTCGCCTTCTCACTTCAGCTCGCCTTCAAACGGATGTTCTTAGGCTACGCAGAGGATACTTGGTCAAAGACCGAAAGTCGTGAGCTGCTTGAGTCATATGTAAAAGAATCGAAGAAAGAGAACTAAGACTGCATTTTATTTAAGTAATATTCGAAAAATCGAAAATAGGGCACGATTACGATTTCTTTGGCGGTCTTGTAAAAAACACGAATTTCGGTATAAATGGGGTATGTGCTCATAGGGAGCTTCTCCAGATAAGAATAAGGTGACCCTTGGTGACTGCAGTATGTTCGCGTAGTACTCGTTTTACAGTTGGCGGCCTTCGGCAGTTTTCTGAAAAAATTACCCTGGTCGAGCCTATACCCGGGGTGACTGAATTATTTACGCTTAGTACTCTTTATTGTGTTGAAAAAATCCAGGGTGACTGAATTGCATTCGCGTAGTAATCCTTAAAAAAAAATTACCCTGGTCGAGCGTCACCCAAGGTATTGGCGTAGTACTTTTTCCGCGTTTGCGGCCTTCGGCTGTGCTCTAAAATAATAATCCTTATCGGGCCAATAGCGGGGGTAACCTAAGTAGTTTATTATTTTACGTAATATTATTATTTAATATAACTTAGTTGTTTATTAAATTTAAATAAGAGAATTTCCATATGCATGGAAAGATTGCTTACACTAATTTTAATATGAAATATAATTTATAGACGCTTGTTTTTATTAGAACTAAGATTGCTAAATGAAGAAAGAGGAATTATAGCAAAAAAGAGACATTTCAGCGAATTGCTTGTATCATATGGCAGCGCTCCATTTCCTCATAATTGTTAGCACATAAATGATGCTCACTACGAGTGTAAAAAGTAATTTTTAAAATATAATTTTCTTACTTATAAAGCCTGCAAAAAGTGTAAATTGTGAATTTGTTTAAATGATTATAGTCTAAATAAATGGGTTTGAAGTGAAAAATGTGTATAAATTGTGTTGAATGTAGCTGAAGGTGTTCTACGCGAAAGTTATGCCGCGTATTTTCTCGACCATGTTCGAATTTTGGGAATTTTTGATTTTTAAAGTCGAATATCTCCTAAACTAAGCGATTGCGGTACCTATAACCATACATCCTCTTACCAACGGTACCTTCAGATCACGGCGTCAAAGAAATCCGAGTTGTTCTAAAGATAGTAACTAAATAAATATATGAATACTATGGTTGAATATTGTTATGATTCATTTTTTTACAAATTATTTTTATGTTTGGAAAAAAGATCTCAAATTCACGATTTGAATAATTGTTGCATAACGTTCCTTTAATAATTCAGTAATGAAATATGAGCAATGATATTTACATATCCTAGCCATTATTAACATTTCCAGGGTGCCGCAAGTTAATGACTTCGTCCCAAGGCATGTAGACAAAGTTTCCACTAAGTATCATTATTAATAAATATGCATTATCAAAGAATGCATTCTCAACATGTAAACAACAAACATCAGTGGAAAAATCCATTATGATAAAAACCACCGCATTTCAACAATAACAAACAAGTGATAACAAGACAACAGCATCTCAATAACAACAAACAATTTTCAATCAGCAAATCAGCATCTTACTAATATAAATAGCTGTAATATCTTATATTAGATGCAGTTAAACGAATATCAGTAAATTGGACATATTTCAGGGTAGCAATAAAAATGTATTTTTTTCGGGCGGATCACAGTTTGCACAGAAGTTCAAATATAATAATTAGTTGCTAAAAGCCACTAGTCCCGCATAGCATTCGCCGGCTAGGGCGGAGAGCCTCAGAGAAATAGTCAGTTTCATTAAAATACTCATTTGACCTGAGTGCCTAAGATCCCTCTGTAATATCACCTATGGCATCGAGATGTAACAACTGTTCTTCTTACAAATACGTAGCTTTAATATAACGAATTTTACTTACATAATATTTTTTTCTTTACTACAGTTACCCGATTGTCGTGTGATAAAGGTTCAGGTGCGCTATTCCAACTGGATTTAATAAACATTCAAGGACAAGGCATCGCTGGATCAGTGTTTAACACTATACACACGCCAAATATCGATATATGACTGGAATTGTACAAGCATGTCGTGAGCGTGTGGATAAATTTGCGGTAAGTTATTGCAAATGAAAAAATTAAACACAAATTTCAATAACTCATTTGCATTAATAAATAACACACGCGCACGATATGCTTGCACAATTGTAGTCATTAGGGTGGTTTTAGTGAATAGAGGTGAATTTTTTTTTTTCTGAAATTTGTGTGTGCTCATTTCTAGGAATGTGCCATTTAGTGTAAAAATACAATTGTAAAAGTTTCAGCTTAATCGAATTTTGCCTTCCCGTGCCGAAAGAGCCTTGAAGTTTGATAAAATGGCCATTTTTAGCGGAAAAGCGTTATTTTTCGAGTTTAACTTACGACTGATTCCACCTATTACAATAAATTTATTATCAAATGAAAGGTAATTTTGTTGAAATTAAAGTTTATTATAATACATTTTCTTTAGAAATATATGGATTGGAATATATTTAACATTTAATGGACCAAGTTCGTGTTATGTGCCTTTTTGGTGACACTCATACATAATATTTTTCGGATTTAAGGCTCGCTTAAGTATTTTTATACCCTTCATGAAAATGAAATGGTTTATTAACTTTGGTCCGATGTTTGTAAATAAAAGAAGAAGAAGAGATAGACCCATACCCAAAATGATCAGGAGCAGTGGGAGATTCGATTTAGCCATGTCCGTCTGTCCGTCTGTCTGTTTGAACACAAACTAGTCCCTCAGTTTTTGAGACATGCGAATGAAACTTGGTAGGCAGATGTATTTCTATATTCTATTAGACATTTGTCGGAACCGGCCAGATCGGACCATATATAGCTGATATAACCTTGATTGTTCAGATATGAGATTTTGCTCTATATCTTTGGTACTAAAGCAGCTAGGAACGTGCAATTTGACGCTCCTATGAGAAAATAAGTAGTGTTTTAAAATGTAATCCTTTTTACGCTAACAATGCAGTATTTTAAATTAGAATTTTATATATTCATGAAAGGTATGAAGGCTTCGGCATGACCGAAGACAGCCCTTCCTTACTTGTTTTTAAGTATTTTTTGACATTTTGGTGAGATTTGCCTTGGCCTAAGACAGTGACATAATTGGGCCGTCAAATTTCTTAACTTTTCATTCTATGCAACTTTACTTTAGTATATCCTCTACTTTTACTAAAATAAAGCGACCACAACAAAAGATCAGAATAACTTTTATTAACCTTTACTTTACTACTTTTTCACATTTCAACCTCACTAAACATATTTTTTCTCCAATAAGCTGGCATCTCTAGTATTATTTGGTATTGTATATTTCTGGCATCTCGTGGCTGCCTTTGACGCTTTAACAGAAATGTTTTTGTAAAGTTTGTTGTGCTAAGTGAACAGTTCGATATTAGAAAGTGCAAGATATTACATATGTACATAGTTATATAATTAAATTCAAATGGCTACTACCTAATCTAATGTTCGTGTTCGATCTAAAACCCTAATTTATTTAATTGGGTATCCATCTCATCAAATAATCGGGATTAAACTGCCATCTAATCATCAAGTGTTAAAGTCATTGTTTTACAATATTCGTGAAGTTCGATTACCTTTTAGTGATGCTGCAAAACTCACACTGATAGAAGTTCTTGTGTTCTGGGAGAAAGCTAGAATACCTTATCAATTACAAAAAAATGCTGTTCGCAAAGTCGAAAAATTATATAACGAATGGAGGGCACTTCAGAAGTGTTCAAGATTGAAGACAAAATGTCAAAAGGAAAAAAATCTTGCATTCACATCCAAACTGTCCGATCTTTTTGATGTAGCAGTGGAAGATGCCATTTCAAAAATGTCTAATCAGGAAGATATTAAATTTTTGACATATCAGAGAATGAAAGGACGTCCAGGCTATATGGAAGGTATCGATGTGAATACAGCTCTAGCTGAACAAAGAAGAGAAGCAAGAAAAGCAAAAGCAGAAGAGCGGCGATGGCGACAGATTTCACTAGTAAGCGCTGGTAAGTTTATAGTATTGTTGCCCAATTTTACTTAAAAAATAGATACTCGAACCCATATCTAAATAGATAATAAAATGCTGGCTCTTAGACACTATAGCCTTTATTCGTTCCTATTTGTTACCAACATCAACAGTATTTTTCTCCCAAAATCCATACATTTTGCATTGCAACATTGTCTTCTGAATCAGAAGTGGAAAAAATCACCTCGGACGAAGTATTTACCGATGATGAAAAAGCCAGCAAAGCGGAGACAGCGAGTAAAAAAAAGGAAATACAGTCGTGGTTATAAAGAAGTAATGACGGAAAAATTATCAATTTTGCTAGATAGGTGCAAAATTTCTGATAGAAATGCTGTGCGAATAATTTTCGCAACAGCTGAAAGTCTGGGCTGTAATGTCGAGAAATTTGCACTTAGTAGAAGTGCTTTAAGAAAACGCAGAATATCCTTTTGAAGTCAACGGGCCCTGAAAATCAAGGCGAGGTTTAAAAACTTAGACTTAGAGGGTATTGTTGTTCATTGGGATGGAAAACTTTTACCAAACCTTCTTCAGAAAGAATGTGCTGAACGGTTGGCAATCTTGGTAAGCAAAGGAGACTATGAACAACTACTGGGGGTCCCGGAATTAGAAAATTCCACAGGCGCCAGTCAGGCAGAAGCTGTTAACCGTAGTCTAGAAGAATGGGATATTGGTGATAAAATTGTTGGTATGTGTTTTGATACGACGGCTTCAAACACAGGACGAATGAAAGGCGCATGCACCTTGATAGAAAAACAGCTAGGTAAAAGTTTGTTGTACTTAGCCTGCCGCCATCACATTTTAGAAGTCGTTTTGCGGTCAGTATTTGAGTACAAAATGGGATCAACGACAGCTCCCCAACCTGACATTTTTGGAAGATTTCAAATACATTGGCCTAACATAGATCAGTCACAATACATTGAAGGGGTACAGGATGATTCGGTAAAGAAGTCAGTGAAAGAGTTCGAAAAAGAGGTTTCGGAATTTCTTCTCTTTCAGTTAACTTATTAAGTTATGTTTAAAGTTTGTTTATGTTTAAAGTTTATGTTAAAAAGTCCCTTCTCACGATGTTTCGTTTAACACTCCTGGTGCTTATCATCACGCCCGTTGGATGGCAAAAGCCATTTACTCTCTGAAAATGTTCATTTTTAGAGAACAGTTTTCTATGTCCGAAGAGGAGTTCAGTTCACTTAAAGCTATTTGTTTATTTATTGTTAATTTGTATGTGAAGATGTGGTGTCAAGCTTCAAACGCAATAAGTGCACCTAGTAATGATTTACAATTTGTTCAGAATGTAATTAAGTACAGACGTATTGATCAAGGTGTATCAGAAAAGGTATTGGAAAAATATTTACTTCACCTGTGGTATCTGAACCCGGAACTGATTTGCCTTAGCTTATTTGACAAAAATGTTTCAAATGAAATAAAAAGAAAAATGGCAAAAAAGATTTTATCGTACAGGAATTTAACAGAAGAAGAACGGTCTTCAAGGCTAATGAGGGTGCAAGTTTCTGAAAATGAAGCTGTAAACCTATTTAAAAATATTTCGCTTCAGAACTTTGTTTCGGATCAAAGCCTGGCCTTTTTCGAATATTTCAAAGTTAAAACTAATTTTTTGACAGAGGACCCCAAGAAATGGTCCGAAAATAAAGACTTTTTGAAACTTCAAAGTTTTGTTAGGAGTATGAAGGTAGTAAACGACACGGCAGAGAGATGAGGAGCAAAAACAATTCCTGCTTCAGGTGGTAGCGGATTGTCGTCGGCTTTACCCTGATACTTCCAAAGGTAGCCTTTCTCTGAATGATATTGGAAATAATAATATATAAACAAATTGATAAATTTTTTATAATGTTTGTTTTTAGTATGAATTTTCTTTTCTATATATTTATTTTTTAAATAGATTTGTTCCCATCGTCTTATCTTTTTGTTAAATATTGTACCAATTAATGTACGAAAACTGAAAATACAATATATAACTAAAAGATTTTACTAATTTCAAAGCTTTTTCCATTATAATAAAATAAAGGACTTCAGTGTATGCATTGTTTATGGTTAAGGTAAGGATAGTTTCAAAAATCGTGAGAACCTCGGGTGTTACTGCGAAGAACTATACTAAAGCATTTGACACGAACTTGGTCCAAACCATACATTTCTAAAGAAAATGTATTATAATAGACTTTAATTTCAACAAAATTACTTTTCATTTTATAATAAATTTATTGTAATAGGTGGAATCAGTCATAAATTAATGTCGAAAAATAATGATTTTCGCGAAAAATGGCAATTTTATCAAATTTCAAGGCCTTTTCGGCACGGAAACACTAAATGGCACATTTCTAGAAGTGAGCACTTCCAAAAACTAAAAATTTATTATGAAAAACCACCCTAGTAGTCATATATCGATATTAGGCATTTGTATAGCGATGCCTTGTCCTTCAACGTTTGTGTATATTATATCAGTAAAATTCGGGGGTATTCTCTTGCCCTTGCAAGATTGCACGATAAAATCAAAAATCCTTACCGGAATATGAAAGGCCAAGAGAGAGTCCATTGGAGAATATACATAGTGATATATGACGGCACGAAAATACACATGGGTTTTGGTCTGACATATTTTACAACCATTGCAAATAATTTTCTCCGTGCATTTGTTTTTGTGCCGTTGCACCAAGAAGAAAATTCTGGAATTCGTGCACCGTGCAAAGGTTTTGCAAGAGCAAAAAATCCCCCTAATATGACAATATCAAGTGACAGCTGTATTTGTATATGGAATGTAAACAAACATTAAGTGACAATTTAGGGCCGGCAAAATATGTCTTCCAATAAAATCGATTAAACTAGAGCAGGCACCGATTATAATGAGTGGAATGTAAGTTTTCAAGTAGTTTTCAGCGAAAACTGTGTTTTCGTGTGACAGATTTTACATGCACGAAAACACAAGTTTTAGGACGAAAACCAGTTTTTCCCACGAAAACATGTTGTCATTGTTGGTCTGAACAAAGTATTAGTTAAAATTTATTTGTGACAAGCTCAGTTGTTTTCAAGGATACTTACTGTTTCATCTCGATGTCATAGGTGATATAGCAAAGGTCTCCCTCATCATGCAGTTTCAAAGGCAAAGATTTGATTAAAAGTATAACCACCAAGCAGCTGCAACTGTAAAAAAGTAATTTTATAATTTTATTAAGCTCCTTTTGTCTAACTTTATTATTTTACTTTTGTATGTACTAAGTGCCACTAACCTTAAACAGATAGATAGATGCAAAGAAGAAAGTTTCAGCTAAAAACATTCGCTTTGATTTCTATATATATGTGTATTTACAATAATTATTTGTAATTAAAATATTTATCAAATAAGAGCTTACTTCTTCAAAGATAAATCTTGCGTCAAAATTAACCAACATATTGCGCATTTGCCAGCTTCCGTTATTAATTCTTCTTCTTTAAAAATTAGGAAACGCCTTTTCTCTTTTTTTTTAACATATTAATATTTCGATAAGCTTGAAAGTCAATTCCTCTTATTAAATTACGTTTTCTCTCATTCAATCGAAAATTGTACAAAATGTAACAGTACTGGTGAGCAGCTGGAAACGCTTAGTAATGTCAAAAGTTAATCAAATGACAACAGACTTTTAGTTATGTATGAAAATCACTTTTCGAATTTGCACCTTAACTTAATACAATTGTGCGCTTCAGGCTTTGACCTCGCATTTTCATTTACCTGCACAATTCTGTCATTCCAGGTCATTTCAATTCGAATCTTGATGAGGACGTTCTTCAAGTTCTCCAAATATTGGAAAATTCCGATGCTGACTTTAGTTCTAATGACTCAAATGATGATGCGCTCTGGGAACCACCAAATAGATAAATGGGCGGTTCATCCGAGTCGGATTGTAATGAAACTTCTTCGGAAGATGAAATTTTATATCCAACTAAGACCCAACTGTAAGTCATGTAAATACAAGCGTATCTGCTCGGGATGAAGTCTGGAAGAGCGTCGGTTTTGTTGACTCGACACTCCCGCAATAAACAAGTCATCAAAGAAATATTTTAGTTGGTACACCCATGGAGTATTTTCAGAAATATTTTCCTGAAGATCATTTTCAAAACGCCGCGTTTTTCACGAATAAGTATAGCTTGCTACTGCTGCCGATATTAAAAATCTTTCGGGACTCCATATCATAATGGATTGCCTAGCTTACCCAAGAGTCCGGATGTATTGGTCGGAAGGCTTCGGATTAACACAAATAAAAAACGCGATGACCAGAGATAAATTCCTTACATTAAGGAACAGCCTCTATTTTGTTGATACTCTGCAGTCTCCGACAAACAAACTGTTCAAGATTCAGCCGGTTATAGAATGCGTTAGATCTCGATGCCAAGGACTAGCAACAGAAATTACGGAATACTCGATTGATGAGCAAATGATCCCATTTACAGGAAGGGCGTCCATGCGGCAATATGCTAAAAATAAACCGACCTGTAGATCTTAAGAACCTTGTTGTTTCGACTTTCAGTGGGCGGGCCATTGATTTCGAAATATTCCAAGGAGCAGGAATTTTTTCTGACACTGGCTTGAGAGTTGGACCGTCTATTGTCATCAGACTGACAAAACATTTGCCGAAAGGGAGTTTTCTCTATTTTGATCGGTACTTTACCACGATTCCGCTTTTAGAAAAGCTCCTGGAACTCGGTTCAAGGCTACAGGGACCATAGCTTTAAACCGATTGCCTGTGCAGAGGATGGATTTCCCGTTAGATCGAAATATTAATAGAGGAGACATAAGCCAGTTTGTGAAAGGTAATGTAGTTGCAGTTATGTAAATGGCGCGATAGCAAGTGCGTTACGCTAGTATCCACAGAATGTATAAAAGACCTAGTTGGAGTGGTACAAAGGTGGCGCAAAAAGGAACGCAAGCACATTAATGTACCATGCCCTCAAATCGCGAAGCGTTACAACGCTAAAATGGGCGGAGTCGACGCAGTTGATCAGTCAATGGAATACTACAGAATTTTTATAAAAACGAAGAAATGAACTGTAAAAACAACTTTTCATTTGATTGACATGGCAGTATGCGATGCGTGGGGTAAGTACAGAGCCGATGCACTAAAGGCGGGCATGCGAAAAAAGAATATTAAGGACCTATTTAAGTTTAAATCTGAGCTCGGCGAAGTTTTGGCCAAATTCACTGAAAGGCTAATTAATCCACCTTTTCCGTATTGCACATCAACAGCAGCGCCAGCTGCAAAAAGAAACGGACCCCTGGATCCTTCCGTTGATGTACGTACTGATCGGTATGATCACTGGCCAGAGGCAATGGATATGACAACACCACGGATGTGCCGCGTGAAAGAATGTATAAGCAGAACTAGAATAAAATGCTCCAAATGCGATGTATTTTTCTGCCTAACCAAAAATAAAAACTGTTTTCAGGAGTACCACACAAAAAAATGATCGCTTTCAATCAATGTACATGAATATTATTTTTAAATACTTTCCATCAATATAAAATAATTTTTTTTTCTTGAAAAAAGATTTTTAAATCGTACTGCTTTTTCTTTTAATAATATGGCCTTAAGAGCGGTAAGACACAATTGTGCAAGTCCTTTTTCTAGGAATCCTTCTTCGGATAATTTTTTTTTCTTATTTTTATTGCATTCACGACGGTCATATTAGTAACTTTGCGAAGCGGCGTTAAAATCTGTAAACTTTAATTTCTCAGGTCTGAAAGGGATAATAAAAATGAATTGAGTTTATATCATATACATAAATCTCACTTGACTTAATTAGGCTGCTATTAGTATAACTACCGTACAACTGGAATAGAATATAGTAATGAAACTAAATGATTAAATTAATAAAGTTAATGAACGCCTTTAAACATTCCTACCTTTTTTGATCCATCAAACCGAGAAATTTTAAAATGTTCGGTTGCATCCGCTGTTCTTTACTTGTTTATGGTATTATAAAATTTTAGAAATTTTACCGTGAGGAGACCCCACTGTTTTTTTTTTTTTGTGTTTAATTTCAGAGCAAAACCTCTGTTGGATTCATGAGGCCTCCAGCAAATAGTAAAAAGTGGAATCCGCGGCGAAGAAACTGAAAGACTCTCGCTGGTTAATTGAGCTTAGTGTGTCAAGGACCAGTAGCAGTAGTAGTAGAGTAAAATAGGAGAACTTTAGTTTATTTCAGCTTATATGACTAACAATGAATGTGAGTGTGCCACTAAGTTTAGATTGGGTAATCCTTGAAGATCATACCTTCACTGATTATTGATACAAAAACTAGAACTTTTACTGTAGGAAACTTCGACTTGCTTTTACCGGTGAACTCTTGTCCCTGGAATTACCAAACACGTCCTTCTCATCAGTTTCTCCTGGTTCCAATTGAAAATGTGGGAGAGGCTAATCGAATGACACATAAGGAGTGGAATTCTGAGGAGCCATTTTTCAGCAGCACAAGTAGGACGGTAGATAATGTCCTGGGCATTAATGTGGTAGAGAAAGCCATTAGGAACGCGTAGTGGGAACCTTCCTAGTTATAGAATGATCGTTCAAAAATATTTTGCCGGAGGCGGTCATAACAGTTTTAGTAAGATTTAGAGTTGAATCCTTAAGCGCCGTTTTGCAAAATCTTAAAAATCTTAAAAGTGGAGTTGTGGAAAGAGGCTGTGTGGTAGCGGCTCTGAGTGGTATCCTATTTGCATGGACACTAAAAAATCAAACGTTGACGCAAAGGTGACAAAGTGAAGTAAAGGGATGTCAAAACTGACATCCAGATCGTCGTTGGCGAAACGCAGTAATGCCGATACCCCAGGAGAAATTTCTACTTCAGGCGACTCTACGATTAGTTGGATGGGGGAAGCCGGTGGCAATCTGCCGGCAACCGACGTGGGTAGAGCTTTCATACGAGGCGGAGTCGCCAGTACTTGCTAAGGAATCTCTTGTAGGCTCATGAGGGACTCCACAGGGAGAAGAAAAAGGACACTGTAGGCTGAACGCCGCTTGGCGGCCAAAATCGTGGAAGACTAAGGACGGCATCTCCAGACTAAGGACGAATAGTCACAAGCTGCTGGCGAAAAATACATACAGATGGAACCAGACTCTGTAAGATAGTCTGAAATAAACTAAAGGAATTTCTTTTAGCAAAAATGAACAACGCTGGTTGGTCTGTGCGTACACGCCGCGCCACGATGAGGAGGAACAACCTCTATTATTATTGAGGAAAACCTTGGCTGAGGTGTTACAAAGGGGAACCGGCGTCATAACTGGTACCGACACCAACTCGCGGCATGCAATTTAAGGCAGTTCGAACATTAATAACAGAGGTGACTAGTTATTTGATTACTTTTTTAGGGAAAATCTGCTCATTTTCAATAAGCGAAACTCTCCAACATTTGTGACTACAGGCAGGGAGAGGTTCTTGACGATCCCTCCTTCTCTGATCATAGGTATATAGGGTTTAGTCTGGACGGAGTTTCTGCGCATAGAAGGTCCTTAAGAAATCCCAGGAACACAAACTGGAAAATGTATCGCAAGAGGTTCCGACGAACTCTCCCGCGCGAGTAAATGACTTCTTCATCACAAGGCACGTAAGCAAAGTTTCAACTAAGCTTCATCAATAACAACCAAACATGCATTATCAAGAAATGCATTCTCAGCATTTAAATAACAATCAACTGGCAATGGAATAATCCCCTGCGATAACATCCACCGCATCTTAACAATAACAAACAAGTGATAACGTAGCAGTAAAAATATATTTGTTTAACTCATATCGTTAAAACGATATTAACGGGGGGTGTTTAAATGAGTTAATGCCTCGACCCACTCTACCCGGGTAAAACCGGCGCACCCTAGCTAGACACAACACACCGCACCACCAATACTCCACACATTGGGATACATTGGATTTCACCTTATACTTTCCGTTTACAACACCCGTCTTGGGCGCGACAGTAATCGTTTTCGACAACAACGATCTGGCGCGCTATAGACATACGCTCGTTTAAGTTACCGAAATAATTGAAATGTATGTATAATTTTAATAAAATAACATGTGAAAAAATATAAAAACTTCCTTAATAAATTAATATTATATTATACTCAAGTTACCCGGTACTTTTATTTGAAATATGTGTGACACCTATTTAAACAATTTATACGTACATGGTTATTACCAAGGCAAAAATAGAGACACATATGTATGTATCTACTGATTACAAAAGTGTGCATGGTTCTTCGAGCCTTAACATTGAGCATCCTCCCCCGGGCATTCACCATCACACCACATCAACTCGCTTCACCACATCATACCCACGTCACAAACCATAAAAACTTACATTCCACACTACACTCCAATCAACCACATCACTACCACATCACGAAAAGAAAAGGGGACCCAAAGGACAACTGCAACGCAGTTCGCTTTCGTTCTCCGCAGCAACAAGTACGCGTGTGCGATCCATCTTTGAATAACGTTTTTATCAACCTCCAGTTTCAACATTTTTTCATCAAGTCGGAGTACGCGTGTGCGAACCATCTTTGAATAACGTTTTATCAACCTCCAGTTTCAACATTTTTCTTAACAAGTCGGAGTTGCGCGTGTGCGAGCATCTTTGAACGGCGTTTGTGCCATCCTCCAGTTTCAACATTTTTCTTATCAAGTCGGAGTTACGCGTGTGCGAGCATCTTCGAACGGCGTGTGTGCCATCCTCCAGTTTTAACATCTTTTCATCCTGAGTCGGAACTCTCAGCCAACACTCATTACACAGCATTAAAAAAAAGTGAGGTTATGAATTTTATATGATTATGATTTTTACATGGTCCTTCGAGACAAAACGAACGGCACTTTGGTGGAACGGTAAAATATATATATATATACATATGCATA
>CM050325.1:90321473-90371705 GCA_027475135.1 Bactrocera correcta
CAAAAAAATATTATCCACAAATAAAATAAAATTAATATCTAAAATTTGATGTTCACCTAAATTTATGGAAAAAATTCCGTTGACTTTGCCAAGACCGTTAAATTATCGCTTCAAAGTAATCAATCAATTTTCAGCTAATCGCGTAATCAATAAAGTGAAGTCGACCCAATTTTCACGCTTTGCAGGTTTATTTAAATAAATAAAATTTCCCAATCCCCAACACTACGCAAGTCGCTGCCCACATTGCCTCAAAGCTCTGCCGCATTTGGCCAATTTGCGGCGCGTGCTCTCAGTCAGTCAACAGACAAGTAGACTTTTTAGTGCAGACGGCAGCCCAATCATTACGCCTAAAAGCGCCCAAATGGAAATAAAAAACTGAACACAACAATAACAACAACACTACAACTGGCTATAAGAGTGTGGTTTAGTGCTGTTGTAACTGCTAAGACAGCAGCGGTTGATAAGTGCAAGCAAACAAAAGGCGAAATCATTCGGACGTCTGCTTAACGTAATTGTGGCGCAATCAAATTGTAGCGCTAAGGAGCACATCCGAAGCGCCGGCGAGTGACGCAGCTTGCTGCAAGTTTACTCAAGCAACTGTTTGTCTTCAGAATTGAAACGTACGCGCGCGCCAGCAAACCAATTCTTAAAATTGTTTTCGTGACTCAAATTTTCGTCTTCACACTGACTGACGAGGGACGCCTGTATGCGTGTTATTTTTGGTCGATTGTGAGAGTACTCGGAACGTGTTTGGAAAGCATACGATGTGATTTTCCATCAAATTGTGTTGAGAAAGCGCGCTGCCGCAAAGTGGCCTGCTTGAGGCAGACGTATGCCGGAAGCTGGTGACAACGTACACAGACGATATTCGAGCAGTGAAAATGCTCTTAATTTTAAGGAGTTAAATATTGAGTCCTTATTGTTAAAAGTACCTGATATACATATGTATTTTTTTATTTATTTAGCTATAACTAGTTGAGTAAAGTTTTGGTATATTCATATTATCATTTCTGGAAGCGCACTGCTGTCGCATTAAGGATCTTATACACTCACCAAAGTAAGGAACCTAAGACGATATACATACAATAACAAATCTTCTTGGTTACACCGGACTTTGGCTCAGAGCTTCTGCCATGAGATGAAGCTGAGTCTGTATTACAACGTTATAGAGATGTGTTCCGCAGAAGTAAGTGAATTCTTTTAGATTTTGTTATGATATAAATTTGAAACTTATAAACCCGCATAAAGATCTAATAAGATTGAAAATTAAAATCTAACCTAAAAATTAGGACTTCTTCATATAAAGCAACATATCATGAATAAGTTACGCTCAGAATCAGAAGAAAATACTACTAGCATGCTATTATAGACCCGACGCCATAGGGGGATTAGTATGGAGTGTTAAAACAACATTGAAAAATTATTTCTATCATCTGATCAAATTTGACTCGGACTGATTCAATTTAACCTCGCGCTGCAACCGAATCGACAAAATCCTTTGTTATGATGATTCTTATGGAATATTAAAATAACTTTGAAAAATTAGATCTGCCATCTCATCAAATTTGACTCGGACTGATCCAATTTAACCTCGCGCTGCAACCGAACGATAAAAGCTTTTGTTTGGACTGACACAATCTTGTTTTAATTGGTGAGAAGTTTAGTCTCCACATATCAACTAGCGTTTATCAGCTATTTGTTTGGCGATTTTTACGATCGAAAAAAAAATAATAATTATAACGAGAAATTTCCAATAAATTCATGGCTACGGTATCGTTACAAACTTCAGAAGTGTTTAAAGAAGTCTACTTTATCATAAAAACAAGTGTGAAACAATCAGGGAATATCGGGTCATCCATTCGCCGCTGTTAACGACGACAACACCGAAACATTTAAAAAATATTCTTGAAAATCGTCGTGTTGACAGATGAGAGATAATCTCAAAATCGCCTATGGATCGACTCAAGACATTTGGGTAATGTTTTGGTTATGAAGCGTGTCAATTCTATGCTAGTATCAAAAGCATCATTCATGGTGACGAGACGTTGGTTTATGAATATGACAATGATAAACACGAATATGATGTGAAAATTAGTTGTTCATTTTCCTTGATTGCGGTGGTGTGATTCAGCATTAGTTCATTCCAAATTCATAAAAAGTGCTATTTTGCCATTTGTTTACGTGAAGCAATACATCTTAAACGTCGGAATGCGTTGGCAAAAAAAATTTCTAGATTTGCAATAATAGGCAGTCATATTTCAGCGTGACAATGGCCCACACTTGCACTACATGTTCGCTCACAATTGCACTCTTAAACTATCATCATGGCAACCCTCTTGTTCAGTCTTAAGTGATAGATACATTTTAAATAAGAGATAAGGCAAGCTACTTGGGTCTCATTCTGGACAGGGTGAAGTAAACAGTTACAGCATTTTACGAGACTTTTTTACGGGACTAACGCCTCGAATATATCATTGGTTCTACACGTAGGCGTATAGCTTACAATAGTATATGGATAAATGGGACTTTTAGAATAATGCCATGTCAGGCACTAAACTCCATTACCAACAGACTTAGGAAGTGATCTCTATATATAAGGGGCATTCAAAGATACTTTGCAAGTTTCTGGGGTTGCCCAATACCACGAATTTTCGAAATCTTCTGGAATTTTACTTAAATTCAGACCCTAGCATTCTCTTCCATTCTAGTGAAGAGAGGGAAATGGGTGACAGGGAAAATCATCTGTACGGATGGGTCCAAACTAGATAATTGAGAAAGAGGTGGTGTCTTTTGAGCAAAATTAGTTACCAGAATCGCCTTCCGACTAGCATAACACTGCAGTGCCTTCCGAGCACAGATTAGCACAATTAGAGAAAGTCTTCTTATTCTAACAAAGAGTGTGCTCACAACATTAAATGATTTCTTAGTAAATCTAGCATTCTATTTTTCCATAAGCCTGCAATGGGTTTCAGGGCATAGTGATATTCCTGATAACTGTGAAGCTGAGCAGCCGGCTCCTCACAATAAGACACTTGAAAATGTGAAATGTGTATGCCATGCCTAGTCGCAGCTACCTATTCATCAGAAACATGGGAGGGTTCAGTGTGGACATAAAAGATTAAATGGATTTCAGACCCGTTGGTTTTACAATGGGCCTCCTAAAAGCATAGGTGCTTAGTCACTCGGCCAATCTGTCTATAAACTAAAAGCTATGATTCAGTTCCAGAGAGTCTTGCTGTAAGCTTCGTGTGTTATTCAGATTTTGTTGTTAAAAAAATGCCTGTTAATGGATTTCTAAACAAAATATATTATAACCGCACGAAGATTGTCAACGTCATGTTAACAATTAACGCGCTCAAATTATTTCCGAATGTTCTTAATGTTGTAGCAGGAATCAAGCAGATAAAGCGAGTTATTTGTAAGCAAATCTGGTTGTAATCTTTTCAAAATGTAAACAAGCCACGGCCTAAGCACTTCGGTAGTCGATATGACCACAGAAATATGCTTTACATACCTACATATGTACATAATAAATAAAACAGTAAATATTAGCTTTGCAAATATTAACAAGGGCAACAACAATAAACAGACATGGACCTACCTACATAGAGGATAACATACACATATGCATTTCTCTGTTTGCCGCTTAATACCTCGATAAATGCATAGCACAACTAGTATAGATGTGTGAGGCTTTGTTGTTGCAATGCTCGAAAGTGGACAATTCGTATGACCAAACTGATTTCAGCTCTACAAATGCAACCAAGGCTTTAGTGTGGTCAAAAATAATAGAAGCGCAAACAATTCGACTGCGAACAAAGCGAGGACCCTAACGAGTAGATGGATATATTTTAGAAACATTGCAACGACAACCATTACAAGCATCAACAACCAGAATAAACAAACTGCATAAGCAGATACACGCATACACACATACCTACATATATACTATATATTTGTATCCACTCGGAGTGCTGTATAAATAGAGCTTAAGGCCACAAATCGCATATAAACAGCAGTCACTTGTCGTTTAACCACCGGAGAGGCTATGGAAGATGGGGCTTGATACGAAATAAGCAAGCACGCACACTCTCGCAAATATGCAACACATGCATACATGTGGTACATACGTATGGTGAGGTCAAAGGGGATGACATGTTTGTATATCGAGTGCAGCGAGGGCACGCTAACAAGATTAAAATGTAAGTTGACCGAGGAGACTACATCGCAAATACATATTCCATTTTATTGTTTGCACAATGACTGAGCCTTTTATCTCATGTGTTAATGTGTGCGATGCCACATACATATATACATACATATGTGTTGAGGTTAAAATTAAATGAAATTTTCACTTTAGAAATGCAGTTCATTTATAAAGCCATGCATAATCGTACAAACGGCGCTTTGGGTATACAAAGCTCCCTTAAATGAAAGTGTTTATCTGATAAGCAAATGAAAGACTCTTTGTGTGGCAAACACAGGAAAACTTTTGTTCACAGTTTTCATATTGCGCTGAAGATTAATTCAAAACTATTACAGAACTTATTTCAATATAGTCGATACCGGTATAGCTAGAGACTCTATAGTACATGACATTGTCAATATTTACTAAAGGACCCAGAAAACAAAGACCAAGAAAGCAACATTCCTTGATCGAAATATGGTTTTAATGTCTGTTTCATAAGTAGAGAAATACTTCACTTGGAATCGGCTTAAGCCACGGACGCAAAATCAGCCTACAAGGAAGCAATAAGAACGTTAAGTGCTCTCTAAGAAAATAAATCGGTATAAAAGCCGATGCAATTTGATTATAGAGGTTACACGACTAATCATTCTCTGCAATAGTTACTAAAAGTATGAGGAGAAAAAAATCAAAAATTTCTCGTTCGAAACTTTGCCTATCTTCTTATTCTATATTGAAGATACAGCCACCTAAACAATTTTAACCGAGTTCCCTTCTCTCTATAACCATCTACCGAACTCGGATAGCATCTTTCAAGCGAAAGTACTGGGCATAGAGAAGGCCTGCGAAGCTCTATTGAATAACTACGAGAGGATACATAAAGCAACAACATCCACCTATAGCCAGGCGGCTCTCCTAGTCTTGTTGTTAACAGCAAGAAGACATTGAACTCACCAGAAGAGCAGCTCCACCTAGACTTGATCTGGGTTCCCGACCACAGGAACATTTTGGGCAAGGAAAAAGCAGACGAGTTGGCAAAGGTAGGAGCTTTCCTAGACGAATCCGAGGCAGAGTTAATACCAAGCCCGCTAGGATCGATCAGTAGAGGGCTCGATATACAATTTCAATAATTAGCAAATAACAGATAACTAAACAGATGTGGCCAATATATGGCAAGAAAAGAACTAACGACTTATTAAATAGGTCCAGGAAAGGTATGTACAGACTACCTACTACTATAACAGCCATTTGGAGAACATGCGTCCAAAATGGATATGCCCTACAACATCTGTCTAGGCTGCGAACTAGTAGGAAATAAGGAAAAAAATTCCATATTCTCAGTGAATGCCCAGCCCTATTGCAGAATAATTGGAATCCATCAAGCACCAAACCTTGACCACAAAATGGTTTGAACTAGAAGGGGATAGCAATAACAAAAAGGTCTACGACTAGTGCACCAAAATGGCACATCTAGTGCTAATTGAGCCCGAAATAAAACAGGACTACACTCCTACCTACCCACCTAACTTCCATCAACAAACCTTTACACATAATCCTTCAACTGCAGATGATCCTCTACATCCACCAGGTGGTAGAAAACTGAACCATTTTATAGCTGGAAACTCTGCATCTCTTCAGAGAACATCTCCAACTGACGAGCTCAGATGACAAATTTCTCCATTAAACCATATTGATGCGTCCGTAAATCTCTTACAATTTGCCACTTTATCTATGAGGACGAAAGAAATATAATATAAGAAATAGAAATAGTCAGAGTTATAACAATCAAATAAAATTATTTATCAGATGACTTGGAAAGCTCTTCCATCTTTTAACCTGCTATAATGTCCAGGATATAATTTTATGAGGGTTGCCCTACTTATAATGCTTTGAAATGGATTGTGGTTTCATAACGTCATTCGCGTCTGGAAAGCCTGTGTTTCTTTCTACGATATGAACCTTATAAGCTTTATTTATACCACTCTAAAACTACGGGAAGGATTGGCAATTATCATATCACACTCGCACTTAGGTTGAACAGGATAAAGAAAACATCGGTAATACTGAAAATCATGCTGTCAAGTTGATCTTCTGAGGGCCGTTGAAGTGCTTTGCTATTAACTCAATTAGGTTACGCTAGCTGATTGTCACGCCATTACAAAAACCAACAGCTCCTTTGTAATTTCAGATGGAGCTTCAGCATTAATACGAACCGAACCGATTTCTAGAAAAAGTTGAACAGAAGCGGAGAAGGTGTTCAAGTGTCTCTCCTGCTTACTTTTCTGCACGTTTTACATAAATCGGCGATTAATAATGCCCATATGACTCGCATATGATGCCGTTAAGTTGTAACCTGTGGCTACAACCGCCCTGCAGTTCTTCCAAGACCGTGTTAGTAGAAAGCATGCATGTTTCCTTAAAATCTACGTTTCTTCCTATCCTCGAAGCAGTTCTTAAAATCAATTTTCAAAACTGTTTCCCCGAAGCGGTCGTTTGAGTTTGCGTAATAGCTAAACGCCACAGGAAACTAAATCACTCAAATGGGGTGGTTCCAGCATGATATTGCTTGAAAATTTGGTGAAAAACTTACGAAGAATCAGTTGACAGTTTGCCCGGTCGGAAAGAATTCGGAGTACACCACACCTCGATAAACGAAATACCATAACTTTGTTTTTTGACCTGCTTTGACGTTGTTTTTCCGATTCGGCTCGCCTTTGCCACAATATTCAGCCGATTGATCGTCTGTTTCCGGGTCGCAAGCATAGATTCAAGACTCATATCTAGTAATAATAGGCTTCATGATATCCTGAGAGTTGGAAAGAATTATTCACAGAGGTTAACGCGACACTGTTTTCTGTAAAAATTAAGTCATTTAGGAACCAATCGTCTTTTCACTTTTCTTAGACCCAAATGATGTTTCGAAATGATTTTCATTGATCATTCCGATATCCCAACGAGGCCAGTAAGATCTCTGTTGACTGTTGATGTCTGATGACTGTTAATCGTCAATCCTCAAGCACCAATTAATTTATTTTATTGGCGTATTGATCATCAGTTGATGTTGATGGTCGTTTGGGTACCAGAAATTCTAATTCCGCTCACACAGTTCAATGGAACTTCTTTGTTGAAGAAATTCACTCATCGTAAAAGTCGCCGAATGTACTTTATGTACTTCAAAAAGACCAGCTTATACTAAAAGTAAAGTAATGATTATTTTGATTTGACATTTGCCACAGACGTCACTGATAGCTAACTTGGAATTTCTCACTTCCCGGACAATAATCCCAAAAATGTTCCACAGTGTAGTCATACTAACCTAGAAAAAAAGTATTTCGACGAAGAGGTTTTTGTGCGAAATTTAAATTTAAAAGTCTTTCTATATTTTGCCAACAGTGGTATATAGAGGTAGTCAAAAGAATTTAGACACATTTTTAGTGTGTTGAAGGTATTTCACATTGTTTGTATCAAAGCAGTGGTTCTTATCTATTGCGTTCGTAATAAACGTACTGAATTTCTTTTTGTCGTTTCCTACGTTATTAGTATACTACATATATCAGCAGCTTTCCTGTTCGCAAAAATTTCTGCCTAAAAAATACTACTGTTCTCCAGTTGCTAGTCCTGAGATCTAACTTCACGCAATATATCCTCGCTCCCCCTCCATCAGCCCCTTTTATCCATCCGTGTAGATTTTGAAAATTTCGCCCTCTTTGAGTGTGACTTGAAACACGGTAGGTTGAGTAGCTTTTCAAGTGCAGCCAGCCAAAATACTTTTGGCTGAATAAAATCCGATTTCCAGAACAAAAAAGTGGGTTTATTCCTGAACAGGTAGACTTTCATTGAAAAAGCTCTATTGGTTATCGTCTTATTTTATAACTCTGCTTCCGAGTCTTCTCCTAACAGAGGAACTAGAACTAATTGCTGGTCGTAGTATTAGTAATTCTTGAAAGAACTCGTAATGTATTGATACTTTTTATAATAGAGAAAATAATCTGCTACTAGGCACAGCCAGTATTTCAAGACTCGATATAGAAACACGTTTGTATAGCAGTAATAAAAACCCTAGAGCAGTTGGTTTGCTAAGTACATAAGGCAATCTCATAACCTCAAATATAGTAGATATATACACAGGTATACTTATATACATACATATATATAAACTTGAGAATAGCAAAAAAGGCGATCACAATGACCTCCACAGTATCTTATCAATTAACCCCTCGACGAAAATTGAGAGAATTTTTTCTTAACTTTTCAAATCGCTTCTTAAGGATAGAAAGTGATCATTGAAGTTGTTTTTACAGTTTTCACCATAGATTCTTGTTTTGTTGATTCATTTTTTTGCTTTTGCGTTTTTGTTGTATATGCGTATGCGTATGCGTTTTTTATGTTTGCTTATTCAAAGTATACATTTGCCACAATTGAGGGATGTGACCAACCTTTTCAACTGGGAGGATCTGAACCGCCATCAATACTAGCATTGGAAGTGCGATTTATACGAGCAAGGCAACGAAAAAGCTTCCGTGAATAACAAGCAAAAGCTGGCCTCAATGAAAAATGTCTGTATGTAACTGTGTATTTAATGCATTGCTCCCCAACTGCGCTGCGTCATACTCAGAATGGGCAGGCAGGCGAATGTAGAAACACAAGCAAAACAAAACCCAACAAATAATAATGTGCAAAAGAAGAGCCACAAATGGCGAGTAATATATGTATATACAATATAATAAGTACTAGTAAGCAACAACAATAATAACAATAGCAAGCAGCTGACAGCTGGCAGCGAGCGACTGCATGCACAATAAAAGTACAGGCAGCTAAACAGACCATATACATAGTATAGCCATTGTGAGTGATGTTTTGGTGGTGCAGAAACCGGTTCACCATAAGATCGTCGGCATGAAATGTTGCGGTGGGGACACCGGTAGGCAAAGCATGTGCCTACGATGTAGCAAGTTGGAATAGAAGAGGCAGCTGCTAGGTATTTGTATTCAAATTGCATACTCATACTGAACTGCAGTGCAGTGAAATCAACTAGGCATAAACTACTTTACAACTAGTTACAAACTACTCTATAACAATAGTAGCCACAAGCTCAACTAGTCCACCCGATATCCTCAATACATGCAATCAACTGTAATTCTTAATGGGATCATGCCTTACGAGATGTCAATTCTCAGATTTCTGTCAAATATGTACTAGTTCCATATCAGTCCCAAACAGACATACTTATAACCTTCTGGTTTCATTTACATGCTCATGATTATTTCGTTCTCCGAGTTTTTATTGTAAAGAGTCAGATTCCTCTATCATAGTATGATCCCGATTAACTGTACTCCGTAAATTGCTTCAATTTATGCAATACGATGAAATTTCATCACCCTAATGAATGAATTCCTACTTCTAAGTCGAAATATGTATATGAGTATTGAATTTCACTTGCAGCTCACACTATTGACTTAATAATAACATCACTTAATTCCCATTCTACACATTTCATTTCGCTAATTATCAATTCTTATTAGATATGTATATTAGGGTGATACTTTTTTGTAACAATAATTTTATATTTATACAACACTAGCCCTATCTAAAGCTAAGAATGTTGAAAAGGTCCCATATTCATGTAGAACTAGTCTCAACTAGTTTAGTAAGCAAACTCTTAACTTGTCTTTAAATAGTGGTTATGTCTTAGGAAATATGAAGTAAAAGTTTATGATTTAGGATGACCCTAATATTTAAGAATATATATACATTTTCAATTTCCATGTGAAGCCATGGACCGTTTAGCAGCAATTTGAAAAATTATAACTGTCAACATTTTTTATTTTATTATTTAAGAACCACATTAATGTACAAACAATTAATATACATACATTGTATGTGTATCTATTTACATACCATACATAAATGGGAGAAGCCTATGACTGCACGTAGCGACTGAATTAAAAAAATCGATACTTCTTACGCTGAATATGCATAAAAGCATTGCCGGTTGAATCATTTCTGTTTTGAAATTATATGGCATTCACCGAAAACAGAAGCAAAATAGTGAATACTAGTAATACCAGAGAGAATGGAAGTAAACATGAGCATAAGTATGTATGCTCAAGACTACAAATTGTTGAATGACTAAAATGAATTTGTATACTCCTACCAAACTACTTTGGCAAAAAATAGTAAGACTTTTTATTTTAAATTTCGCGCGAAAAGCCAATCATCAATTTTTTGTTTTTTTTTTTTAATTGGTATGACTGTCAGTGACATCTGTGCCAAATGTCACATTAAAGTAATCATTAGTGTTTAGTATATGCTTTTCATTCTGAAGTATATAAGGTGCATTCGGGGATTTTTACGATGAATGAAATTAGTCAACAAAAAAGTTCCATTCAATTTTGTTTACGGAATCAAATGTCTGGAGCCGAAACGTTCAGAATGTTGGAAAAGGCTTACTGTGATAATTGTTGTGGTGTGCAAGCCTTTTTGATCCGTACAAATTATTAAAATAGGGTCGAGAACGCGTTGACGATAGATCATGTTCAGGACGGCCATAAACATCAACTGATGATCAACACGTCAATAAAATAAATTAATTGGTGCTTGAGGATTGACAATTAACAGTCAAAGATCTTACTAGCATCGTTGGAATATCAGAAGGATCAGTGAAAACTATTTTTGAAGATCATTTACGCCTAAGAAAAGTGAAAACACGATTGGTTCCCAAATCACTTAACGGTTTAGAAAAACAACGTAACGACTGTGAAACAATGTTTTCCGACTAACAGGATGTACTGAAACGTATTATGACTGGCGATGAGTTGGATCTATGCGTACGTAAGTGCTCTACGAATTCTTTCCGACCGGCCAAACTGTCAAGAAGCCGGAATTGCGAGACAACAACTCTTGGTTTTTGCACCACGATAATGCACCGAAGGCCCACCCAGCCGAAACTTATGACAGGCACGCTTGTATTGCCTCAAGACGGGAATAAAGATTTGTATTAAAATACGCGAAAATGTGGTTATTTTGTCAGTCCGTGTCAAATTTGATCAGATGGTACTTGCTTGAACTCAAGTAAAACCGAGTAATAGTTTCTTGGTAAAGGAGTTTCTATTTTGTTTTATTATCACATTAGATAACAGTACATATTTCAGTGAGTATGCATACTATATGTATGTGCTCTCATAATGATACATTCGATTCGCACTTTCGTTCTTAATTTCACTCCATTTCCTTGCAACAATTGCCTTAAATGTCTTCCGTTTTTTGCTTTAATGTTCCTCGGCCCCTGACTCTGCCACATCATTTCGGAGAGCATTTTTGCTGAGACGATTATTTGCAAAGAAATATGCGCACTTTGTGTATCTTATCGTGTGCATTCGGTGCATTTGATATATGCAAATTCTACGCAATGCTTCCAAAAGCAAGAATTACAAAGGAACAAAGTTTCATAAAAATGCACGAATTTAACGGCCAAAAATGTGTGTGCGAATAATGAATGAAAGAAGTGTGTATGTAAGTATGTAAGGAAGGAAATGTAAGCCAAATCATAATGCAAAGAAGAGAGCAAAAATTGAAAATCTGAAACTGATAGAAGAATGATTAATTGTATGGTAGTTGGCAGCGAAGTTGTGGAACACAGCTTACAACTCTATTCAGTCAATGCACAGACAGGGTGAACTCCAACTGACTGCCATCAACCTACGCGCTGTCTCTGGAGCGATGTTAATGGTGCGAGCTTAAATGCATTAAACGAGTTCAAGAAGAAAGGTTTCTAAATTATAGTATAGAGTCGAAAATAGATTATGATATTCTTCTTAGACTTTTTTACTCTGATCTGTCTGAGCCTAACGATAACATCGGATTTGCAAATTGCATGAATCATAGCCAGGAAACTCCTTCACGTACTGACAAAAAATGATAAATTGGAGCGAAAAGTCAACTATAGATACTGGAGTTCAAATATTCGGTACTGAGGGACTAAGTTTGTGGCAGCGGTCCGATTACGACCATCTACGAACTCGTAATTTTTTCTGTACTAAGAAACACGTATACCAAGTTTCATCCAGATATCTCAATTTTTACTCTAGTTACAGTTTGCACCAACGAACGGACAGACAGACAGTCAACCAAATTTCAACTTTTCCCTCAACCAGATAATTTATACGTATATACAAACCTATATCTACCTCGCTTAGCTTTAGGTGATACGTACAACCTTTAGATGAAGAAAACTATTATACTCTGTAGCAACAGGTTGTGAGAATATATGGTGTGTTTGGGACATAAAAAGGTTATTTTATCCAGTGAAAGAAAATGATCCTTCTCTCCTGAAAGATTTTTTTTTTTTTTTGAAAAATTAAAAAGAAAAACCGAAAACTCTGTTTCTTGAATTTCTACATAAATTTTGAGGTTTTGTGGAAAACGTCTGTACGCAATAGTTCTAAATATTTTCATTACCTCGAACTTTGCCACATAACTCTTTCCCATAGGACGCTTAGTTTTTCCGGAAATTGATATAAAACGTTTTAAACTCCTTAAAATATAAGTTCAAGTCTCTCCTTTCAAATCTCGTTCTAAAATCGCAACGTAAATTAAATTTCCTGTTTTACGCTTCCAACTCTTGCTTTTTATATATTATATATAGTATATAAGAGAGTTGGAGTAATATCAAGCCGATTTTATTTATTATTCCCAATACCACATATTATTAACATGCCATACACTAAAAAACCTGCCATAGTGAGTAAAAGTCAGTCAGATGTTCGAAAATCCTGATATTAGTTATATAGGGGCTAGGTCAAGTATTCCCTCAAATTTACCTATTTTAAGCACAAATTTTCATAAATTATAAATTTTTAGTTCCTGGGCTTGGTAGAATGGGGTATCAGGTTTTGATGAAGTTATTAATTTCCAGAATACATATGGTGTTTTTCTCGCATTCTGGAATTCATAAGTATTGCCCAAATAATGGATCACCCTCTTCTAGGAAACTTTTCTTAATTTAGGGTATAAAAACAAAACTTTCGATCCGTTTGGGACCGAAAGCAGTGTACACAGTGATCTTCGAATAAGCTAGGTTGGACAAAAACATCAATAAAATGGTAAAAATATTTTCGAAAAGTGTAAAATAATGGATCAGCTTTACCGGCACTCTAAATTTGTTATCTGATCTCAAGCGAATGATCGCTGGAAAGATATTGCTGATTGATTTATAAATTCCTAAGCAGATAATTTAAATGACTTTAACGTGTTTGCAGTCTTTAACCTGTTTGAAATCATTATCGATTTGTCAATTGCAGATGTTGATGTTTTGAATTCATATTCATAAGCGGCGCCAACGAGTCGCATCGATTGGAAAATAGAGCCACCGTTCGGCATACGCTTTAAAAACTCGCGACAAGTGTAATATCCATGCAACTTTTTTTCAACTGCCACATGTTGTATTGACGACCTTTTAATAGTGGCAATGATTTATTTATGAGGAAATAAATATGTTGAAACGCACTTGCATATTGCCAGTGTTCGATTATTTGATACATACCATATGTGAGTGTATATATGTATATATATATGTATGTAAATACAGACTTTGTAAAAAAATGTTTAAATTTAATGCATTTTAACGGCTTTTTCATTGAAGTATTCGTAAAAATTACTAAAACAGACTGAATTTTCGAAAACTAACATTCTAATTTATTTATGTATTTCATAATAATAATATATATGTGTATATATTATATGTAAAATGATCCGTTATAAAATAAAATATTTAAGTTAAATCAAAGCTTATATATGTATATCTTTAAATTTTATAAGTATCCTTCCTTCTTTCTGATTCCGTCGAAGAACAAAATCTTCAAATTAGACTTCGAAACAAAGAGAATATTCAGGGGCGCATGTAGAAAAATCGGATTTTAGTATTTCCTATTAAGCATTCTTTGTTCTAACTGCGTGATTATCCGCGAGTCGCTGCAGCGCCGTTCCAGGCTACTCGGACTGACTTATGGAATGACTTGGCGCAGTTTACATCTTGAACTGAAGCTGGTCGATCTTCCAAGCGACAAAGTAGGGAACCTTGAAATGGATCACCTTTGGAATGAATTCGTTGTAAGAGATTAGAAAGTGGTAGGTAAACTAATTGAATTATTTTTGATCTCACACTATGTTTAAGAGAAATCATAATGTTATATTGCGTAAAACTGTTTACAGCCCTGTTTCAAGCATATCCATTTATTAAACCAAATAATATAACCTTTAATATAAACATATATAAGAATCATTAATTAACATTTAGAATCCTCTTATGTAGTCCTGTGATCAAAAACTTAATTGAATTTGTTTATAAAATGTAAATTCTTTATTTATTCTTCAAAATATATTTGATCACTTCAAAGCAATCCTTGACCGATTAAACCCACTTTTGTCAACGCTTTTTCCATCCCTCGCAATTGTCGGAATACTCTTTTTCCCTATACCTGCTTCTGTTTGGTTTTATCTACTCGATCATTTCAAAACGGCGTTTCCATTTTAACTTTTTGAATTAGCTTTTAGATACCCAGAAGGCGCACGGAGTCAAATCATGCGTATACGGTTATTGCGGAACGATATGAGTCGAGTTGCGAAAAAACAATGCAATGGAACAGGGTGCATTGTCGTGATGCAGGGACTGATAGTTATTCGTCTGTAATTCCATCTGTTTCAGGCGAATAGCAGAAAACTTTTTTGTTAATTGTTCTGCGCGGCTGCAGAAAACCAAATTGGAATACACCAATGGTTCAATAAGGCCTATGGAACATGTGAACTAATTTCATACACTTTTAGCATCAAACTTTATAAGCAAAAGAAACACACCCACTTATTATTAACCTATATTTAGGAAAACCACACACCTGCTCTTCGTCGAATTCCTAGCTTCTTTTGATATATCTTGCTATATCCGGCTATATCTGAATTTAGCAATCCCACAAAACTAATACGAATGTGTAAACTGACTGTGAGCAATACTAAAAGCTCCGTCAGTATCGGGATGGACCTCTCCGAGTCGTTCGATACCAAATGAAGTTTCAAACAAAGTTACCCCCTGCCATGCGACTCTCTCAATCTTCCAGTTGCAGAACTTAATCGAACAGGTGGAATCTTCTATAACGATTCTCCGATGATATTGATATTATTGACCTCAACAAACGCCGCCGTTAGTTCAGCTTTCTCTAGGCTGAATAAGGAAGCGAAGCGTGTGAGTCTAGTAGTGAACGACGGCAAGACAAAATATCTCCTGTCATCAAACAAACAGTCGTCGTACTTGCGATTTGTCTCTCACGTCACTATTGTCAGTCATAACTTCGAAGTTGTAGATAATTTCGTCTATCTTGGAACCAGTATCAACACCAACAACAACGTCAGACCCGAAATCCAACGCAGAATATCTCTTGCCAACAGGACTTCGGACTAAGTAGGCAATTGAGAAGTAAAGTCCTCTCTCGGCGAACAAAGACCAAATTCTACAAGTCACTCATCATCCTCGTCCTGCTATATGGTGCAGAGATACGGACGATGACAACACCTGATGGTTTGATTCGGAAGATTTATGGTCCTTTACGTATTGGCCGCCGTTCAGCGAAATGAGAGACAGCGGCTGCGCTGGGTAGGTCCTGCCGTCTGAATGGATGAAAACACTTTAACTCTGAGGGTTTTCCACAAAGTGCCGCGGTGAAACTTTCGAATGATTTTGGTGGATATTTTAGGTAGGAAGCACATTCTTGCTCGACTCGACTGGAGGGAAAATAATAAGTCTAAACCAAAAAAATCACATCAAAGCTCTTTAAAAACCAAGGTGATTTATTTCTATTTATTCGTGGTTTGGTCAACCAAAAGGTGCTTACGAAAAGTGTTTTAAGGACTGGCAAAATCGCTGGTATATTACATATGTGCATACCGTGTAGTACTTAGGGGTGTCTCAATACTTCACATAATCTGGGGTCTCAATTTCGATTAATTAAAAAAAAAATTATTTTTGGTAGCAGTCGCCTTTTTGCAGATTTTTGGTTACCGAAAATAGCACATCACGACAGGCAGGGCAGCTCGGTCGAACATCTAAGACAAATTATACGTAATTCCAAGAAAACCTGAACGTCCCGAACAGCCGTTATCACCCTGATAAAGACATGAGATTTTAGATCAATACAATGCGGACATGTAGCAAATTAATTTAGTTGTTTGTAACTTAATTGTGTACAATGAGAATAAAAATTTTTTCAAAAATAAATGTGAGGTTACATTGACTGATGAATTGCGCTTCAGCAACCAAAGCTTATGGTCATTAGTGAAAAGTGTCGCAATATGTAACATGCAATATAAAGGAACAAATCTATGAATAATAACATATTTTGCACAAAACTGAAAAAGGATTAAAAGGCTTTAAATTATGGGGATCTCTATGTCAACGACTTTTGGTATGGTTTTACGGACAAATACTTGTGCTTAACATACAGATGTTTACGTCATACAAAAGGGCACGAGCTAAAAAGGGTTAAAGCTATTCAATTGCTGGCTGCCGGCAAACCCTAGCTCATTCAAATATGCCGGCAGTAACACTTTTTTGCAAAGTTCTTTCCACACACACACATATTCGCACTTATGTTTGTATATGCAAACTATTCCCTGTGGCATGTGTCCTCACTTGCTCGGCGGTTCAAATCTATTTTGGCCGCTTTCATATGCTTTTAGAGCAACAAAATAAAAAAACCATATTCACATGATGTTGCCACTTGAAGTGTTTATGTGCATTTATATCATGCGACACTTAATAAAAACAATAGTTTCAACAAGCGCGCTTACTTAACCATTCAGGCGCCTGTGAACACTTCAGGCAATGTAAATTGAAAATTACCACATGGTGAAGCAGAGACATATTAGTTTTCACAAAATATTGATAACTGAGTTTGTAATGGTACTGGGTTTTGACGAAAAAGACTGGTCCGAAAAAGACCAAATTTGTACCAATTATAAAAATATTTTTAAAGAGCTAAAAAAATTTAAATACTTTTTTTGGGTTGGTATAGTAATGTTTTAAACAGAAATAAGGCAAGGATGCCACACAGTAAAAAATTAAATTTTTCAAACAAATATATAATATGTGTGTAAAATTTAAGAGATTTAGGTTTGAAATAATTTTTGAAAAGTGTTTCCATAGCTTAAAATTTATTAATGCAAAAAATTATTAAAATAAAAAAAATCTACACTATATGTGTCAAAATGAAACGCTTGAAAAATCTTACGCCGTTAAAACATTTTTAAAGAGGGTTGCCATCGGTCTAATATTTCGTAAAATTTTTAAGATAAGTAAATGATTACAATAAAGGGTTCAAAATTAAACGCTTTAAAAAATCTTTACAGTAAAAAGTTTTTTGAACAGGGTTGCCACAGGTTTCAAATTTTAAATTCAATAAAATTATAAGTTAAATAAATTATTACAATAAGGGGTTCAAATAAAAGACCCTTATAATTTAAAATTTTTTTAGAAGTGATGCCACCTGTTTACATTTTTCAAAACAATTAAACGAAATACTTGAAATATTAAAACATGGGTTAAAAAAATATTTCTAATGAATAAAACTAATTTTAGCATTTAAATAAATGTGATTGCCATATGTACCCAGAAAAGTGTTGCCATATCTTAAAATTTATTAATCCAAAAAATTATTAAGAAAAAGAAAGTCTAGGCTATGTGTGTCAAACTAAAAAGCTTAAACAATCTTACACCGTTAAATCTTTTTTAAGAGGGTTGCCACATCTTTCAAATTTTAAATTCAGTAAATATTATAAGATAAATAAATTATTGCATTAACGGGGGAAATAAAAAAGTCTTATAATTTAAAATATTTGTTTGAAGTGTTGCCACCTGTTTAAATTAGTCAAATTTATTAAATGAAATACTTGAAATATTTCAAAATGTGTTAAAAAATATTTCCAAAGAAGAAAACTAATTTTAGCCTTTAAATAAATGTGATTGTCCCCCAATAACTAGTCACCGCTTCCTCAATATATTTCACGAACCTGGGAAGGTTTAGCTACTGTAAATTAAGCCATTTATTAATTTTTTCAGGATTTGAAAATTGCTCGATAACTTTGCAAAATTTTCTGGTCTGATTGGAACTAGTGTACGACTAGCATTTTTCTCAGCGAAATCTTACAATTGAGGAACGTAAAAAGTATCAGTTAGTTTTTTCTAAAAATATTATTCGGGTTCGAGGTTGATACTAGTTGTAAAGTGATTTGAAACCAGTTCATTTTACTGCAGTCAATTTCAGAAATACCTACATATATGAATGCATACATACATACACACATATAAGCGAGTGTATGCAGATGAATTTAATTTACATATTATAGATATGTGAACCCTTTTTTGTTTTGAGCCGTTTTGCAATGCCGACCAAAGCATCACATTTGCCCAAAAGCTTTCGAATCATTTAAATAAAGGTTGTTGTTGTTGGTATTGCAAAAAGATATAGCGCTCCACAATCATCCTCCTTCCAAAGCGGTTCGTTATCCTGTTTTATTTACTATTCTATAAATTTATATTCATTTTGGCATTCACAGAGTTTATGTTTGTTTATTCACGGCTTTTTCCAGTGGCTTTGCATTATAAATTTATAATTAATTGTTTTCCTTGTCAAATGGTGTTAATGTGACGAAGTTAGTTGCTTTTATTGCTGTAATCGTCAGCTTTACATTAGCCGCACAAAAAGGAATTGGCAGGGGGTGGCGGATAAGTACTTTGGAATTTGATGCTGACAAGCCATTAGAAATGTTTACGGATATACAAACATTATAGTTGTAACCGAAACCCATCACTACTTTCATATTTAACCGTGATAAATATAGGTTTAAGGTTTAATTATCAAACGTTTTACGTAATTGTGATAATTTTACGACCATTTGATTGGCTTCAAACTTTTAATGGATCTTAAAATGCTCAATAAAAGTTTTATTTCATTTACTGTTTTTTAGGAAAGAATAACCGAGAAAGAAACCGAAATAATCGCATCTGATATCTATACATTTGGAAAGATAAGTCGATATAATCATTATTGTAAAAATTAAAAAAGAATTTGTCTCAAATTTTATATTTCTAACCAAAATTTAGTGTACGGAATCATTGCGAATGTTGGAAAAGGCTTACTTAGTGATGCAAAGACTTTACAAACGGTCGAGAGATCGTTGAAAACATGTCTCGTTCTGGACGACCTATGACCTCTTCAACTGATGGAAATATTAAAAGAGTGAAGGATATGATACTTGGAAATAGTCAGGCTAGTCTCAGAGAGATGGCAAGAGAACTCTCTGGCCAGTCCGTTCGGATAATTTTGGCCCATATTTTGAATATGAAACGCGTTCTTGCTCCACTCGTCCCGATAAAGCTGACTTTATTTCAAAAAGAGTACCGTACACAGATATCTTTGGTGGATACGGTTTATCGCGCGAGTTTCGATCCCACATTCAGGGAGAGCATTATAACTTCCTATGAGCCAATGGATTAAGAATTTGACATGTAAGGGAGTCAGCACTCATCGTAATGGAGGAAAAACGTGCCGAAAGCAAAAAATCACACGAAAGGCACTCAAAAATTAAGTTGTTGTTCCTTGTTTTTTTCGATATTCGTGGTTTGCTGCATCATGAATTTGTTCCGGAGGGACAGACGTTAATAAGGAGTTCTATTTGGCCGTAATGAGGCAATTGCTTGAGAAAAACCGCCGAAAACGGCCGGAAATATGAAACACTAAGTCATCGATTTTACACGATGACAATGCACCAGCGCATTGAGCCATGATTGTGTCCGAATTTAAGGCGCAAACGCAATGATTACCAACAATCAACCAACGTATTCACCAGATTTGGCTCCGAGTGATTTTTTCTAGTTCCACAAACTGAAATTGCCGCTCCGTGGTAGCCGTTTTCAGTTGATAGAAGAGATAAAACAAATGAAGGATCTGATCCCAAAAAGTTGTTTGGAACATTTTAATATGTATGTACATCTCTTCTAAAATCTTGATCGCTTAGATGCTTAGATGGGACCACAAAATGGCTAAAGAATTTTATGAGAATATGGACTCTCTTACCTAAATTAAAAAAAAAAAAAAACTTTTTAATGCTGCTCTTGATCCACACTTGATTCTAGGGCCGCCAGTGATCTACCTCGACTATTTTGTGGTGCTTCAAGAACAGTTATTTAACCACTTTTTTGTCTATATTTTAATTTTTTTACTAATTTTATTAACAAGTACTAGAGCTCACAAATAAAAGTCGTCATGAAGTTAGTGCAAAAGTTTTTTATGGTTACTCTAGACACATATACTTGTATAGGATGTTGTACAGGGTGTAAGATTTGTTGTTGTTGTAAACAAATTGCATAACACATGTACTCATTAAAAGGACAGAACACGCACCTGCTAACCGAAGCCAAACCATCAGGATAAGTGGCAACGGAGTAAAAGTTTCCAAGTTCAATAAAACAAAACCACACTGACCGGAAGTCAAATCAGAAAGACAGATTGGACGAGGAACAATCCGGTGTTGTATGAACTAATATGCCAAGTGAAAGAAAATTTCTTACTTCTACTAACGTCTTCATAGCAAACCTGTAGGAAATTTTATGCTAAAGCAAAAAAAGTATTTATTCGCTAAGCTTAAGAGCGATTAAAGTTTCTATCTATAAGATTGGCGTGGTTTTGCTTAAAGTTTTGAAGTAGTATATGCCAATATCGCAAAGCTTTTATACAAAAGAGTTCGACATCTGTATGCAAGCTGTGGAATTCTGAGTTAGCATGCTGATTTTCTATGATATTTTCATCTGTAATAGCAGATTTGGTATCCCGTAACATTGTGTAAGCTGATGCTGAGCAATACCAAAAGCACCATCAGAATCGGAAATTATCTCTCCCAGCGGTTCGATACCAAATGAGGTTTAGCACAAAGCCACTCCCTTTCGGGCGACTTCTTCAATCTCCTCTTGAAGAAAAAAATTCGACCTGTAGGTCTAAATAGCGAAGGTACAATCTTCTATAAGAGTGTACGGCTGCTAGCATACACCGATGAAAATGTATCATTGACCTCAACATCCGTGCCTTTAGTTTTGCTTTCCCCAGACTGGATAAGGAAGCGAAAGAAATGTGTATGGTAGTGAACGAGGGCAAGACGAAATATCTCCTTTCATCAAACAAATAGTCATCGCATCAAGCGACTTGGCTCCCACGTCAATGCTGACAGTTATAACTTCGAAGATGTAGATAATTTCGTCAATCTTGAAATCCAACGCAGATAACTTTTTCCAACAGGTGCTACTTCCGACTGAGTAGTCCTCTCTCGATCAACAAAGGCCAAATTCTAAAAGTCACTCACCATCCTCGTCCTGCTATATGGTTCAGAGACATGGAAGATAACAACAATGAATAACTGATGAGTCGGCGTTACGAGTTTTCGAGAGTTAGTAGAGAAATTTGGTCCTTGCGCATTAGCCTTCTCGAATATGACATTCATTGGAACGATGAGCTGTATGAGATATACGGGTGATATAGACATAGTTCAGCGAATTAAGAGACAAAGGCTGCGCTGGCCAGATCATGTCCTCTGTATGGCCGAAAACACTTCAGCTCTGAAAGTATTCGACGCAGTACCCGCCGGGAGAAGCAGGGGAAGACAAAAGTATCCACTCCGTTGGAAAGACCAGATGGATAAGGACCTGGCTACACTGGAATCTTCGATTGGCGCCAAACTGCGAAGAGGACTAACGACTGGTGCCCTGTTGTAAACTCGGCTATAACCGCGTAAGCGGTGTCAACATTAATAAAGAAGATGTTGTAAAAGTTCCTTTAAGTTTTAAGCATACAATTTCCCGCTGGGTTGCCGACTACAAACTGTAGGTAAGTTGCAAAGTTGTGCGCTGCTGTTAAAGTAGTTACAAAGTGTCGAAAGTGAACAGGAAAAACCGCACTTGAGCGAAATCAAATTAAACGCTTAAATAGTTCAATATGACGATGACCAGCAGAAGGCAAATATACGCTGCAGAAGTGAGGTTGTCTGTGCGTATAAAGACATAATGGGGAAGGATGCCAATGAGGACGCAGCAACGTAGAGGTCGAACTAAGAAATATTTGTAGTGAGTAAGTGTCAGCAGTGAACTAGAGCTTTGTGAGGGTTAGTTGGCGCTGCAGCTGGGAGGGTGAAAAGTTCAGTAATGATGAGAAAGAAGTTCAGTGGTGATGCTGACGTACAAAATCATGCACCAACTCATTTACGCAAGTCAAGTTGGGCAAAGTGCTGTTGGCTGGCGACACGCAAAACGTTGGAGCGCATACCGTTAGCCATTTGGTAAGTTCATAAAACACTTAACTTGCCAATATGTCCCCAGGGCGACGTGGCTTCAAGTGCGCCTTTAATGTGTACAATTGCTCAGGTCAACGCCATCTCGGAGTACTTAGAAACTCTATTGAAATTTTTGGTGCTGATAAAGTAATCACATCCATATATGTGTGTGTGCGTATGTGACCTTCGAGTGGCTAAATGTGCAACTCTTTCTGTTTGTTGGGCAGACGCAGGAAGTATCAATATGAGTGAGCATCAAATGTGGCGGTCAAAATGCATATCAACTAACGGCGAATGCGGCTATACATATCTACATATATGTATGTATGGTCTGTAGCTACATGTGCTTGTGTAGCTTATGGGCTTCTGCGACTGTGTAAAAGTTCCAATTGACCTAATCTACGAACGGACACTCCATAGAAATTCCATGCCAACAAAAATTGTATGTCATCTCTTGATACCATATATACGAGGGAGGTTCGATAAATACTTAAGCTGGACCCCAGATGGCTCAACCTTCGCCAGAAGAGCTTATTAAGCTGTCAAAAGTTGATGCTAGTAGGATAATGGGACAAAATTGGCCGAACTAGTATTGGCGGCCAAAAATTGAGAAAAAAAAAGATCGGATCAGTGTTTTCGCAGAAATCATATCTGCAGAGGTCTTTCCTTATTTACGTGGACGACATCGAACAATAAGCTGACCGGACATCGGATACAACTAACATCCGACAAGCACTGACCGCCCTTAAAAGCGGAGCTATCAACACCTTCACCAACTCCCTTCCAGTGAATGGCGTTCTTGGAGTCAAATCACTACCCATTGCAGACGAAGAGCTTGCGTTGCCGCAAGAAACGAGAGTACCCTTTCGCAGCTTCGTTCAGGATGTTGTAGCAGGTTAAACTTCTACTTATCCAGAATATCCGACATATGCAACATTTGCCCTGCGTAAAATGAGTTTCCGCATGATACTGGCCACCTCTTTGCATGTCAAGCCAACCCCCACTTATCTTACACCCTATTTCCTATGGTCGGACCCTGTCGAAACAGCAAATTTCTTGGGCCTCCCGTTAGATGACATCGACGACAACTTAGATAATCGTTACTATGCAAACGGGCATTGAATAACCGTTAAAACAAGAACAACATCGGACTTTCATACATATCCTAGGGAAGCTGTCGTTGTCCGCTGTAGTATCCGATGGCAAAGCTCGTATCTACTGTAACACACCAGAGATAAAGAAACAGTCGAAAGAGTGGATCCTCGGCGTCGCCATGTTTAAATTAGTCGAATTCGACAACGAACTGGATCGCCGTTTTTCCGGGCTAAGTACTTAACGGTCCAATATTTCTTTTGAAAACGTCAACCGAATCCATACTCCAGCTCCTGCCTGTTCTATTGACTGCCCGAGCAGTCAGCTTGTGTACTCATGAAACCACGAGCGTATACACGCTCTGTTAAACACACAAAAGTGACGTTTTATCTGATTTGGTGGTTGGGCAGACAGCAGCACATGCAAACCGCTTTTCGAGCACACACATACACACATACACACACACAATTTTTATACTTGTAATTCAAATTTTAGCGCTCAGCCTTAGCAGCAGCATTATAGTACAGCAAGAGAAGTGCCTTGGCAGCTAAATTTTCCTTAGTACTTCTTCGGCTCGTCGTCTACTGCTCGCCTGAAAGTGGATTTTGTGAAGATTGTCTTTTGTACGCACAAAAATGTTGACGACATTCCATGGATTACACTTGTCAATTTGTGGCTTTTCAAAACTTGTTATTTTATCGTCGTCAGCCTCGTTCACCACCCACTTACAGCTCCCTGCAATGGTTGGCCGGCAACAACGAAGCACTTAAATTCAGTATTAGTCTCTTTGTGTTCGAAAAGTATTTGTTTGTAGTGTGTGTGTGTGTGTGTGTTGGAGGAATCACTGATTCCGCTGATGGAAATTATGGATAGTTGGCCTTTAGTCTGTCAAAACGAAATTTAATTGAGCTGTCAATAAAATTGACCAAGCAGATGAATCAGGGGTGGGGATTTTGTCACATGCGACAAGCGAAGTCTTTTCTATTCATTGCCAAGCAAAGACCTATTTGTAGACATTTTCCAATCTAATAAGGAAATCTTGTATTCAATAGATGATTAGTTTCGGACTAGTTAATAGTTAACGTGTTTAAGGAAATAACTAGTATAGGTTCGCTTAGGTTTTCGGCATGCAGAGGCTAATTTTATCAATTTGAGACGGGAGAGAATGCTTTGAACACTGAGAAATGCCTGACAACTATTTTAAACTAGCAACTGGCAGAGGATCTCAGCCATCCCGTGGAGGTTTCTTAGGCTAAACGACTTCCCTCTAAATTTTGTGGCTTTTCCTTTACTTCTAGTGAAGTTGAGTGGTCGGTGTGAAGCACGAATATTAACAATCCATCGATTAATCAGGTCTAAAATCAATGATTCAACCCGGTCGACCCGTACTTAGTGGTAGGTCCAGTCAACGAAGATAGACTAATGGGAGAGGGGTGAGTGGGCTTAGTGTGGTATCCAAAAAGGTGGTTAGTAAGATGAGGGAACTCTTCGTACGCAGGACAAATACTTTGTATGTCGGTGTCTATTCTGAATAGGAAGGAGTTTGACCTGCTGCAGTATACACAAAGTAGGTTTGCTACGGCCACTCAGATTCCACGCGGCAACTCGACCCCACGGTCTGCGATGGATGGTGTTTCGCCTCCAAGGCTGCAATTCACTGGATGGAAGTGTTCGGCGGGAGGCATCAAGAGACAAGCTGTCATAGTTCGAAATGCGGTTAACTGACTTGTTTTTATTTCTTTCAACTACATCAAGGTGACCATATTAAGGCTACATAATTGTAGACCGACCAGCCGATTGCCTTGTAAGCGGGTAACAACGATTCTTTGTCATTACTCCTGTCCTATGCCAGTCGATTGTAGAGTGAAATACAAGAAAATTGGGTGAACACATCTCATCTGATCAAGCCGTCGTTATTGATATGGGTCTACATCACATCAAGAACTGTTATCTGAACAGCGTTTCCACAAAACTATTTTAGGAATGATTTCTAGGGGTGTAACAAGAACAACCATTTCAAAAATTTCTACGAATCACCGTCACTGTAACTGCTGAAAATATGGTATTAAGGTAAGTCTCGGGTAAAATATAATTTGGGATAAAATTCCTTCAACAGCCGGCTCTAAGGTATCGGATTTGACTCGGACTTAAATCATCCTAGGGCTACTACTTCGGTGGTATAGCATTGACCGGCCGACCGATTGCTTTGTAAGCTGCTAACAGCTTTTTTTTCGTTTCTTTTCAGATGGCTCTAAGATACCGGAATTGACAGGGATTCAATTCATACTAGGACCGTTATTTCGGTGATATATAATTTTTTACAACGATATATTGTAAGCTATAATCCAAAAAATATAATTAAATGTCAATCCTAGGTTCTAAATTACTAATATAAAGGTTTCAATCAGTATATATGACGGATCTTAATGAATATGTCTCACTAGAATAGAATAACGTATTTAAATCAATGCCTTTATATCAGGAGATGTCTCACATTCTCATAATGTTCCGAGGAATTCAGCACCATTGGATTCGAAGCAAAAATATTGAATTAAACTGCACTTATTAAATTAATAGAAAATTATTTAATAAACATTCTAGCCAATCAAGAGAAACTCATATTGATTTCTGTCCTTAACCTACCCTCAAATGACAACAAAACTAGACACTTCCGATGGCAATTGGCTTCAAGAGCAACGCCTGTAATCAATTTCCATTAGTTTCTCAACAATTAAGAAACTGTCAGCAATTGTTACAACGTTCGAGCGAGCACTAAAGCTTTTGTACTCAAACTCATCCTTTACCCAACACGGCATATCAATACTATTGAGTGATTCAATCTCTTTTCCGATGTAAGAGTTTTCCGTAGATTATACGAAACGGATATATGTATGTACATATCTATGTACTTGTATACATAAGTACTTGTTTCGTACATTTTGATTTCATTTGACAGTTAAGTTGGCGCGAATTTTGCACAGGCGCATGTTGTGGTTATGGACGCTTCTCCACAAAGAATCTATAAAGTGCGGCGCAGACGAAAATGTCGCGACGGTTTCTTGCCACAAATCGAGTTTTCATGTCGACATTGCCGCTGCATTTCCTCTTAATCGCTTAGAGGCATGTACATGTGTAGTTCTAGGTATATTTTGCAAAGGTTGGTAGACATGGTTAATCCTTATACCCCGAACGGGGTATATATTCCCATTCAGCCCATATATGCGAGCAAGTCCGTCAGCTTTTGAAATACCGATGTGAAATTTTGCACATGCCTTTTTCTCCACAAAAGCTGCCCATTTGTAGAAATAGCAGAGATCGGATCTGTTATGCATGTACCTCCCATACAAAATGTTAAAATAATGCCCTTGAATGAAAAACTTTCGTATTTGTAGGGATATCTTCACCAGATTTGTTATGTTTTATAGTCAAAGGGAGCGGCGATATCTGCGAGGAAATTGTTTAATGGCGACAACCATAAAATATAGTCGCCATATAAACAGGACGATGAAAATCAAATTCTAAAAAAAATTCTTTTCCATTTGTGAAGGGTATCATAGCTTCTGTGCAATCGAAGTAGGTTTTTCTTGCTTTTCAACTCTATTTGGGTTATATTTAAGGCTCATACAGCGACAGTTTCATATCACCACCGTCCCCGACGACAGTCATGCCTATCCCGTTAAAACAACAACAGTCATGTCTACGTAACTAGAACGGGCCCGGACTTTTATCTGGCAAGGACTGTCTACTGTAACTACAACAGTATTGCAACACATAAAATGAGTCATTCGTAACACTTTGACCAAACAAATAAGTTCTAAATTTGTTACAGATTACCAGAAACTATATTAATAAAGAATTCTACAATACCATTGTATAAAATTTATATGTTACATACTGCAATTTTTTATACAACTTAAAATTAAAACCTTATAATGTTAAATAGATATTTGCTCCTTGAAGCTATTAAGTAGTAGCATTCAATCGAGATTGGATTTCTTTCTTAGTTTTCGGTCCGACATTGGCAATCGGCGATGGCTGCTCAGTAGTTTGACTGTCATCGTGCGGCACCTGGTTCCTGGCAGCAGCGCGCTCATTTCGTATATTATCATACTCTTTTAACTCGCCCAACTTTAGAGGAATGCTTTGCAGCTCACGCTTACGCATTTTATAGTAAGCAAATTCGTATAAATTATAATATGTTATGAATACTGTAATTTAAGGCTTTTATGAAAGAAGTTGTAATACAAAAGTAAACAAATAAGAACTCGAACAGCTGCTTACAGGGTTGTATTGTAGTTATTAATGTTGCCATACTGGGCGTTGTTCATACCCTCCAAAATTACTCTCCTTTCTATGACAGTGGAACAATACCTGCAAAATCGGTAAAATAATATAATCAGTAATGTTATATATGTATATTTAATACTTTTTCTATTACGACTTAAATATATATATGTTTCATATTGGAATAGTTATTAATAATATTGGAATATCTACATATGTATATTATATATCAAATTGGAAATAGGTTTGTCTAAAAGTTGAGATAAAAGAAATTTTACGTATTTGAGAACATGTGATTAAAGTGTTGTTATCTTGATACAATTGTAAAAAAAATATATATTTTTATACGTGTATATAAATTTTATTTCAATTATCTTATTTAGAAATAAGTAAATGTTCGATGTTTACTTATTAAAAATATTAATTTTGACCCGCAAAATTTTATAAATCTATATCAGTATATTCAACTCCTTTTAACATAGCTCATTGAATTTGTAATACGATTTTTTAGGGGCTTGTATGAAAATTGTTTCAGATTATGAAAGTAATAATTTGCAACGTTTATTAAATAAAAAGTTTAATACTATCAAAATAATTAAATTTACACATTCGTCGTAAATCCTAATAGCTGATCATAACAAAATTATATTTATTAAATGGAAAATTAAAATAATATTGTTCTTAAAAATTGTTCATTTAGTAATGCCACCAGTCTTGTTTGATGTTTGCACAAACAACGCTAACTCCGTCTGGCAACATTCCGCTGTCGATATTAGAAGAAGCGATACAAAAGAAAATACACAAAATAAAAAGTCGAATAATTGCGTCGCTGCCGGAAAACATTTTGAAATTCTATAAATATTTGATAACAACGGCGTAAGTGTTTGCTCTAAACAAACTGTTAACTAACTGTTTAACAATTATTCGTAATTTTAAAATATGTAAAAAGCATATCGTGCGTCTTGTGAGCGAAAATATCTAGAAGTTTTTCTGTGTTTACCTAGTATCAATTCGTTACATATTTGTACTGTCACTGTTCTCATTTGCATTTTATTTAAATACATTTATTTTAAGTGCTGTATTTGTTAAACGAAATTTCATAAGATGAGCAGCCAGAGTCAATATAAATTGCTATCTTTGACCAAGACACGGAGTGACGATGTAAAATTAACAGGTATGCCCATTGCCTCTAACTCCTAAGCGTAATCTTCCTTTTTTGAACAAAATTAAAACATATTTCGTTTATAATTCTAGAACGTTTCTCGGAGCAGATGGCGCAACTTTGTATGAACGACGACTATTCGGATGTGACTTTTATAGTGGAAAATCAACGTTTACCAGCTCATCGAGTCATTTTGGCAGCACGTAGTGAATATTTTCGTGCGTTACTATTTGGCGGACTGTGTGAGTCCAGGCAGAGTGAAATTGAAATGCAAATTCCCGTTGAAGCCTTCAAGGCTTTGCTAAAATATATATATTCTGGCCATATGCCGCTCGCACAGATGGATGAGGACAATATACTGGACACATTGGGATTGGCCAATCAATATGGTTTCAGTGAATTGGAGCATGCCATATCACAATATCTGCGACAATATTTGGCGCTTAATAATGTTTGTGCAATTTTGGATGCGGCGCGTTTGTACAATTTAGATAAGCTAACAGAGGTGTGTTTAACATTCATGGATCGCAATGCCGCACTTATATTGCAGCATGAGTCCTTCAAGGCGCTATCAATGGTTGGTCAATAAAGTAGATAAATTAGAGTAAATTTAACTAAACTTATTGGTAACTTATCAAGGAATCACTAAAGGAGGTATTTACGCCGAGACTCGTTTTTTGCCCCCGAAGTTGATATATTTTTGGCCGTATGGGAATGGTGTAAAAGCCACACAAACATCAATATTGACGTAAGAAAAATGTCAATTATATATATACCTATATATATAACTGAATTAAAATTTTAATTTACAGTCTGTCGTGTCGTACGTCCGCTTGCCGCTAATGAAACTTGAAGATTTGTTGCAAACCGTGCGTCCATCAGGCATATTGGATGCCGACAAATTATTAGACGCTATACAAGAGCAAACAACTTCAAAATATTTACCATATCGTGCTGCTCTGTGGCCTGAAGAGAATGTAGCAACAGCGAAGTTTCACTCCCGAACCATACTTGGTGAATGCCGTGCGGCTTTGTTGGACGGTGATTTCATTTCATATGATATGGAAAAGGGTTACACACGTCATTGCATTGGTGACAATATTGAAGGTGGCATTACTGTTGAATTGGGCACAATATGCATAATCAATCATATCAAGCTGTTGCTTTGGGATCGGGACAATCGCTCGTATTCATATTATATAGAAGTGTCGGCAAACTCTACCAATTGGGATCGCGTCATAGATTACTCACAGTATTATTGTCGGTCATGGCAATTTTTGTATTTTTCCGCACGTCCGGTACGCTACATCAAACTCGTGGGCACACACAACACCGTCAATAAAGTGCGTACTGGAAATTTTATATTTTTTGCCTGTCAATAGTACTATTTTTATTATTTGTTTATTATTCTAGGTATTCCATGTAGTTGGTCTGGAAGCCATGTACACTGCGTCCTTACCAAAAGTAATTAACGGCATTGTGGCGCCCACTGCAAATGTTGCACGCACCGATGTGAGTGCTATTGTGGTGGATGGTGTGAGTCGTACGCGTAATGCGCTCTTGAATGGCGATTATGTGAACTACGACTGGGATTCCGGTTATACATGCCACCAGCTGGGCAGCGGCGAGATTGTGGTTAGATTAGGTAGGAGCTTACAGCAAATAAAATGTATTTTTCTTTACTGTATGTTTCATATTTACTAAAAAAGTTTTTTTTTCTTTGTTTACCATTTACTATATAACTATATAGGCCAGCCTTACATTATTGGCTCAATGCGCCTCTTGCTGTGGGATTGTGACGATCGCACTTATAGTTTTTACATAGAAACTTCAGTGAATCAAAAAGATTGGCACATGATCGTCGATAAGCGTAATGAACAAGTGCGTTCTTGGCAAAACTTCTCATTCACACCGCGCCCCATCGTATTTATACGCATTGTTGGCACACGCAACACCGCAAATGAGGTGAACATTTGAAACAAAAACTCGTTTGTTTACAAAATTTATTTAAACGTCAACTTTCATTTCATAGATTTTTCACTGCGTGCACTTGGAGTGCCCGTCACAGGACCCGAACTTTTTGCAATTGGAAAAGGAGAAGGAACAGGAACTGCGTGCTAATAGCAAAATCACAGACGCTGCAGCGGCAGGCGATGACAGCAATGACGTCACAGCTAGTGCGAGTAATGCATTAAGCATTGATGCCGTGTGCTCAAATCAGCCAAGCAACAATGAACCCTTACCAGTTGATGCACTTATCGGGCTGGACAATATTTCGGTGGATGGTAATTAGAAAAAGTTTCTGCAAAAGCAATGCAATCTTCACACTAGCCCTGTGGGCAACTCGAATACGAGTCATATTTTAAGCAAATCAATTTTATAGCTATGAAGAGGTTGAATATTTTGTACTTTAAACTCTCTATTTTGAAGTTTTATATATATATATACATATATCTATAACGGCTCTTAGTGGTGTTATTGTCTATTTAAGTGTGTCAAATTTACAATGCGAAACATTCAGCGCCACCACTCAAGTGGCATATGCGTCATTGCAATCAACAAGCGTGTGTTTTGTCTAATAATTTTAGCAATGTAAATTATTCTTTGAGATATTCTTATACATAAGTGTTGAATTTTAATAATGAAAAATCATATTTTCGAAACTTTGTCAATATGTAAACAAAAAACTACGGAAGCATAATAATTACGTTTGTAGCGGGAAAATTCTTTCAAGTAAAATATTGTGTGAATTCTTTGCTATCAATAATTATTTTTATTAATAAAAAGACACTTTTTGTGTGTTATTACGGCACTCCGCGTTAACCGAAACCGAAACTGCATTTTCTGGTACAGAACTATACATACGTCACTAACCGTGTTACTTAACGCTTGTATTATGTATGAATTATAAAAGACACATAACCTCAAAATGTGAAATTTTTAAACAGCAAGAAGCTTTTTTTTTATTTATATGTGTTAGTTTGTTGTTTAAGCGCAGCATTATTTATTTTATATCTGTATATTTACTGTTATTTAACTAAATAACTTTGTTTTTGTATATATGTACATATGTCTTAACAAGTGTCTACACTCTTTGTACGCTTTGGTGTATAAGCTTTTTTGAAATCGTTTGTTCGCTGTTCTATGTATGTGCGTGCGACATGGCTCACATCAATTATGTGGCATTGCAACAATTTCAATATTTATAAATTTATTTATGTCTTATTTTAGTTTCACGTAAAAACAACTCTTTCGTTTATAAGTTTGTGTCAAAAAAAAAAAAAACAAATTTAATTGTCTGGTCCCACAATGCATGCATGTACATATATAAATTTGTATACTTAACCAATATTTTCTTACATTTTTATTTTGATTTACTTAATTATATTGTTTGTGTATATCCAATAAAAACATCTTTTTAACTCTAAACAAAAAGAAATGGAGATTTTCCTGTACTGCATAATAAGATATAGGACTAAAGGATCCAACACGCTTAGGTAATCTGAAACTCACCGATCCAAACATGGTTAGATTGCTGCTACCGCTAACAGCCGTTGACCGAATAAAATCAAAGTCAATTCCGGCAAGGTGGAACCGGCTGTCGTGGAAATTGAAACCCGTTTAGATGTTATTGTTATAGCGGCCATCTAATCCTCGCTTGGGTGGCAGAGCTCAGCCAGCCGTTTCCACGACAGTCGGGTCGACGTAACCGGAACAGACTCGGATTTTTTATCCGGTTAAGGACTTTCAACTCGGCAGAATTATGCCGCTACAACAACAAAAGGAATGACAATTCCAGCAAACGGGCATGGAAAAAGTGTGGTTCATTATTTGGTATGACGGTGTTAATTCTAGATAAGTTAGAGTTTAACCTGATAGAATATCCAGAACGAAGTTGTGCAAGGGTTGCTCTAGATTATCGGCTCAACTCGAGCTTTTCGTCTGCAATTATAACTCCAAGTACGCCATTCACTGGCAGGGAGTTGGTGATGATGCTGATGGCTTCACTATGAATTATTTATTATGCATCCGTAATCTTGCCGGCCTTCTATTCAATGTCGTCGACGTAATGAAAGAATGACCTCTCGATGCTTCTTGGAGGCGGAGACTTGGCAGGAAAAAGACGGTGTCCAGGGTTACTTTCGTGGTGCTTATCTTGCTTATTGGGCGGAAGCTTATCTAGTAATACTTATCTAGAACCTTGATTGGAGGAAAAGTACCTTAAATGACATCGACGCCTTTTTATGGAGGCCAGGCAATTAATCATACGGGACGGAATTTTAGAAGAAAAAATTTGAGTAAGCATGCAAAGAGTAGGAAGTGTCATGCAGGTCAAAAGTTCGGTTTTGTTAGCGTCAGTGTTGAATTAGCTACTTTTATCTAGCGAGACAACTCGAGTTCTTTGTCTTGCTGTTGTATTTATGAAGCGTTGAGTGTTTCTCTATGCGTTTTGTATGAGATAAAGATTCTTCTTCCTCTTCGTCTTTACTGGCATAGACACCGCTTACGCAATTATAGCCGAGTTAGCAACAGTTGACAACCGACAACAGCGCGCTAGTCGAATATTCTTTTCGCTATTTGATACACTAATTGTAGATACCAAGTGCAGCCAGATCCTTCTCCACCTGATCTCTCCAACGGAGTGGAGCTTTTATCGGCTGGTACTAAATCGAAAACCTTCAAAGCGAGATTATTTTCTTCCATCCGGACAACATGATCTAGCCAACGCAGCCGCTGTCTCTTGATTCGCTGAACTGTACGACGTATGAGATACAGCTCATCCCTTCATCGACTGTGGTACTCGTCGTTGTCAATGTACAAAGGATCAAGATAAACGAAATTATCTATGACTTCGAAGTTATGACTGTCAACAGTGACGTGAGAGTCAAGTCGCGAGTGCTACGACTCATATAAAACGCCTTGCCCTCGTTTGCAACCAGATCCACACGTTTCGATTACTTTTTCAGTCTGGACAACTAGATCTCCACCTTGGGTCCCACAAGAGTATGGTCCGGCGTTGAAACCTTCAGTTAGCCGCCGCATCTTTTCGTATAATTTTCAAGCATTACCCCTGTCGACCAGCTGGCAGACCTTGTAGATGTCTATTGTCCCTAAATTATAAGAACTTGATTTGTCTATGGGAGGCCATCGTTACATTAGGTATGATGAATGATGTACAGGAAGTGGAAGTGGGCAATACCTATAGTGGAAGTTATCGTGTTTAGGTGTTATTTGTCGACTGGTGCGAGGATACTGCAAGCATTGCACTTCTGGTTCAGCTGTTGTTGTTGTTGTTGTTGTAGCGGCAGAATTCTGCCGAGTTGACAGTCCTTGGCCGGATAAAAATCCGGGTCCGTTCCGGTTACGTAGACCCGACTGTCGTGGGAACGGGTTCAGCTCTTAGATACCGTTTAGGTGCGGACTTGAACACCCAACGTGAGTGACACCGCAGTGTTTAATTTAATAGGTTGATACCGTAGATGCTGTTGGCGCAGTGGTATGTTGGTAGCTAATGTGGCTAAGTAACATATGATCGTACTGATTCTTAAGTCCTTAACAGATCTTAAGATGGCTCCATCCACTGCAAGAATTGCCCATGTGCTTTGTGGTTTTCTTAACTCAAATATCTTCTTTTCGGTATTATATTGTGTTATGCTTTCAAATCTTATAGAGACTCATCTAGCTATTTTATTTTTCAATTTTATCGACGAAAACGTAAAAGGTCTTCCATAGAACCCATCGCGTGCATGAATATATGTATGGTAGTAACTACTATTCCTTATGTTTCTATGTATGTATATAAAAAGTTCCTAGCAGCTATAATATTTTAGCGCTTATACTCTTATAAGATTATTGCACACACATACATACATCAAACAATAGTACTTCCTGCCCTTGATTGATTCTAAGAACACACACAAATTTTGTGCTGAAGGCATACTATACAACAGAGGTTGGAGTGTCCGTGTGTTCCTATAAAACACCTCAAGGCCAAATTGTCGACGCAGCTGGCGAAGGAAGTCTGCTTGTTTATTTATTTAAGTAACTGCGAATTTCGCTGCAAGTGAATGTCGATAGTTGAAGGATAACTGTAGTAGACCGCCAATGTTAGGTGCGTCTGACTTTTGATGCTGATAAATGGCTTCCTTAGCAGAGACGTGCAGTCCGCCAACTCAATTAAGTGTGAGACGCCGCTCAAAGGGTGTGGCGTTATTCCTTCTAAATGTTTGGTAGGTTGCTCTCGGACTTCAATTTATATCTAAATTTTTTTTATTAAAATAAAATTAAGTAACACAGGTCCCTATATTCATTATGTTAGCATTACTTAGGTCTCTAAATTTTACTACTGAATCATATAATGCTAATCGAAACAGCAGGGATCATTAACTCTAATTTTATTTAAGAAAACGTGTTCCCAAGAACCCTCAATATCAGATCACAGGATCATACGATTTGCATTGAAGCTGAAGGTCAGGGATCGAATGCCGATTCGTATCCCTAGAAAACCGAACTGGGATGTTTTTAGGAAAATTCTAGGGCTAAATATAAGTAGAGTGAGGCAGGTAGATAGTGTTCACGGTGGCTGAACTAGAGAGCAGGTTGGCTGCGACAAACCAGTTCATAATGGTCTAATAAACTTTTACTGCTTAGGTCAGTTCGCATGCTTTTCAGCAAAGTAAAACGCATGGGCAACTGGGAGAAATATAGACAGTACTTAACAACTATAACAAGAAAGTTAGATCCGCGAAGACGAACAGTTTCAGAAAATTCTGTGGCAACGTCATGTCGGCTCAAGAGGCAGCCAGAATGCACAAGGAAAGACGGACACAGCATTTTCTATTAAAAAAAAAAATGATGGGACCTATACGACCATCATAGAGGACAGGTCACTCGCACTATTGCTTCCACTTTCCGGAGACGTTTTGGGATGACTAAATTCCATCAAGGGTTGCATATATGTAGCTCAGATTGAACAGCTACAAAGAAGTTATTAACTGCCGATACAATCAAGTGGGCACTGGCCTCCTTCTTGAACTTTGAGTCACTTTTGCAACAAGGTGTGCAAGACCTCTTGCCACATAAATTCCGTTTGGAGCGGAGTATCGAAGAAGACTCGAATGAGACCATCCGCCTTCGCACCTAAAAAATTTCCACCCAATTTATGGAAGATTTTGTAAAAGGATAATGGTTTGGCCTTACAAAATTCAACTCGTGCACAGAAATGACCAATAATCGCAGCATATGTTTGGTGAAGGGGTTCAAACCTATATAGCTACCGATCCCGACTTTCGCAAGAAAACTTTGTTCAGTGATAAAGCCCCCTTTTTGTGGAATGAGTACGTTAACAAACAAAATTGTCGCGTTGGAAGTGATGCAAATTCATAAGCCATTGTTAGGCATAGAAGCAAGTTGTCGATTAGCGTCTGTTAAGCGCATGCGAAAGCCATTGGTCCAGTGCAAGAAGTTGGAAACTCAACTCGGTCCCATTTTAATGTGACCGAGGCAAGAGTGTCCCATTTGGCGAGCTCGTCGTATCCGTTACCAGCGATTTCGCTAAGACCAGGCACTTAAAATGAGTCTTCTGATGTAGTAGCTTCTTGCCCCTTTTAGTGAGGACAGACACTACCTGCCTAGCTTTGAGCGTACAGCTGGAGAGCACAGCGCTAGCTTTCTCACTACGTTGCGCTTCTTCCTTAAAGATTAATAGAGAGCTTCTTCCAGAAAATTCTCCCTTCAACCTTTCCTTTTAGCTTCAACACATTCGTGAAAAAGTTGACTGCGCCTCTTTTATAGCGACATCTACCAATCCACATATCTCTTTTCGTTATGTGAGCAGAGACAAAGATACTCCGCGTAGTATTTGCGAGACAATGATTCAAGATTTCGGGAATGCAGTTTAAGGAGGATAGAAATTCCATATTTCTTATTCCTTATTTGGATCTCTTCATTTGCCCAGCCGCCAAAATTCACTGGTGCTAAGTGTAAATAACATTAAGGGCTATTGTTGGCATAGTCTACAGTGCAGTCTGCCTATGAGAGCTACTCTTTAAGCTCGCTCAAGTTGCTTAACAAATGTAGCCTTTTCGAGCGCCCTCCATCAATCAATACAACGTAGAAAATGTTAGGGATTCGTAGAACCAACACACAATCTTTGATGAAAGTCCCTCTTCCCTAATTTCTCTTCAGCAATAAGAGACAATCGATGTCTACCTTACTCTCTCCTCAGTGTATGACCTTAATTAAAGCTTTCTATCAAGAATAAGTTCAAGGTATTTCACCTGAATACAGCCACATCTGGGACCTGCTGGCAAATATAATCATTTCAATTTCACTTGGGTTTTTTAAATATTTGCCTAGTTGGATAAAAACGTTAAGTTAATTATTATTCTTAGAAACTCTTTTTATTTTTATTGAAAAAATTCCAAATTTCAAATCACTATGTTTAATCGTCTAATTGAGATAATCAAACTTTGTGGCAGAAATTTTTAAAGTTTGAAACGTGAACTTTCTGAATATGTGATGGTTATTTTGAGAAACGAAAATTAGTTGGTGAAATTTTAGTTTGAATGAAAAAACGAAAATTCCTATGTTAAATGTACGGGAACCTAAAAAATAAAATAGCGACCCCTTAGGGTGAAGCTACTGCGCCTGGCTTGAGAGGGATTTTTTGTTTGTCAATCACTAACATTTGAGGGGGTAAGAGTTGAAAAAAAAAAATCAAAAAAATTTTTTTTGAAGCACCCTAATGTACATGACTAGTGCGGTGTAACAAGTTCGGAGTTGCGAATATGAAAAAGTTGAAGAAGATCGCTATAATCGCAACTTCACCCCCATACATATCGCGAACTTTTTGGCCTCCGAACTCCCCAAGAACCTTTCGTTTGCAAATTCGCTGTATTCTTATCATTGTGTGTCATCAAGCACGCTTTACAGCCATTTCAGAGACGGAGTATGATGAATTGCGCAGTTGATACGTGAAATTTGTTTTTTCGACACAATTTTTTTATTGTCTCTTGTCTTTGTTTATCAACAAATTGTCTTAGGAAACTCCTCACACATTTATTATCTGACCTAATTTATCATGCAAGTATATTCTTTTTTGAGCGTAAATGAACAGAGATGTGTATGTAACGCATCGTTATTATTGTATGAATTTATTTTCCTACAAACTGCCGTACAAAAAGTCTCTCACATGTCCTTGGTTTGCTTGCGCTCCCCGCAACCTCTGCTGGCTAATCGCTTTGGCTCGAATCAAGTGTCACATTTTCCGCGCTTACTTATCACGTCTTTCCATTTATTTGCATTTCTCACCTCCAAAATTCATTTCCTCGCCAATTTTCGTATATTCGCACACGATTTGGGTTAATCTTGATAATTTAATACACACAGCACAGCGCTCATCAGCTTCAATGCACAGCGTAGTCAGGTTAATAGACGCAAATAGGCAGACCAGAGTGCTTAAACAAACTTACACACATACATAGTACATGTATACATACATACATATACGTATATATACATACTACACATACACATATATAGAAATGTATGCCAACTAAATAGCGCCAAACAAAAGCGTGAAGCTCGCCGCAGGCGAACTTTACTGCAAGCGAGCGAGCGAACGTGGGCGACTGCCTCACTTTATCAAGATCCACCGAAATTTTCTTATTTTGCCATCCATTATCTGTGGCGTGTCGTTGCTTTGTACTCCCGTGCTGTCTATTCTGCCAGCGACGGGGGGTTGGGCTCGTTGGCAGCCAGTCGTGTTGGCTTGGATAAGCCATCGCATGCTCGTCGTTTTAAGCAGCTTTTAGGCGCCTAAGCATGCTTGGCACCTGAAGACATGTCACATATTTTGTTTGACTTCAACATAACTTTCTAGGGAATCCCAAGCACACGAGTTTGGTGGCTCTCGCCTTTTCACCTGCAATCAATGTTCATAATACACTTTTGCGTTTAAGTAGTTGTTGGTGCTTAAGAGATAGCGTTGGAAGGGGAGGAGCAGCTCTCAAACATGGTATCGTGTGTATATAAGTACATATGGTATCTATGCGCTGTTATGAATAGAAACATTTCGTTTATTTTATCACGAGCGAGTGGTTTAGAAGTGTTTTATGCTTTCTCGCAGATAAAGCGATTTTTTGTTTTTATTTTTCCTCTTGAGTTCATAATGTGAGATACTTTAAGAATAATAATGTGTATGAGGTGTCTTATGTGGGGACCAACGCCACGTTTACCCATTTTTCTTACTACATCAAATTGTGCTAATCGAAAACTTTTTCTAAATTGACACTCTTTTCACGAATTAGGGCTATATAGGAATTCGGCAAAGGGTTCAATAATATAGATGGTTCGCTTGTTAGAACTAATGAGTTGTTTTTAGCATAAAGGACAGACATGACTAAATTAAGTCCACTTGATTCGCCGATGTATAATTATAAGTCTCCGTTCAGTTGCTAAGTCTAAGAGTAGAGTAGTCATCGTTTAAGATTTCTGCGCTTGAAGCAAATTATAGCAGACTCTGTGGCCTTATTATCGGTATTTCCTCCAGTGTATTATACCGTGGGGACCGCATAAGCTTACAGCATTGTCTTGCCAAAGCGGTACAAGTGAACAGGAGATGCTCCACTGTTTCCTTAGTGCCCTGCTCTAGACATTTCATGTAGTCTTCTCGATCTATTGGTACCATCCTGCGGGAGTGTGTCACCGCGTAACAGTAAACAATTAGTATTCCCTTCATGCTTCTAAAGTCTCTTCTGTTGAGTGCCAATAGTAATTTTGTGTACATGCTTTCGATCTATCGTTATTTACCATATTTCTGTTGTGATCGTCGTATAGACAATGCGTAGGTTTTCCAATCTTGAACTCGTTTTCGGATGTTAGTTTTACACTATTCTTGGCAATCTCGTCCACTTTTTCATCGCCGTCGATGCCTTTGGGACCTGACACCCAGTATAAATGATCAATATCAAAGACCTCAGCCTGAAATATAGTACTGCAGTGATCCGGTAACTTAAAAGATTGCCTCGTACCTAACTCTGGATAGTATATATTGGTGTTATAAACTTTGTGTAAAACTTGATATACTTTCTCCAGCGTATAAAAATTGGTTACCTATGCAATTAGTAAAATAAGCTCTAAGCCGTCAGAAAATTCTACTCTTTGCCGGCATACACCAATGAATAGTCAATTAACGTCTAGTATAATGCTAATCCCTTTCGCGAATTTAAAAAATTAGCTCACGATTTTTGATATAACATATAAACTAACCCAAAATCTGTTAACGTACGAGATTATGCTTGCGGATTTATAGAATGTTTTAAAGCGACAAACAACGCTTATGTCGATCTGAACGAAGTCAATGGTGAAGTTCAGAGAAACCATGGCTTAATAGTTCTTATATCCTGAACAGGTTAATATATACCGGTACCACGATGTTTTTAACATACAGAAGGAAACGTCGGAGACCCTGTAAAATATGTACATTGTGACAAAAAAGCACAAGGAAATTAAAATTAAATCCCCAGGACAAATAATATTTGAAAAAAATTTATTTTGCTAAGTTGTTAGGACTGTCTTCATTTATTATGCCAAACATGAGTGCGAACTGTCTACCAGTTATTTTACAACAGCTACATAAGCCAAAAATATCGAAAAAATAATCTTAAAATTTGTACTTCTGTGCGCGAAATCGTGGTGAATGTTGAAAAAGGCTTACGGTGGTTCAGTTTTATCAAAAACACAAGCCTTCGAGTGGTACAAAGTCTTCAAAAACGGTCGAGGGATCGTTGAAGACATGCCTAGTTCTGGACGACCTTCGACCTCTTCAACTGATGAAAATATTAAAAATGTAAAGGTTCGGTACTTGACAAACGTCAGACAAGTATTAGAGAGATGGCATTAGAGCTCGCATCTCTCGCGGTCCTCATAGAATATCCAGAACGAGCTTGTGCAAGGGCTACTTTAGATTCTTGGCTCAACTCGAACTTTTCGTCTGCAAATATAACTTCAAGTACGCCATTCATTGGGAGGGAGTCGGTGAACTTGCTGATGGCTTGACCGGAAAAAAACAGTGTCCGGTGTTACTTTCATAGTACTTATTTAGAACCTTGATTGGATGAAAAGTACCTTAAATGACATTGATGCTTTTTGATATGAGTCCGTTGGAATTTGGTGTTCATTTTGGATATGAAACACGTTCTTTCTCGACACGTATCGATGAAACTGAATTTTTTTCAAAAAGTTAACCGGAAACAGGTTCCTTTGGACATACTTGCGATCTCACATTCATGGAGAGGATTATAACTGCCGATAAGAAATGGGTTTATGAGTTTGACATGCAAACAAGTCAAAAATAATCGGAGTTGAGGCAGAAAAACGAGTCGAAATCAAAAAACCACGCCAAAAATCAAGGATGTTCATTATTTATTTCGATATTCATGGTTTGGAGCATCACGAACTTGTTGCGGAGCTTCAGAGAGTCTATAAGGAGTTCTATTTGGCAGTATTTAGGCGTTTGAGTGAGAACATCCGTCGAAAACGAAATTGTGGAAGAACAATATATGGATTTTACACGATGATCACGTATTATCGCATCGAGGCGCGATTGTGAGCGAATTTAAAGCCAAAAACGCAGTGAATACCATCGATCAACCACCGTATCCCCCTGATTTGGTTCCGTGTAATTTTTTCTTGTTCTCCAAACTGAAATTGTCTTCGTGGAACCGTTTTCAGTCGATCGAAGAGACAAAACGAAATTCCTGAAAGAGCTGTCATACAAACTGAAAGATCAAGCTCTTGTAAAGGTTCGTTTGTATATGTGAAGGATATAAATAGCTTCGATGAAACCCAAGGTAAAGTTTTTTGGAAACTTTATAGGTGATATAATGAACCAACATCTAATATTACGATTTAAGGGGAACTATGTATGTACGATATATATGTTCGAGTTTTGTTATGTCCGACAAGTCTGAGAACTAGTTTTAATGAAAGTGCTATCCACAGTACTAGTTGGCGAACTCTTTCTATTCGATACTTTATAAGTTTAACTGTCTCGAGTTAAGTGGTACTAGTCTGATATTAGTTCACCAAACTCAGGAAAATTTCCATGTTCAAGGATTACCAGTGGATCAAGCTTTAGAAAAATGAATTTTGCTTAACGAAAAGCAAAGGCATGAACTTCCCGTATTTAATTTATAGATTTATTATTTTTGTGCTCCGATATCTTGTATGCATATATGGTATAAACAAATTAAAAATTATTGACAAGGATGTGTGAGGTATTTCGCTGGCATTGTATTTTCAAACGCGCTAGATATATGTATGTATATGAGAGAATACATACATATGTATACAGTAACTGTATGTAACTGTTTATAAACATGACATGATTAAGCGCCTTTTTCAGAATATTATACAAATGTACTTTTAGCCAAGTGTGGCCACGCAGATACTTTATATATGAAAATGTATTTATTTGTTTGTCTCTGTATGTGTACAAGTATGTGTGTGTAGGATTGCCAGTCAAATGCGTGTGCGTGCGAACAGCTGGTATAATTAGTGGCAAGGACATTTTGAATGCCAAAATAACTGAGCTCATCGAGGATGCTTATTATACGCAAAGGCCGGCCTTCTCGCCACATTTCAGTTCGGTTTTTGGTGTGCGAAAAAGAGGCGAAACTGCCATGCGAAATGCGAAAGTAGGTCAATGTGCGAATTAAGCAAATATGGCAAAAATAATAGAGAATAATAAGCAAATAATCTTGTCTGGCAATCTTTTATGTTAATGATTAATAGCTTTTGGCTTGTGGGTGGGGCGATGCCGTTTGCCTTACATGAGGCATAATGTTGTTGTGCGGGCTCGCACATGCCAATGTGAGATACAGAAAAACAAACAGACATATGTACGAGTATTTACTTTACACGTTTTTACTATTCAATAATTCTTTGTAAGAAGAATAATAATTTTGATTGGTATAACAACACACAAGGATATTTGTACATACGGATACAGAAAATTGAACTTCGGCAGCTGTAACTGCAGGTGGTTTTCTTTTGATAGATGGAAAAGTTGTTTACCGAAAATATTAAAATCAAATATTGTGTGTAAACAAACGTAATTGGCTTCAGTTTTCAGTACAAACAAACAAATACGTTGTGAAATATATTTTATTACATTACAAGCAATAAAATAAATCAAATAAAGCTGCAGGTAAATAAAGGTAATAAAGTAAAATTATAAAGACAAAGAGTTACTTTTAAAAAGCAAATAATATAATTTATTCATCGTCAGCTGTTGGGGCTACAGTTACAGTGAGCTTCGGCCTGCTGTAGTTCTAAGCTCTAAACATATTCGTCACTTCGGATTTTTTCTAGCTTTCTATACCAAACTTTTTCATGTCTACTTTCAATTCGTCGATCAATATTGGTCTTCCCTTAACCTAAGTGAACGCTTTGTCTTTAACAATTCTTTTCTACACCCACCTCAAACAGATGTTTTTTGATTATCGAGAGGATACTTGGCCACTCCCAAGTGAATGGCGCTCAGAGAACTTTCCTCACTTGCGTGAACTTCTACATATGGCATATACCTTGACAAGCTGGCCGGCAGAGATGACATTCGAAAATTCTACGAAAACATGCGGCGACAGAAGGTTTCAAGACTGGAGCATACTCTTGTAGAACCCCCAAAGATGATCTAGTGACTGATGAACAGATCATACTAAAATTTTCAACCCGTTGAATGGCAGCGAAAACATAACATCAGGAGATGATAAGCCCGCTTCCCCAATATCTCCTGTCAAACAACAAACAGTCGTCGCACTGGCGACTTAGCTCCCACGTTACTGTTGATAGTCATAACTTGGAACTCGTAGATAATTTCATCTATCTTGGAACCAGTATTAACACCAACAACAACGTCTGCTTCGAAATCCGACAAAGAATAACTCTTGTAGCAGGTGACGCTTCGAACTGAGTAGGCAATTGTCCAGCTATGAGAGAATTCGACGCAGTATCCGTCGGGGGAAGAAAAGGAAAACGAAGACCTCCACTCCGTTGGAAAGACTAGGTGCAGAAAGACCTGCTACACTTGGAGTTTCCAATTGGCGCAAAACAGTGAAAAGGAAGAACGCGCTGTTGTAAACTCGGCTATAACTGCGTTAGAGGTGTCTACGCCAATAAAGAAGAAGAAGAAGAAGAAGATAAGCAACACGTTGCCTTTGACTGTTCAACGTCTATGATTCACTTGGTGTAGTAGTCGAATAATAATTTTGTATATGGTATAATCAGTTTACGTTGCCTTATAAGGCCTAAAGCTGCTTGATTTCTCTAATCGATAGTTAGGCTAGCTAAGTTATTGCTACTGAGTTTAAAGTCTAAGTAGGTAGGGGCCTTCACAGTTTCAAATTTATTTTAATTAACAGCATGTATTAAAATAAGATCAATTTTTCTGGGTATTGGGTGGTGGCTTAGGCGCATGAAATAGCTCTTTTTTTAAGACGGAAAATAATAAACACCCTAAGATAACTAAATGTGGTAATCAAGTGGGCAGATAGAAGTGGTTTAGGCATTAATATATTTATTCAACCCAGGATCATTATTGTTTTTCACAACCAATGTAGATAATCTATTCTTTAACTGATGGTCAACTTCATGATAGGAAACTTTCGCGAAATAGAGAGTGAGGAAGGTCTTTATAGTGTTATAGAGAAGCAAGTGAGTGGATATTCTGACAAAAAGTACTGTTCTGGCTTTAAAGAACTGTAGTTAAGCCAAAAATGTCGCATGAGCTTGTTGTCTGATGAAGGGTTCGTGGAAAAATCGCACTCACTAAGCAGGTGACGCGTGTTTAAAAAGAGACTCTTATTGGCATTTATACTGTAGTAAAAATATTATCAACAGTGACACGTTGAACATAACTGGGAGATGTGTTGTCACGAAAACTTCTGCAAAACTCATGGAAGCTGGGTATACTTATCAGGGATCTCAACCAGGGACATTGTAACATTCTCCGCTACTTCAAATATATTACTGACGATCTGGACCAATCGTGACGCATTTTCTTGGTGACTCTCTACCCGCACACCTACATATATGTGAGGGATCAGAGATATCAACGCTGATGACATGGCTGCTATACCGACTTTGAGCTCGCCTAGACTAGTGAAGGAGTTTCTGACTTCCTAATCAATTTAAATAGGCCACCATGTTATCCGACTTGTTTGGGTGCCCAGCGGGATCGCTAGCAACAGCAAAGGTGATGAACTTGATGGTCTGACTGGATACGGCAATAAACTCACAAGCTGTGTGCTAAATATTCATCGGTTGAAATTTGTCTGAGGCTTTTGCCAAAGCTATATTGCGGAAAGCAAGATGTAATGATCTACGCAGTTTCTAGTACTCAGCTTTTGATAGACCTATATTGAAATATCGGATATTGATATTAACCGTCTTAACAAATTTGTGGTAAGCTCAAAGCGCTTCGACGACCTTTTAAGATCTGGCGATCTATATTTAGGAGTTTGGGTAACATAAAGAGTTATGGTTCAATGCTATCCAAATAAGATCGAGCATTAAATAAACTTATTATGATAATGAAGAAAAAAGAGCAGTTTTATTTAAACGAAACCCAAATCTATGACAACAAAGAATTTTTATTAAAATTTCTGTGCAGAATCCAATTTCTGGTGCCGGAACCTTCGAAATTTTGGAAAAGGTCTTCGGTGATAATTTTTTGCGAGTAAGTGTTTTTTATTGGTACACATTATTTAAAGAGGGTCGAGAAAGCGTTGACGACGAACCACGTCCTGGACGGCCATCAACATAAACTGATGATCAACACGTCAATAAAATAAAGGAATTGGTGCTTGAGAATCGACGATTACCAATCAGAGATCTTAATAGCATCGCTGAAATATCGGAAGGATCAATGATAATCATTTTGAAAGATCATTTGGGCCTAAGAAAAGTAAGATACGTTTCAAAATTCCTTTCTTCTGGAAATTGAGTTTACAAATTGACATTGACACAAGTATATTGGGGCCAAAGGGGATTACTTTGAGAAGGACGAAGAATAAAATAAAAATTTAAAATTATGAACCAAATCTTTCTATTTTTTGCTCATGGCATGTACATATGTGTGTAGAAACCTGGAAAGATGTGGAGCATGAGTTTCTCCTTTTTAAATTGATTTTTTGACAGCCAGTTAGCTTTGTGGTACATTTGTGCTGGAAACTGCTGCTTCAGTTAAAGAAAATTACGGCGAGTGTGGTTAAAAATTTCAACGACTATGCTGAATTTATTGTTCAGTGAGTCTAATATCGTTCATTTTGATGGAAAAAATGGAACACATTAATTTTACTAATTATTTCTAATAAATTTTAGGAATTTAAGCACTTGCGCATGCACATCACCACACCACAATTCATGTATCCCAAGACCTTGACATTATTTAGTGCATCTATCCACTAATCTGACATGGCCTTTGAGTTGATTTGCTGTGCTTTGTGGTTCTTCAAAAGCAATTTACACCTCTCCTTTTTAGTGCACTTACCAACTTGCCTCTCTCATTTTGTTTGCGGACTTATCTGCTTGCCCGCCTGCGCCCAAGGCATGTAATTTGCAAGCAAATGAGAAAGCAATAAAGCATAGGGAAATCACAATAAGTGCGCCAAACACACAAGCGCACAAATTGAAAGAAAATGGGAAAATGAGAGCCGAGCGTAAAGCAAAGCAGGCAAAGAAAGCACAGAGCTGCAAAAGTGAAAGCAGAGCGGTTAAATGCATCTTTTGATCTTAAATTTTCATTCGGTTTTATGTTGTCTTTTGCTTTCGCACGGGTCTACATGTCTCGGCGTTGCCCTGCTTTGTTCATACACACTCACACACAGATACAAACATATGTTAGCAGTACTGCAGTTTGTAAACTATTGAGGATATCCATGTAGACTATTATGCTGTCTGTGCGCATTTACTTTTGACTTTTGCGTCCTCCTCTGTCCCTGCTTCCTTTGTAATTTGTTTTAACCTTTGTTGTCACTTGAGCTGACTTTTTGTTGCATGGCCACCACAGCACACAAGCCCACACTCACACTCACACACACACCACAAAAAATTAGTACTAGTACATTTGGCCCAGGAGTGGCACACAGAATAGCTGATGCCACGGGTGGGACACGTTCGTGTGACCGTTACGACCACCAAACTGACACCTGACACCACTTTGCAGCAAGTAAAAAGCGAACACTAAAAACAATATAAACAGTTGAGTGCCAAGTTAGCCAGGGAAATGATGGCGGCCCGCAAGCCGGCGCTATGTGAGAGGCATGTAAAAGTGCAAGTGCAGGCGCAACGGTCCCTGTAAGTGCGACAGCCAGCACAAGTGGTTGTCGTCGGCCAAGTGCATCATCAAGTGCACCAAGTGCAAGTACAAGTTTAATTTTAATGTCGCCCTTTGCTGCGCATGCAAACCCATGTACTTATTAAATATATACTGGCAGATACAACAATGCTTACACATATACATACAAACATGTATATGCATGTACCAGGAACTTTGCACGGGCGCATTCGCGCATTAGTGATCGTACAAGTAATCGCATGTGTTCGTGCCTTTTTCGTTTTCTTGTTGCAAAATGTGACTAAAGCATACGGCTTTGAAGCAAGCCTGCACTGTGTTTAAATTCCTTTTCTTTTTTTAAGTTAAGAAAATTTCGTTGCTATGGTATTTTTGATATATTAGACTGTCTGTAGATTCAACTGGATAGTTTCTAGTACAACGGAGCCTTATGAGATAATAATAAATTTGGGAAAAATTATTCGCAATTTTTGCATGAATTAAAATTAAAATACTAAAATTTTAATCAATACCTAACATTTTGTTTGAGTTACAGGCTTCAAAAGTGTAGCCACTCAGTTCAATCAGGTTTATTAGCCAATATGTAAACGGATTTTCACGAAACACATTTTATTGAATTGGGCGAAATGATTACCCAAAGACAAACGATGAATGAATTCTCCATAGATCTGCCCAAAAAAAAAACGAGTTATGACAGACCGACAAACAAATTTTGAATAAAATTAAGTTTTTTTTCCAAACGCAGATCATTGCATCATTGTACGGCATGATATTGTTTGAAAATCAGGCAAAAAACTCACGAAGAATCCATGCAGTATGCCACGGTGCATTATCGTGGTCAAAAATCAAGAGTTGTCGGCCCATAATTCCGGCCTCTTTTTACGAATAGCTTCTCGTAAACACCGCATAATACTAATAGTATTCCTTGTTGACAGTTTGGCCGATCGGAAGGAATTCGAAGTGCACCACACCTTGATGATCGAAGAAAACTGTCAACATAATCTTCATATTTGACCTTTTTTGCCGCGTTTTTCGGCTTTGGCTCAACTTTGCCACGATATTCGGCCGATTGATCGTTTGATTCCGGGTCGTAAGCATATATGCCAGACTCATCGTCAATAATAATACATTTCATGACATTCTGGTAGTCGCAAAGTGTTTTTTCACTGACGTTAACGCAACGCTGTTTTTAGATCTTATAAATGGTTTTCACTGACCCTTCTCATATTCCAACGATGCTAGTAATATCTCTATCGGTTAAACGTCGATTCTGAAGCACAAATTTATTTATTTATTTTATTGATGATTTGATGATTAGTTGATCTTCACTGAATGCCTTATGCTGCTAAAAATACTAGTGTTCGTGATAAAGTAGACTCTAAAAAGCAGTCTGTAACATTTCAACAATTCAATATGCGTAGCTCCACTGGAAATACAACATTCTAAGAAAACTATTTGCTATTTTTTGCGTGGTAAACGAGGTATATGAGAAAAGAAGCAAATTAACGTTCAATTCTAGAACCCAAAAATGACTTTAATGCTTCTGAATACGACTTAGAAAATTTTCTCGCAGCAAGCCGAAACTGCACTCTGTACTATGATTTAACCTTGTCCTCACGGAGTCCACGCAATTTGTGGATCACTAAAAAAAGGCGCGTCTCGATTAGTCGAGAGAAGTGGTTAAAAATACGATAGCAGTGCTTCAAAACACGTCTCTGAAATCGTGCCAAATGATGAAAGGTAGATTTATGGGTATGGACCCTAAAGTAAAGAGCAGTGCAGACAATATAGGGGTTCTAAGATTAGCCGAATTCAACAAAAGTTGTACGCGCATGACCAAGTAAAGGATTGCTTGTTTTTTTGAAACGACTGTATATATCGCAACCATATCACTACAACAATGCAGAACCGTAAACTCTGAGTGATGCACATTCACTTATTTGCCCGTAAGAGAAAAAGTGAGGAAAATCAACCACTGTAGACGGATCACTCTTCATCATGACAATGCGAGCTCTCAAACATCGACTGAAACAACTGTATTTTTGAGCATTCAAACCATCGATATGATGAGTCATCTACCATATAAGTAGTTCTGACTTCACAATGACTTATTTTTTTTCAGTACAAAAAATATATATTAAGAGTTCAACGTTTTTCGACGACTGGGGAGGAAACGCATGGTTTGGAGAAACCTTAATCAGAATGGCAAAAGTTCCTCGACAATTGGTGCAAACACATGCAAAAAAAGTATAACTTAAGTTTATTTCTATGTTTAAGATGTTTTAAAAATAATATTTTTTTAAAGATCTTATTAAAATTTTACCCAACCCAATCTTTTTTCCTAGGGGTCACTGAAATTTGGCGCACAATGCGCCGTTTTTAAATAGTTTTTTCCAAAAATGTTGTTTTTGTTAAAAGTTACGTTTATAGCTACTCAACCCTATTCATGAAATTTATACAGGTCTTTGAGATACAATTTTTAAAGACTTGGACGAAGCATTATTTTAGTACAACTATTTGAAAAAAAAATTGCGAAATGTTCACTGAAATTTTAATTTTTTTGTAAATGTCTGCTAAAATTCCAATTTTTAGTTTTTTTCTTTGTCCTATGTTCTAAGTTAATGTTTTAAATAAATAACCTGAAGGATTATTCTCCAACGCGAGGGGCAACTTTTTTCCTAGGGGTCACTGCAAATCGTGTCCAATGGAGTTTAAAATATTTTTTCCAAAAATTTCAAAAATTTCGTTTTTTAATAGTGTACGTTTGTAGCAACCAAAAATTCTAATAAA
>CM050325.1:90372205-90422425 GCA_027475135.1 Bactrocera correcta
GCGACTATTTTAATGGCTATTGCGCATTTAGCCACAGCAAGTGTTGGCGCACTTGGGAGGTACGTTGCCTAAGGCTTGTGCGCTTCCACATCTACACCACCATCATTCGTCTTCCGATCCACTTTACAAGCTTAGGATTTTCTCTCCGAATGTAAGTACGTGTGTTGTACGTGCTGTTGTTGGTACAAAAAATTGACACCATGTACCGTTGTGCACTGTGCACGCCACCACGTCAAATCCATCAACCGCACACAGCAATTGCCGCATAGAAGAACGTATCAACGGTGATAGACGACAGGCAATGTCGACAAATCGTGCATCAAAACGCTCATTGATTGGCTTTAATTATACAAATGTGTCTGCGAGTGAACACAAATCGACTGTTGAATTTTAATGATTTCAACACAAAAATAAAATCTACACTATTTACTGTAAACATAAGCGGTCATTAGCTTCAAAATGTTGAATGGTCGAATGCCTAGATTTTATTGACTTGTTTTATATGGGGGTATTGTAGGTTTGGAGGATGGAGTCATGTGTAGAAGTTCACGCAAGTGAGGAAAGTTCTCTGATCGCCATTCACTTGGGAGTGGCCAGAAACGATTCTTTTACATATGACTCAAGCAGCTTACGACTTCCGGTCTTTGACCAAGTATCCTCTGGGTAGCCTAAGAACATCCGTTTGAAGGCGAGCTAAAGTGAGAAGGCGAAACACCCCTGCATAGGGTTGTGCGCTGGGTTTGGGACCCGCCACGTAAAAAAACACCCCCAATGAAAGACAACAACAAGCCTCGGATGAGTGACCCCCCTTTTGATGACGACCATGGCAAACGAAATAAGGACTATGATTTGAGGGCATGCACCTGGAATGTCCGGTCCCTTAATTGGGAAGGTGCCGCTGCCCAGCTGGTAGATGTCCTCGTAAAGATAAAGGCTGACATCACCGCCGTCCAAGAAATGCGATGGACGGGACAAGGACAGAGACGAGTAGGTCCTTGTGACATTTACTACAGTGGCCATATAAAGGAGCGCAAGTTTGGTGTTGGATTCGTGGTGGGAGAGAGACTCCGTCGCCGAGTACTATCATTCACTCCGGAGAATGAACGTCTAGCCACAATCCGCATCAAAGCGAGGTTCTTCAACATATCGCTGATTTGCGCCCACGCCCCGACGGAAGAGAAGGACGATGTGACCAAAGATGCCTTTTATGAGTGCTTGGAGCGCACTTATGAGAGATGCCCCCGCCACGATGTCAAAATCGTGCTTGGCGACTTCAATGCCAGGGTGGGCAAAGAAGGTATCTTTGGCACTACGGTCGGTAACTTCAGCCTCCACGCGGAAACATCCCCAAATGGGCTGAGGCTGATCGACTTCGCCGGGGCCCGAAATATGGTTATCTGTAGCACTAGATTCCAGCATAAGAAGATACATCAAGCTACCTGGCTGTCTCCAGATCGAAAAACCACCAACCAGATCGATCATGTTGTGATAGACGGAAGACACGTCTCCAGTGTTTTAGATGTGCGTGCGCTCCGAGGTCCTAACATCGACTCGGACCACTATATTGTTGCAGCCAAAATACGCACCCGCCTCTGTGCAGCAAAAAACGCACGCCAACAAACACAAGGATGGTTCGACGTCGAGAAGCTGCAATCACAACAGACAGCCGAACGTTTTTCTACTCGGCTTGCACTCCTGCTCTCTGAGAGCACTCGTCAACAACTCGGTATAAGGGAACTGTGGGACGGCATTTCAAACTCCTTACGTACAGCTGCAACCGAAACCATTGGTTTTCGGAAAGTGCAGAAGAACAGCTGGTACGACGAGGAGTGCCGTGTCGCAGCGGAGAGAAAACAGGCTGCCTACCTCGCAACGTTACGATCGACCACAACACGTGCGGGATGGGATAGATACCGAGAGTTGAAGAGGGAAGCGAGACGCATTTGTAGACAGAAAAAGAAAGAGGCCGAAATGCGTGAGTACGAAGAGCTTGATAAGCTGGCCGACAGGGGTAATGCTCGAAAATTCTACGAAAAGATGCGGCGGCTTACAGAAGGTTTCAAGACCGGAGCATACTCTTGTAGAACCCGCAAAGGTGATCTAGTTACCGATGCCCAGAGCATACTTAAATTATGGAGGGAACACTTCTCCAGCCTGCTGAATGGCAGTGAACGCACAACACCAGGAGAAAGCGAACCCGATACCCCAATCGATGACGATGGAGCAGACGTTCCATTGCCCGACCATGAAGAAGTTCGAATAGCAATTGCCCGCCTGAAAAACAACAAAGCGGCAGGGGCCGATGGATTGCCGGCCGAGCTATTCAAACACGGCGGCGAAGAGCTGATAAGGTGCATGCATCAGCTTCTTTGCAAAATATGGTCGGACGAAAGTATGCCCAACGATTGGAATTTAAGTGTGCTATGCCCAATCCACAAAAAAGGAGACCCCACAATCTGCGCCAACTACCGTGGGATTAGCCTCCTCAATATCGCATATAAGGTTCTGTCGAGCGTATTGTGTGAAAGATTAAAGCCCACGGTCAACAAACTGATTGGACCTTATCAGTGTGGCTTTAGACCTGGTAAATCAACAACCGACCAGATATTCACGATGCGCCAAATCTTGGAAAAGACCCGTGAAAGGAGAATCGACACACACCACCTCTTCGTCGATTTCAAAGCTGCTTTCGACAGCACGAAAAGGAGCTGCCTTTATGCCGCGATGTCTGAATTTGGTATCCCCGCAAAACTAATACGGCTGTGTAAACTGACGTTGAGCAACACAAAAAGCTCCGTCAGAATCGGGAAGGACCTCTCCGAGCCGTTCGATACCAAACGAGGTTTCAGACAAGGCGATTCCCTATCGTGCGACTTTTTCAACCTGCTTCTGGAGAAAATAGTTCGAGCTGCAGAACTTAACAGAGAGGGTGCTATCTTTTATAAGAGTGTACAACTGCTGGCCTATGCCGATGATATTGATATCATCGGCCTCAACACTCGCGCCGTTAGTTCTGCTTTCTCCAGACTGGACAAGGAAGCAAAAGAAATGGGTCTGGCAGTGAACGAGGGCAAGACGAAATATCTCCTGTCATCAAACAAACAGTCGTCGCACTCGCGACTTGGCACTCACGTCACTGTTGACAGTCATAACTTTGAAGTTGTAGATAATTTCGTCTATCTTGGAACCAGCGTAAACACCACCAACAATGTCAGCCTAGAAATCCAACGCAGGATAACTCTTGCCAACAGGTGCTACTTCGGACTAAGTAGGCAATTGAGAAGCAAAGTCCTCTCTCGACAAACAAAAACCAAACTCTATAAGTCTCTCATAATTCCCGTCCTCCTATATGGTGCAGAGGCTTGGACGATGTCAACAACAGATGAGTTGACGTTGCGAGTTTTCGAGAGAAAGGTTCTGCGAAAGATTTATGGTCCTTTGCGCGTTGGCCACGGCGAATATCGCATTCGATGGAACGATGAGCTGTACGAGATATACGACGACATTGACATAGTTCAGCGAATTAAAAGACAGCGGCTACGCTGGCTAGGTCATGTTGTCCGGATGGATGAAAACACTCCAGCTCTGAAAGTATTCGACGCAGTACCCGCCGCGGGAAGCAGAGGAAGAGGAAGACCTCCACTCCGTTGGAAGGACCAAGTAGAGAAGGACCTGGCCTCGCTTGGAATATCCAATTGGCGCCACGTAGCGAAGAGAAGAAACGACTGGCGCGCTGTTGTTGACTCGGCTATAATCGCGTAAGCGGTGTCTACGCCAGTAAAGAAGAAGAAGTATTGTAGGTTTACAGGTCTATAATTAGATTGGGTTAGGGTTCAGAGGAATGACAAAAAAATTTAAATGTAGATACTTTCATAAAATATTAAACCCGTATTAAATGAACAAAAAACCCCAGGTCTTGAAGTGTTACATTTGTCTAGAGCCTAAAAAATAGATATAATTTTGAAAATAAATTCTGGCATCGCCCATTGATCCTTAGTACTCGTGCCATCTCAAACAAAATAAGAAACTGGAATCTTAATCTCCATAAGATTTGAACACCAACTTCTAGTGGACGCCTAGTAAAATTGTTTATAAAAAAGTTGCAGTGTAGCTAAAAATCCCTGCAGATATCTGCCTTAGTCTCTGTGTATTAGCTTCACCCGATTTCAGAAATGATGTTTCGAAGAAAGTTTCAAATGTTGATATAATTGTTTAAGGATCCCAAAACCCATCGTTGACAAAATCTATTCATAAAAAAGTCAAAGCTCAATACAATAGTTGCCGAAGCTTTCCTCTCTCTTTCTCTCTATCTCTTCAGAATATTTACCATCTTCCTCTGCGGATCATCTATATTTTATTTGTCCAAAACACACCCTAGTGTTGGAATATTTTCGGTGAAGGGAAAAAGTTATAACACTCTTAAGGCACTTTACCGTTTTTTCTGCACCAAGATGTGTTTATTTAGTTGCTTATTAGGTGATGAACGGACCTTTCGTATTGCCTCGTTCAATACTAAAACCAGATTCCATGCTATAACATTATTTATGACAGTGCTTTTTCGATTAAAAAATATATTTTTAAAGAATGAAAAGTCATAGGCATTCCATAGTAAATCATAATTTTGGCAAAATTGGTTTTTTTTGCTCAACACTGTTCTCTTCACTGATTATACTTGTAGCTACCTTTCAACTTTTCGATACCATTTTTGTAGTACGATTTGTTCTTTGCTACAAAATAGGCCTCATTTTCGGTGATCACCTCTTCATTCGACAAAAATTTCTTTCCAGCGAGTATTTTTATATAGATATTATAGATATTTTGAAGAATATGAAATATGAAGAATACCATGGACATGAAAACCATTCAAAGCCCAATTCATTGTTTTTTGTTGCGGTATTCACTGACTTGTGACACGGTGTATTGTCTTGATGAAATAGCACCTTTTGCCTTTAGCGATTTCGTCCTTAATCGTCCAATAATGCTATGTAACCGTCTCTGTTGCTGATCCTTCGGTTTTCTATGTAGTCAATAAAAATTATTCCATGCGCATTCCAAAATGCAGACGCCATAACGCTTGCGAACCGACTGTTGTGTTTTTCACGCTTTGGAGCGGGTTTATCATGTGCAGTTTACTCGAATGATTACCGATTGGATTTCGAGAATGATGGAGCCATGTTTCATTGACTGTCGCATATCGACGCGAAAACTCGGGTTTATATTAATATCACCAAAGACTGCTCCGAATCAGTAACTCCTCGTTGTTCTTGGTCTAAAGTGAGCTCGCGAAACCACTTTGCCTAGAGCTCACTCTCTATGATGTACACGTTCAGCTGATATCTTTACAGTGCCTGCTTCCTCGAAAAACTTCACTCTGCGGTCATCCAAAATCACTGCCTTTACCGTTTTCAGTGCTTCCTTCACCACGTCGAAACTTAGCAAGTCAATCCTTGATTGTTGATTTTCCAGGGACAGTGTCCGGAAACTTCTCACATAGCCAGGTTTTTTCTTAAACTGTATTTTTACCTTTAAAAAGCAATTTTTTATCAACAAAAGTTTCTTCACGCGAAATAATATAATTCACAAGCTAATGATCCGACAGCTGTCAAATTTATACACGCGCCTTTTGGAGGTTAGTGCTAACTAAAAACATATAGGATTAGCGTCATCTATGTGTCAGGCCCAGATTTTTCTATTGACCTGTTATTAAGATTTTTTTTTTCACTATCAGTAACTTTGATTAACTCCCTGATTTCATGATTAAAATTTAATGAAATTTTTTCGGGAATTTATTTTCTCTTACTGGACGAACTACACAGAGTTGCATGAGAGATTCGAAGCAAATTGCAGTCTAATTGTCTGACAATTAGTTAATTGCGCTTCTCTGTGCCTAAATGACAATTTATGGTACTAAATTTTTTAAAAAGCTTTCATACACCCTCGAAAGCCGCGAAAAGCGCCAGCTTTAATTTCATATATATTAAAATCCTTTAAGGATTCAAGTTTACTTTGAAAAGTTAAATTCAAATTTAAAAATTTACTTTAGATTTTTGATTAAAGTATTTTATGTCAACAGCTACTGCATGCATAACGGTAATTGCATGTTTGTGCAATCAGGTGGCACGTGCAACATGCTAACTAAATTGTGAGCACAGAATTGCTATTAAATTATTTTAAAGTGAAAAGAAAAAAAAAACCGTAAAAAATATCAAATGAAGTCACATTTATTTAAATAAGTTGCAGGAAACCTGCGTGCCAAGAAATATTTTATAATAACGGGTGATTTTTTTGAGGTTAGGATTTTCATGCAGTAGTATTTGACAGATCACGTGGGATGTCAGACATGGTGTCAAAGAGAAAGATGCTCAGTATGCTTTGACATTTCATCATGAATAGACTTACTAACGAGCAACGCTTGCAAATCATTGAATTTTATTACCAAAATCAGTGTTCGGTTCGAAATGTGTTTCGCGTCCGTGTCCGATGAGCGATGAGGCTCATTTCTGGTTGAATGGCTACGTAAATAAGCAAAATTGCCGCATTTGGGGTGAAGAGCAACCAGAAGCCGTTCAAGAACTGCCCATGCATCCCGAAAAATGCACTGTTTGGTGTGGTTTGTACGCTGGTGGAATCATTGGACCGTATTTTTTCAAAGATGCTGTTGGACGCAACGTTACGGTGAATGGCGATCGCTATCGTTCGATGCTAACAAACTTTTTGTTGCCAAAAATGGAAGAACTGAACTTGGTTGACATGTGGTTTCAACAAGATGGCGCTACATGCCACACAGCTCGCGATTCTATGGCCATTTTGAGGGAAAACTTCGGACAACAATTCATCTCAAGAAATGGACCCGTAAGTTGGCCACCAAGATCATGCGATTTAACGCCTTTAGACTATTTTTTGTGGGGCTACGTCAAGTCTAAAGTCTACAGAAATAAGCCAGCAACTATTCCAGCTTTGGAAGACAACATTTCCGAAGAAATTCGGGCTATTCCGGCCGAAATGCTCGAAAAAGTTGCCCAAAATTGGACTTTCCGAATGGACCACCTAAGACGCAGCCGCGGTCAACATTTAAATGAAATTATCTTCAAAAAGTAAATGTCATGAACCAATCTAACGTTTCAAATAAAGAACCGATGAGATTTTGCAAATTTTATGCGTTTTTTTTTTTAAAAAAGTTATCAAGCTCTTAAAAAATCACCCTATATGTACGTAAACAGAAAAGGCGGAAGTGAGCACAAAGCGAACGAAGAAAGTTCAGGGTTAAAAGCAAAGGACACGATTAAAAAAGAAATTACATGCCAATTAAGTCATGTAAGTGGGTTGCACCGCTAATGCGTTACAGGATGTCGCCTATGTTATGGTGTGGCACGCATAACGGTGCCAAGTTATTAAGAAGTGTAATACTATAACGAGATTGTGTGTGAATTAAAAATAGGTGTATGTGTGGCAAGCAGTTAGGAGTAACCTTGTGAAAGCGCATTGTTAGATAATATGCTATAAAGGGTGTTTCAATAGTTTTCACTTTATTTTGAAAAACTTTTGAGTAGTTCATTTATATGAAGTGGTATCAAATATTTTTGAGTTTTGAAAGCTATAATTGCGAAAAACAACAAAAAAAATATAGGGTGTTTCAATAGATCTGCTTGTTTTTAAAAGTTTTTGGAAAATAATTTAAATGCATTGCAATGAAATATTTTTGAATTTTTGAATAAATAAAACTGAAAAACAAAATAATTTTTTTTATACAGGGTGTTTCGAAAGTTATGATTTTTTGATTTTTCAATAAAATGAATATATATGAAATACTATTGACTTTTTAAGTCTTAATTAATTTTTGTTTAACAACTTGGTGATCCAAACGCATCACCCTATAAAATTGTGATTTGCACCTAGAGCTAAATAAATGAATTCATAATGCATACATATGAGTTACACTTTGACGCTACCAAGCTGCATTTCTAATCGCCACCGAACATGCAACCAAAGTGCGCGAGCGCCAGTGATTATCCTTCAAAGTAACAAAAAAGTGCTTTATAAAAACAATTTCGAACGAAAATGAAAGAAGCGCATAAAGCGCACCTTTGTAGAGTGTCGTTATACTCAAGAAGTAACCGTAGAAGCTCGGGACAGCAAATGAAAACTAATGATTTGCACTTAAGCCGCAATGGTGTCGCGCTGTGCCGGCGGCTCAATGACCAGAAGGACCACCGTAGCACGCCGAGCACGCGATGCGGCGAACTACAAAATTGAAAAAATAGCGCGGCAATAAGGATTAACTGGTGGCTAGTGCAGTAGTGTGGCACACACATATGCTGCACACGTTGCAAGGCTCGTTCACCGCAAAGAGAAGGCACCTTGCGCCCATAAGAACCGACTTTACTCAGCACAGGTCAACTAGCAGAACGTACGGTATTTGTTAAGTAAAAATTGTGAAAAACATTACATAAACTTTAAATTTATTTGCGTGTAACTTCTTCAACATTAATCTAGAAAGCATAAAACTAAAAAAGAGCGCACTAAAGTGCATCGAGATAAAAAACATTGAGGTTAGAAGGCGAGGACATACTTGCACAGCATAAAAGCACATTAAAATAGGGCAACCGACCAACAAAAGCATCCTAACCGCTTGTTAAGCCGCCGAAATCCAATACCCAGGCATATCGAACGCTTTTTGTGGCAAGCACCTAGTGTGGCGGCCAAGATGGCCCTCAAGTAGCTCAGCTATTGACAACCTGCCACCGACATCGCCTGTCTAACCGTATTGTGGACTATTTTCATGGCAGTTGTTGTTCTAGTGCCACCCGCTGGGCGTTGCTTGCGACCACATAGTCCACCTGTGTGTTGAACGCCTAGCAATGGAGCTTTGGCGCTTGTGTGGTCGCGCACATGCAATGCAGTAGCGAACTGATGCTGTGTAATGAACCGATGAATGGTTCAAATTGAAGCGCCGTGTGCCACATGCAAGGAGCCGTGGATACAGGGTGTGAAGGCATGCTATTTCGTGTAAATTTGGAGCTCTGCAGGCTTCATACTTTCCGGTTTGATATTGACTGGACACTACTACTCGGCTGTAACGAGTGTTGTTTGGTAATTTGGACCTGTTCTTTCGATTGGAACAATTCATACTTGACGTTTTGGCATTGACAGGGCTAGTTCTCATGGTAAACTTAAAGTACCCAGGATCTTACTTTGGTATAAAATATAGAATATGTGGAGTTGGATCCATTTATGTTGGAATCATTGCGAATGCTGAAAAAGGCTTTCAAAGACCTATACCTCCGAGTGGTACAAAGCCTTCAAAGACTGTCGAGAGATTTTTGAAGACATGTCTCGTTCTGGGCGACTACTGACCTTTTCAACTGATGAAAATGTTAAAAAAGGGGTGGGATATGGTGCTTGGAAATAATCAGACACTTGTGAGAGAGATAGCAAGAGAGCTCGACTTTTTTCGCGATTTTCTTCAACATGAACAACATTGATCGTGCGAATTCCGATCCCAAATTCATGGATAGTATTATAACTGATGATGTGACATGGGTTCATGAGTTTGACATGCAAACAAATCAACAATTATCGGAATAAAACCCGTTTCCAGTCAATCAAAGAGATTAAACAAAATTCGCTGAAGGAACTGAAAGCCATTCCAAAGAGTGGTAGTGAAAAGTGTTTTGAGGACTGGAAAAACCCTTGACATAAGTGGAGACTACTTTAATTTTTCTCAGTCAACACCCTGTACCGGCTTTAGGCTGTCGTTGCATCGACAACTCTTGCCGCTGAAATGTGAAAAATTAACAAGTATGAAATGTGTAATTAAAGCGCATAATTTGTTCCATTTCTTGTGTTTGTTTTATTCCCAACGACACAAGAAACATGCTTTGTTGTTGCTTGCATTGACACGGCAGGGAATTTTGTGAGCAATTATAGATTTTCCAATTCGGTTATATAAGTGTGGGGCAAATATACACACACTTTCACAAATATAAACCGCGAACGCTGCAGTGGTCAAGCGCTCGTTTGCTTCCTAGTATCTGGTTGCAAGCTGGCAAGCAAGCGCCGTCAATTCATTTCTAGCAACACTGGCGGCTGTACACTTTCCACTAACTTGCCACGCCATCGCCATATCCCAGCCAGATCAATTGTGCCTCCTGTGCGTTGCAATGAAGATCAATTGTCGTACAAATGTGGCGACATGCCACATGCAACGTGCCACAGCCGTAGGTACTAGGCCACGCTAGTCGCGCACTCCTTGCACACACGAACGCACACACACACTCCAACACATGCGCGTTGTGTACTCAAGCAACTTATTGATTGCTGCTGCCACTGCCACTGGTCTGCTCGTTGGTGGCTGCCGCCGATTGTTGACTTGCTGTGGCGCAGCCATTCAGTCAGCCCGCCCGATCGAGCGGCAAATGCTGCGCCAGCGGCGTGTCTAATTAATCTCGCTTTAATTGTGCGCCTTTTTGCGTTTATTGAGACCCCCTTTTAATATGGAGCAGCAACATGTGCGGATTCTCATGCAGACACATATGTGTATTTATCTGTCCCATTGCATAGGGAACTTGTTGCAAAGACGACGCCACATATGTTTGTGCCTGTGTGTGGCTGCAACTAAATACTGTGAAAAGTGAAAAATTGCGGCGAACGCGGAAAATAAATGAGTTGTTGATATTTTTTGAGTGTTGCCATTTTTAATTGAATTATGGCCTCAGGTGGAAATCGGATATGCAATGCGAGTGTGTGGCGGTACCGGTGGTCGCTGCGATCAGGTGTGGGCTAGCTGTAATTAATTTGAGTAACTGTTTGCTTAAACCAACAAAAAAAATATCAATAAAAGAAAATAGCAATAAAATGTGCTTTAAATAAAAAAAATCATATAAAAGCACTCAAAAGACAGATTATTTGAAAATAAAAGAATGGATTCTGCAGAATAGCTGCTCATACCGTTAGCTGAACGAGAATTAAGAAATGAATTATTGAAGAATTTTTGTAATAAGTGGAAATGAAGTCGGATGGGAAGTTAAGAATGGTATGCAAGCTAACTTTATCTGGAACAAAAAAAAAAGGTTTGTGATATCAATGAAATTGTTTATTCCTGTAAAAGAACAGTTGATGCCATTATATATGTATGGAACTCGATTTATTTTGCATGACCACCATAGACTCGCTTACAGGGGTCCTGACGCTGAACCCAATTTTCGACTGTTTTCAAGCATAAATCGGTCGATACTGCTGCAATTCGATATTCGTACGAAGTTCATCAATCGTCGCAGGCTTATAGACATAGACCATAGACTTGACGTAGCCCCGCAGAAAAAAGTCTAAAGACGTCAAATCGCTCGACCGAGGCGGCCAATTGACTGAAGAGTTTCGTAAGACAACACGTTCCCCAAACTTGGTTTTCAATAAATCAATTGTAACATTCGCTGTGTCGCTTGTGGCGTCGTCCTGTTGGAACCACATATTATCAAAGTCCATATCATCCAATTCGGGCCAAAAATATTCAGTTATCATTGAGCGGTAGCGATTCCCATTCACAGTAACGTGTCGGTCTTAATCATAACGGAAGAAGTACGACGTGTATTGCTGCCTGACCAATAACGCATATTTTTAACGATGCCATTCAGTCTGAAATGAGTCTAATCGGTGAAGATGATTTTTCGGTGAAAATCCGGATAATTATCATGTTGTTGCTCAACCCAATTCACGAACATACGATGATTTTGGAAGTCAAGCGGCTTGAGTTCTTGCGTCAGTTTGGTCGTCTAAGAATTTAAGGCAAAATATTTTCGCAAACGACGTCACAGAGTTGGATAACGCTTGAGAACGATGAGTGAGAGACTGTTTTGGGTCTTCCTCAATTGTTGCGCTGGCGAAAGCAATATTCTCCACACTACGGGCACTTCTTCAAATTTTTCCACTAGACGCTCAATTGTTCATCTGACAAGACGATTATGATGACCATTAATTGGACGTAGCGCTCTTACAGTTGAAGCCTTTGGCTCCGAATTTCGGCAGCAAATTTTAATAATACCGATTTCTTGGTGGATCGGTCTACTTTTGTAGCTTTCCTATTGAAAACGCCGTTACAATATCGAGTTGTGGTTCGGATACCGAAAAGAGATTCCCATGAATATTATTCTTAGGCACCTTTAGATGAATTACTCTAAGTATTTTATTTAATTCCATACAGACTATGTTGACACCATGGAAGAAAAGTCGAGGAAACCGAGGAATGTGTTGAACAAATCGTTCATGAATATTAGGATAATCGAAAGCTCTATCCAAAAAAGACACCGCAAACCATCACAATCCGCCAACGACAGCAATTGATGGAGATCCTTTGCTTGAAGGTATTCATAAACATAAATTTTAGTGTCTATATGAGACTATTGAAAAAACATTGCTCTTAGACCCAGTATTCTCTAGGTAACTAAAGAACATCCGTTTGAAGGCGAGTGAGAAGGAGAACCATCGCTCCTCAGGATTGTGCGTTGAGTTTGGGACCCGCCACATAAAAAACACTACCATTGAAAAGAAGAAGAGATGGATGATGTGATCACAGATGTCTTCTATAAGCGCTTCAGCGCACTTATGAAAACTGCCTCGCCTCGATGTCAAAATCGTTCTTGGCGACTTTAACGCCAAGGTTCCGAGGTCCTTACATTGACTCAGACCTTGTTGGTCATGAACACATAAATAATACAGAAGTTAAGTTTGCCAAAAGTAATGGTATGATTCATCCGAAATTCTCATTATTCTTTATTTATATAAAAAGTGTTTCTATAATGCTTACCGACCATCTAAGTAGCGCCTCCAGAAGATTTTTAGTGTTCTGAGCTCTTTATCCACTTAATGGACAAAAATTCGTTGTTTATTTAACAATTTTATTATCATTTGGATATTCTGGTTTTGAATAGACCTTTGATCCTAATTGGTCCTATTTTCTAGACCCTGATTCACGTAACCTCATTTCGCACACTTATTTTTCTCAAAACAAATAAATATCCCACGAGTGCTTCAAGATCGACAAGCGATCGGTATAAGCTTTGCCAACAACTCAAGACCTTCCCAAAGAACAATTTCTGTAAATCAAATCAATATTAAATTTATAACATTTACTTTTGATACCTTAATTCGCGCAAACAAAACGCCTCCCCAGCCAAATGGCCACATAACCATTTGTAAGGTTATATTTGCAACCCCAGCCTCTTTGCGCTCTCAACAGGGCTACTCCACTTTTGCGCCATACCGCCCATTAAAGGTATTACACTTAGTACAACGGGCATTTGCTTTACACAATATGCTCAAACAAATAAATTATTTTCTAAATAAGCGAAAGGAATCAGTGCAATCACTGCCACATTCATTGGCCACTATAATTACGGACTCAATAAAACTTGTGGCGCAAACTGAAGGTGCCCATTAAATAAGGTTGGCCAAAGAGACCAGCGCAACGTAAAAGAAACCACAACAATAACTATTGAGTGATAGTAGCAAGGTAGTGTGAATTGAAAACACAAAAAAAAATTTTGGATTACTGTTTGCAACCTTGCAATTCAAACTATTTGCAACGCCAGCGTGTAATCGCGGCAGAAATCGTTCGATAATCAAATCGGCAAACAAAATATTTCAACTTGTGTGTTTAACTTTGCATTTCTGCTTAACCTGACCAGGCAGGTCATCACGTGCCGCTTATAAAGCTTTACGGATGAGTTGCCGCAAATCCGCGCCGCGGCATTGTTGCAAGCGTATTCCCCAATTGTTAACGAATTAGTGGCGAAAATTATTGAATGGTTTCACTTTAGTGCTGGCAAAGCAACAAAAACAAGTGTAAACGCCATAAAAATGTCTTAATTTCTTTGCAACTTTATTGACTGACCGCCCAAATGACTATGAACGCGACCACGACTGTACTTGCAACCGTAAGTTGGCTGCTGTTTGTTTGTCGGTTGTTGCCGTGCGCTCTATTTGCCAACTAAAGTGCGGCAGCGGCGCTGTAATGCAATCCCTATAATTTGCATGCCGGTTTTATGACCTCAAAATGGTATTGGCTTTCAGGTGATTTTTCACGCTGAATTATTTGATTTGATTTTAATTTGGCTACTGTACGAACCGATTGCGCCTATTTATGCTTAAATGGCTTACGCTCGCCTGTAATGCAACGTTACTTGCCGCGACGTTGCCTTGGAGCGCGTGTGTTGCATGTGGCTAATTGATGGCTTGAAGAGTTTATTAGCGACGATTAAAAAGCTATTTTCAAGCGCATCGTAACTAGTAGTCTCGTTTGCCACATGAAATACGAGATGTGGCAAGCAGTATTTGGCGTGTGTGTGTGCTACTTATATGAGCTGCAATGAATAAATTAGCAATGCCATTACCGTTGTGAAATATAAAATGTATAATCGACCGGTGTTTAAATGAGTTAAACGAGTTTGAGGTAAGTTGAAAAAGTGAAAATATGGCTTGTGCTGATTAAAAATAGCACTGCTTTAAATACAGCAGCAGTAACTAGCAGAGATGAGATCGGAATGTGTTCTATTCGTAGCCATTTTCTACTAGCTGTGCTTTAATTATTTACCAAGTAAAGCACTTTTCCAACTTTTCAATACCATTTCGGCACTATTTGTATATTCTTAGGTGGTTGGTAGTCTTTTTGAATTTCAACGTATTTTTTTATATTTATAATGAATTTTAATAAACCAAATATGCACCATTTTGTTCGACAACTTTTTACCATTTTTTCCCTAGAGACATTATTCCAGTGTAGTGTGAAACTATGCTAGTTTCTCGGCTAAAAACTGCCACAAGTAATATTTACAGTCTTCTCTTGAAGCCAACTTTACTCTATTAAGGGAGTTCTGCATTGACCAAAACAAATGATATCCCGATGGTGCAAGGTCAGGGCTGTATTGTGGATGCATCAAAACTTTCCAGCCAAGCTCTCCCAGTTTTTGCCGAGTCATCAAATATAAAGTGTGGTCTAGCGATGTCCTGTTGGAAGAAGAAGCCCTTTCTGTTGTTCAGTTCTTGGTGATTTTTTCGATTGCTTGCTTTAATCTCATCAGCTGTTGACACTAAAATGTAGAATCAATCGTTCGACCAGGCTGGATCAGCTCATAGTGGAGGATTCTTTTTCAATCCCACCCAACACTCGGCATAACCTTTCGAAGCAAATCCCGACTTTGCGACCATTTGTTGAGCTTCACCACGCTTGGACCATTAAATTTTTCACACATTATTGCCGTATTTGATCCACTTTTTGTCTCCTGTTACAATTCGCTTCAGAAATGGTTCGATTTCGTTTCGTTTCAGCAAAGAATCGCCGATGTTAATTTGGTTCATTAAATTTTTCACAAACAATTCATTTGGTAACCAAACGTCGAACTTCTTTATGAAGCCAGTCTTTTTTAAACAGTTCAAAACCGTTTCATGATGAATGTTAAGTTCCTTAGCGATATCACGGCTGTTTATGTTTTCATCGATAGGTCGACCAGTGCGAGGTCATCTTCAGACTGCTGGTTTACTTGATGTAAAAATTCCGTCTCTTGATCATCGGATTCGCAAAAAAATTCTCAATGATATAAGATAAAGATCTTCTCTCAGAGCTATTCAAAATCTTAAGACAAATTTAATGGCTCTTTTTCGAACAACCTGAAGCTTCAGCTTATTTTAAATTCCTTGAGGCTTCCAAAATTTAAAAAGAAAGAGAAGTGAGGAAGCATGCCTCAAAATACAAATGCAACCTAGCATATCTTCCTCAACAGGGCTTGCAATTATTTACATTTCCTTTAGTGGTAGTAGTTTTGACAAACACCTACACGCAAAAACAAAAATAAATGAGCTGTTGTTGCAACACTTTCGTGCACAGCTTAGCGCTAAAACATATTTACATGGGCAAGTCCGATTTTTTACACTTTTTGCGGCGCGCGCGCGAAATGATATCTTTAATCCTAAATAATGCGCAACATTTCCGCGCATCAAATTCGCTTGATTACACCCCCACAATGTGGCAATAGCCAAGGAAGAAGAAGAAGTGCAAAAAAAAAGACTTCTTCACTGCCTACAAGGGCCTGTTGTTGTTTGCAGTTGATGTTGCATGCAACAGTGATGCGCTTATTCGTTTAAGCCGCATAAAGCGCAGCAATGAGTTTGATTTTGATGTGGCTCATGTCAGGCTGCACGTTTTCCGTACTCACTTGCAGCCGCACATACATATATTTGTATATCCCTTTTTAATTTCTTCTTAGCTACACCTTTTCTGCCTTCTCCTTTCGCCGTTGCCTTCTGCGTTCGGCTGGCAGCTCAAACCGCAATGCTTTCACGCTTAAATGATTTAATTTCGACTTTGCCATTGACGTCGCACGAACAATCCGTTGCATGCAGGCACGCATGCGCACATACCACGCACTGCTCGCACAAAAGCTTTTAATTTATCCTTTTTACCGCTGGCAGGTAAAATACTCATAAAATTCGAAATGAGGCCGCTGTCGTCTGTGGCTAAGGCTTCACGTGTTTACGTGTGTGCGTGTGCCTTCGAGTGGCGTTCGCTGCAGGATGATCTTTCTGGAGCGCTTGATGAAATGCATCCTTATATGAAGTAATTAATTCGCAAAAATGCGACACCCAGCAACAAAGCCTCCACGTCACATACACAAAGGTAATGTTTTCAAAGAAAATAAGTACATTAAATGTGTGTATGTGTGTTTGTGTCTGAGGGGGGAAAGAAGTTCCTTGAATGGGTTTGGAGAAATTGTAGGTTGTTCAGGAAATGCGTAACACTAACTGTATGGAGTGCTGCATAGAGGGGAGGCACTAAACACTGAGAAAAATTCGTGTCAGTTGAAGATAATTTCTTATAGTTGCTTAGTACAAGTGTTAGTATTGTTATATAATAAATTCTGGCTGTTGGATAGGGTCTGTTATGAGATCGCATAAAATCATGATAAACATTTCTCTTCAATTTAGATCTAAATAGTGAATGATCTCTTAGGATCTCATATGGTCCTCACCTTTGAATCATCTTCGTATATATAAGAACAAGAAGTCGGACCAAGTTACCTCGGTAGACTGCCAATTAGAGGTGCGAGAGTTTGCTGGGACCATGTATTTAAATGTCGCAAATGATCGCGTAGTTCATATCCTACATAGGATTGAAGGAGCTGGAGGTAGTTGACTTCCCAAGGACCGCGTGAGTCATATCCAGCTTGCTGGTGCGAGATTCACTCCGGACAGCAGACACAGTCATAAGATCTTTTCACAGCAGCTGACGAAACATTACTTTACTTGCAATACTTCTTCTTAATTGGCGTTGGCACCGCTTACGCGATTATAACCAAGTCAACAACAGTGCGCCAGTCGTTTCTTCTTTACGCTACGTGGCGCCAATTGGATATCCCAAGCGAAGCCAGGTCCTTCTCCACTTGGTCCTTCCAACGGAGTGGAGGTCTTCCTCTTCCTCTGCTTCCCCCTGCGGGTACTGCACTTGCAATAGACCAGAGACTAAATGATAGGTGAAATAAGGGTCATCGGGCTGCACCTCCACTCTACTTGAAAGATGACGACCTTCGTTTTGTAAAAAAAATCTCCTAAGACCAAGTGCTCAACTGCTAGACCCCTGCACAGTAGTGCTTGAGTGCAAGCTGAAGGAGTTTCTGCGTTGTTTCGAGAACGTCAACGAAAATAGGTCCACTGGTATATGATCCCACCAGAGACTAAGGAATAGTTGAGACAAGACAACGTCGTCTCTATGGAAAAAGATTTGACCTCGTGTTGTTTCGTTTTGTTTCGCAACTTGAAAGAACAGTGGTCAGACCAAAATTTAAGTTGAATGACGAAATTATCATATCCTCGGAATCCGCCTGTGCTGATCTATAGAAAGGATTTTATCAGATGAGCTAAAGAATTTGAAGATTCAAAGTCAGGGAGTTAAAAAAGAATTATTTTCACAGATATACCGCCATCTAGTCCCACAGAAGCTACTCATTTTTCGGAACCGCCGATACCGAACCACTATAGCATATGGCTCCAATACGAACTGAAGGATCCGAATAAAGTGCTTCTATGGAAATCTTTTTCATTTGACCAATATCTTCAAGAAATCTCCGAAGAAATTATTGAGATCGGATCACTATAGAATATAGTTGTCTTTTATGGGGTCTTTTGTTTTTGTGAGTATTATAGCTTAGGTTCAACTGACTTGCCTGTTGCTTCCTGTCTCACAGTGTATTTATGGCAGAAAAGTGCGTGGTCGCTGCCTTCAATAAACATTTTTATGCCATTTATACCATCTCTCCATTACCCACTTACGGCGGGCATTTAGTTTTGCCACATGCCACACAACACCATATCACACCACACTGCAGTGGAGAACAAAAGCACTTGCAACTGACTGCACAATTGCTGCGCCTACGTCACCAATTCACTCCATCACCGGTGGTTGTCTGTCGGGTTTGCGTGTTGTACCTGTTGTACGTTTACGTCGAGACGAATGCTCTGAGGGATTTTTTAATTCTTTGCGCATTTTTTACTGGGTGTGTTGCAGCGTCATGCAGTTCGTTTTGTTGGCTGGCATAGTGTGGCATTACATTAAGTGTATTCCGCATTATTCGTTTCACCTACGCCCACTGACCGACCGACAGATCAGCCCAGACGCAGCGCTGCACAGCGACCGCACAACTGACGAACGAGCGCTGTTGTTGGTTTCTGGTTCTTTATGTTTAGTTGCAATGGTTGCGGTGGTGTTGGTGGCGTTAACGTCAGTTGCAACGTTGAGCCGCGCCAGCGACTATAATATGTGCTTGTATGTATGTATGTATGTATGTTTGCAATGTTGAAGCACTTTGAATGTTTGTTTATTTTCCTGAATGCTCGATCTCTTTGCGATCATTCACCAATGAATGTTTTTTGCTTTTGTTGCAGATATTTTTTGCTTTCAACTGCTTTTTGCTGTGGCAACGTCACTGCCTGCCAACGTGTAATTATTTTATTTTGTTTGAATTTGGGAATTTTATATGGCATCGTCTGACATGCTCAATTGCCAAATAATAAATAATTAGTCTTCTGCAGTGTTGAAAATCCAAAATCCGTAATCTGAAAACTGCAATGCTGCACATGCGCAAGCCGTCGCCTTTTTTGTGGCTGATTTTTCGGTCGGTTTGCTTGTCCAGGTTATTGGGGCGTCAGTGTGTTGACGTGATGTTTACTTTGGCGAGTAGCAGGCGAGTAAAAAATAAAAAAAAAAACAAAGACATTGTGATTGTGGCGACAGTTTAACAGTGGCTCAAAGACATAATAACTCATAAATATTTTATATTTTATGAACTTATTTATTTATATAAAAATTGAAAGTATATTTTTATATTTTTGTAGGAAGTTAAGTTCTTAAGGACGGCCTTAGTACTAGTAAGCTGTGGAACCTTAAGGCATATATAGTGTCAGTGCGTCATCTTGTTCTTGTCTTTTCAAACGCATTTAGCTTTTTCTTAGCACAGGTCAGCAGTTTCTTTCCCAAATTTCGCAGTGTGGGCCTGGAAGGCTGCTCTTTTCACTGCCTTTTCTGTTTTCTAAACGAAATGAAGAAGGTCTCTATGATCTTTACTTTTAAAAATCAGATAAAAAATGCTTGATTTCTCTCTTAAGGGGTTATATGGGTTTAGGGGTTTACATCAATTTTTATTCTCTTATTAAATTCTACAATACCATTTGGAATATTGTCCTAAATTTTCAAGTTGATTTGAGTAATAGTTTTGGAGATACAGCTTTCAGAATTTGCTTGCTAGAGGCTAGTTAGGCTAAGTGGACGGTATTTAAACGCGTTTTTATCGAAACTGTGTTTTTGAAGTCGGTTGGCAAGATTTACTACTCAGCAGAACTACTACTACTCAACCGATCTTCATGAAGTTTCGAGATACAACTCTTAAAGACTTGGACGAAGGGTTTTTCTGCGATTACGACAATTTCAAAACAAAAAATGTCGCGAAATTTTCATTGAAATTTTTTTTTTGGAAAAATGTCTGCCAAAAATCCAATTTTCAGTTTTCTACCTTCGTCCAAATTCTAAGCTAAGGTTTTAACTAAAAAAACTATTTTTTTCACTTCAGATGACCCTTAAAGGAGTTATTTTGCCATCGCGGGCGCATCTTTTTTCCGAGGGGTCATGGGAAATGGCGTCGCAATGGCAGAGCTTCAAATATTTTTTTCCGAAAATTTCAGAGCTTCTTTGTTAATAGTTTATATTTGTAACAATAAAATATTTAATTTTTTATATGCGAAAAAATTTGTTTTAAAAGGGTTAACAAAAAAATGGGGTACATAATCCCCAGTTCTACAGTGCACTAAATTTGAAAAACGTAATCAGTAGCTGCCTAGAATTCGTTCAACGTTTAAGAGTAGAGAATCGAACATGTTATACCTGTTGTTCGCAATTGGCAGCACTGCAATAGAACTGTCGAAAATTATATTTGTTTGGAAGCTCTCAGTTTTTTGATCGTCCACCTTTACGAAAACAAATATTGAACTAAAACTAGAATGAATAGTCTTGGCGGAGAATGCTTCTATTAGCATTAAATAATATTCCAATGGTCTAAGATATCCTAATACTCTCTACTATCGATTTTAACTCGATAACTTTATGTTACTTTTATATCTGTGGTGAATTTCTGAAAGGAGAGCATCGTTCAAAGGCCTAGGAAAGAAGTGGCGAGGCGATGACGGCTAGTACATCACACAAAGCTCGAACGTCGACTTCACAGCTGATAATAAATTTGTAGCCTATATATGTTTGTGAGGTGTATGTACCTAAAGATTTAAATACACTAAATCTTGAACATTGTATTTAGAGTATTGGCCACATAAAGAGAAAGTAAACTTTAAAGTGGAAGGTTTTGCGGGTTTTTATTTATGTTCTAGAAGTGGTTGAATATTATTGTTTTGCATAACAGTGATAATAGTCTTGTTCTACACTTTACTAGAGTTTGATTACTACCTCGAAGAAAATTTAAGAAGTTAATAGAATTATTGCCACAAAGAGCGAGCCTACGAAAAAATAAAGAAACAGCAAGCTAACAAAAATTAACTAATAAATGACGAAATTATAGTTTTGGCAATCATCATATGATTAATGGGTTGTCTAAGAGTATGCAGTAATTATGTCATCATAATCTTTTAACCTATTAATTGTTAGTAGAAGTAAATACTTTGGAAAAAATCACTCATACGCCCCTGCAACAAAATTTTTTCGTGTATAACTTCAGTGAAAATGTACTTTTGAGTACTGAATGTAAGGCCAAAATTAATATTTGCATTTACACCTTTTTTATATACTTTCTACCAATACACTTTAGTCTTTACTTATATGCTAACTATGAAAATGATCTACACATGTCAGAGTCTTCGAGAGAAAATGAAATCAAATCAAGTTCTTGCTAAGCACTTTTTTATTATTTCATTGCTCCATTTGAAAAATATTTCTGTTAGTAATAAAAAATTGCTAGGTAATTGTATAAATCCAAGCAACTCTCGACACACCTCGCCTCTCTTTCTCTCAAGCAGCCGCTTTACTCACAATTATAAGTAGAATTTTTAATTAATTAAATAAATTAAATAACAGATTTAATTTTTGTGTATTCTTGCAACAGAAATGGTCCACTGTGCTATTTTTGAGCCATGCGCTTTTTTTTATTTCCTACCAATGTTGACGGCTTCAACGTAAAAGAGCTGTAAATCAAATATTTGCGTTTGAGTTGAAGGAGGATAACCGTTTTTTGGGAATGAAATAATTATTTACTTTCTTCAGCAACTCCTCGATGCTATTAAATGCATACCAGGCGCAGAGCTTTGAAGGATTGCGTGCGCATAACAAAAATAACTGAAGGGTGGGTAAAGCCGCACAGTATATACATATAAACTCTGAAGAGAGAAAGCGACGTTGACCTATATAACGCGACTTATTATGCTAAAATCTATACGAAGAACAAATTATATAAACTATATATACCAATTTGAAGCGCTCATCTTACACAAAAATTGAACAAAGCACAAAGGAATCATAATTCATGCGGTTTTAAGCCAGCAAATTTTCGGATTTCCGCCAACACTTTGGCCCAAACAGCAACATCAACAACAACAAGTGATACGTATTACGTATTCTAGTAAAAAAAGCAAATGCAAATCGCATTATGTAATAAAAATGCTTAAAAGTAGCAGCAGCAGTAATAAAATGTTGCTAGCACGCTCAACATGACAATTGACAACAAGCAACATTTGTTGCTAGACGCTTAATATTTATGAGCATGCGCTGAGTCATGGCAGTGTATGTAGGTGGGCAAGTGCTTGCGTCCATACACATAGTAAGTGCATAAAATTTTGTCTGACCTTAAGCCGAAATAAATTGCTCAAAATCGCATCATCTCCCCGCAACACCCGCCAGCTATGTTTATAAACATTTGACGCTGCTTATTACGTGTGGCGGGCACAAAATGCAAACATGACGCGGAAAAAACAAGACAACCAAAAATGTGCTGCTTCAACGCAGTAACATCAGTTGCTACAACAACAACAATAATATGTGTAAGTGTTGCAAGTATTGTACAAATGTTGCGCATACAAATGTTTGGTGCGAGCGAGGGGGCATGAATGTGTGCCTAAGTTTGGGAGGTGTGCGCACTTATTGTTGTCGTACAAGTAAACAGCGACAACGACAACTACAATGCCAACAATAATAGCAACAAAAACAACAACAACTGGTAAACAGCAATATTAACAAGCGCAGCAAAACAATTGGCTTATTCCATTTGTTGGCAACATTTTCACAAAGGCATATGTTGCCATTAAACCCATACACACGTACATATGCTGTTATGTGTGCATGTGTGCGTTTGGCTAGTCAAACAAATGACAACAGCAAAATCTATTGTAGTACAACTCGTGTCGTTTACCAGTTGCCAGCTTGTTGCTATTGTTGTGCTACTGTTGTTGTTGTTGCTATTGTTACAGCTGTTATATTACTGTTTTATTGTTGCTGCCGGCTGCCGACTGCTGTTGCTGTCATTCCTTTGCCATCGCTAGCATTCGCATGGCATTGCTTACCCCACAGCGCTGCTGTGGTATTGTTGCAACTCTATGTTGCACACAATTATGCGCTCATATATGCAAATTTTCAGCGCATTGCCAGCAACAGACGCTTTGCATCTTCGACTATTTGTTGCATTTGCATAAATTTTTGTTTGTCTGCATAGCAACAACAACAACATGCAGTTATTTATTTTTCGCTGTTTATCTACTTGCCACAACGTCATACAGGTTGTTATTTGTGCAGCCACACTCTGCACGCTTGTTTGTGTGTGCGTGTGCTTTGTGTTGTCTGGCACTTAATGCCGCAATTTGACTGGGTAAAAGGGTCTGGCCTTGAAAACTTTATAAACTCATTCTGATTGCTTGGGGTAGACTCTGTAGCAGCGCTTGCAGTGATTTACGAATTCCTTCAATTTGGCACGATTTTGGCGTTACAGCAGAAAGGATTAGCTCTAAATTCCTGCAAGCTATACACCAGCTGATCTGGCGAATATTGGTCCGTTAAGTGATCGAATGCAATCATTTGACGTTTGATGTTGTTATCAACCAAAATATTGAATAATCTTCTGATTTTTATTTCGCGGATTCCTGGTTGTTGCGGTCTTATGTAGCTAGACCGATCGCTCGTCATCACAAGTTGTCATTTTGACTTGGCTCTGGGACCATCCGACACCCGTGTATATCTGTGGCGGACCTGGATTGTTCCAGCGCTACATTCATCAGAATAGCTTATACCCATTCGCTGATGAAGACCGTGCTGGAAGACCTGCGACTTCGATAAACACCGACAATGTGATTCGTGTGCTCAAAGATTTGAACTCAAACCGTCGATTAAGTATTCGTTTAATTGCCCAGATATTAAATTTATCATGGTCCTTGGTTCATGCGCAAGGTGTTTGCGAAGGTGGTCCCTAAAATACTCACTTTCTTGTGAACAGCTACCTAACCAAGGCCTGCTTCCCAACGCTTCCGCAGGCGCCCTACAGCCCAGATGTGGCTCCCGGACTTTTTTTCTTGCCTGAAAAGGCCGATGAAAGGCAAGCACTTTGAGACAACAGAGGAGATACAAGCAGTATGGACCTCGCTCTCAAGGCTATTCCGGAAAATGCCTTTCGTAACGCCTTCAATGCTTGGAAATCGCGCTAGCAGCATTGCATCGACGCCGAATGAGTTTATTTTGAATTTTTTTAAAGAACTGTAACGATTGGTTCAATTAATTTTTTTCAACTTCTCCGAATTAATTTTTTTTTTTTTTGGGTTTAAATGAAGCTAAAATCTCACGATCCTAAAATTATATGGTATGACACAATGTGATTGGTAGCACTGGAAATATACGACTGCAACGACATCTACGACAAAATACGAAAATACTTTTTCGACTACCCAATAGTTTGGCTTGAATAGAGCAGAGCTTAGCGGACTTACTTTGGCCCAAAAATTAACTGAAAACACCTCTCTTATTCACTAACCTGAACTTCTAGGAATTGTTCAGGGAAGTTAAATTATTTCACATAAGATCTAGGTACTTTTTTTAGTTACTTTCAGTGAAGATGGGTAATGATGTTTTTCAAGAAATATGTTAAGCGACGAACACTTGTGCCCTTTATGTAAGTTTATTTGCAAATTTCATAAGCAGAATACAACAATAATAGCGGTGTGTCTATTAATATGCATAATTATTCTCTCAGCTTCGTTGATCTTTGCATGGGGTGGGGATGTTCTGAACAGCCAAGGTACAGGCAATAATTTTAAAGAATACGTAGGAGCTTAATATACAAATATTTATATAATCAAATTATTATCTACAAAAATAAGCCGATCCAATATGAAGATGGATGAATGCATTAGTGCTGATAAACTATGGTATGAACAAGTTTTTGTAACAACAATAACAAATCAAAAAGTGCTGAGAGTGAGAGCTAGTGAGCATAATAAAGCAAAAATACGTTATCAACAAAAAACAACAACAACAAGATTATCATATTCTCCACATGTCTCCAACGACAATAAAAGCGTCTGCTGGCACGCAAACACATTTATACGATAGACAACGAGCCGGACGAGCGCCACATGCGAACAAGTGTATACCTATTCAGTCAGTACTCAGTGTTCGACAAGTGCGGAGCGCAAAAATACAAAGTTCATATTATCGGAAAATAATACTCAATTATCAGCAGAAAAATGTCCAGAATCGTGAAGAAATTGGTCAGCACCGCCAACGCCGCCAAGCCTGTGGCACCGTACAAGTATGTTATACGGAGTTATTACTGCAATTACCAGCGCATTGGTGGCGACCAGCCAGCATTAAGAACATATTGACACTTGTCAAAATAAGCCATTAAAATTATTAATCTTATAAGCGAACGTTGACCACCAGCGCGCCACCAAATGCACTTACGTACGTATGTACACGAACATTAATTATTCTTTCTGCTTCCAATGCAGTCAAGCGGTCATTGCCGATCGCACTCTCTATGTATCCGGTTGCTTAGGCCTGGACAAAGACACGATGCAATTGGTGCCGGGCGGCATTACGCAACAAACGGAGGTGGCCTTGAAGAACTTGGTGGCCGTCTTGGAGGCCGCCGGCTCGAGTGTAGATAATGTGGTCAAGAATACGATATTCGTAAAGGATTTGAATGACTTTGGCGCGTTCAATGAGGTGTACAAAAAAGGTGTGTACACACGAGCGGATGTATAATTATATTTCAGTTTCTTATCGCCAGTATAAAGCAATCATTAATTGTCGCTTAATTGCCGAAAATCGAAAAGCAAATATACTTCAGCTTATCAGTTTCATCAATAGTTCAATAGTAACAGCATTTAGCGCAACTGTTTTGACTTGCTTACGGACGCGTTTATTGTTTATGGCGGCCGATTTCATACGTGATTATAATGTGTGTCTCTGCTGTCTCAGTTTCTGCGCTCTTCGCGGCAAATGTCTCCACTAATTTTAACTCTCCCTTCTTTGTTTTTGTTTTTTCAGTTTTCTCCAAAAACTTTCCCGCCCGCAGCTGTGTGCAAGTAGCTCGCCTGCCTCTCGATGCTTTGGTCGAGATCGAGAGCATCGCTTTGATCGGTGATGTCGTTATTGAGTCTTAATTTTTAAATTCGTTACAAATTAAGTTTAAATAAAAATTAACTCTGTTGTGCAACGAATTTAATAAATACAAAGTTTCTAGTATTTTTTTTTGTCTTATTGTTGTTTCGCTTTTTCAGATGTGGATCCAATTCAATGCTCCCATTTATGATGACTTTCTGGTTAGTTAAACTTTTTATGATGCGCTAATAAAATAAAAATAACAAAAAACTGTTAATTGTTGTTGTTGATGATAAATGTGCCGGCAGGAATCTACCTAGGCATTTTAAAACTTGTTATAAAACTTTAAACTTTAGAGATTTTGACAGATCGAGCTAATATTAAGGAGAAAGATTTCTTATAAAGTGTTCCCAAAAAAAAATCAAACGTTAACTTCTTTGTATGGAAGCTATATGCTGTAGTAATTCGATCTGAAATCTGAAAAAAATTTGAAAAAAAAGATTATGTTATTACCGGGGAGCCTGCTTTATAGGCTTAAAAAAAACGAGTTTTTTTCTAATTTTTTTTAGAGGGAAAGAAATAATTGATTAAAGCGAAATTTCTAGGGTTAATAGAACATCATTCACAAATTTTTTGCATACGAAATTATTGATATTCTGCCCTCGGAAAGCAATGCATCTCGCATGTACATTTGTCGTACGGCAAGCAGGATACAAGTCACAGTTTCTATCGGAAGCAAAAAATTCAAAAATGTTTGTATTTTTTAATAACATATCTTCAAGCTAAAATAAAAAAATTCCAAAAAAGTGTAAAATTTTACAATTTTTTTGTTTTTAATTGAAAAAAAGTGGTTTTTGACCAAAAAATTTTTACTTTATCTTGTTTAAAAATATATTCAAACTTGACTTTTCTTAGTTTTTTTTTTTTAGTTTAAATAGAAGATAATTTAATGCCAAAGATAATAAACTTTGCCCCAATGCAATGCGACATTTAGGTTTTTTCTATCCTGCCCGCCAATTAAGAAAAATCGTAAGAATGCAAAACGGAGAAATCGCGCGTCAAAGTTTTCGCTTTTTGCCCAAGCGCTAATATATCTGCTGGACGCTCGGTCACTATTTCCCTTCTAGCTTCGACAATATTTCGAATTCCAATCTATAACTTTGGGGACAATATTAGATTATTTTTAAAGAGATTTAAGCAAAAAAAAAAATCGATTTTTTGAAGCTTCTAAAGCAGGCTCCCCTCTAAAATTCGGCACACTCAGCCTAGCCTCGAGCAAACAAATTAAGCCATATTTTATGTCAAATTTCGTGAAGATACCGCGTCGAATGTGAAAGTTTTCCATACAAGCCTTGATTCCGATCGTTCAGTTTGTATGGCAGCTATATGTATGTATTAGAAAATAGTGCGTCATATAGTTTATATGAAGGCTGCGAAATTATTAGCGCTAACCTGCAAGGATTCTCTCACGTATGTATATCTAAAGTTAAATAAATATTTGTATATTACCGAATAAGGTGAAAGGCTGAGCTAGTGTTCGACTCTCAATAATAAGCCTTCTATTAACAAATATTTACATAGTTATTGGCTACTATTAGAGAGAATAGCATTCACCAATTTCTATTTGTAAATATTTGGAAACCTGACTAGGAAATTTTTTAATGTAAATACAGTACCTAGGTATGGTTGGTTGGTTGAACAGGGAGCTGCGTGAGCGTCAGACCGAAGGCGGCCATACTTAGACCATCATGAACCCATTTTTCTCCCAATTGCAACCAAATTAAGCCTTATCCATCAACTCAGTGGATTTGGTAAAAAAAAAAAAACCCATTATTTTCCATCCCAAATGGACCGTCTCATACGGCTGAAGGGTTGGTTTCAACGTCACATTATTCTCCGCGCATGCTGTTAAAACTTGACCTTAAGAATAGGTGCCCTGTGATATCTCCTATAATGTTACTAAGCTCTATTTTGCCTAGAAGTGGGAGCTTTTTGGTCTGTCCACCATCAACACTACTTCATAGTTATTTTGCGGTATGCTCTGTGTTGTTACTGTTCCAAGACCTGAAATGTTCCTCTAAGGTTTATTGCTTCAAACTATCTAACTAAAATAAATAAGTGAGAGAGTATTTGTCATCCTAAAATTTGTAGAGAATTCCTACAGAAAAAGTTTTCAAAACAAATTATTTTTCTATTCGGTAGTCGAAAAAGTCTTTTTACCACTTTTCCGCTAGAGACATTATTCCATCCGTGTAAAACTGATCTGGTTTCTTGGCGTAAAACTGCAAGAAGTAATTTTCACAGGTTTCTCTTGAAGCCAACTTTACTGCATTAAGGGATTTCTGCATTGACCGAAACAATTGGAAGTCCGATAGTGCAAGGTCAGGGCTGTATGGTGGATGCATCAAATCTTCCTAGGCAAGGTCTCCCAGTTTTTGCCAAGTCATCAAAGTTGTGTGTGATCTACCATTCCTGATGTAAGACAAAACCGTTTCTGTTGATCAGTTCCGGCCGTTTTTTTCGATTGCTTGCTTCAATCTCATCAGTTGTTGACAGTATACTGTAGAATCAATCTTTCGACCAGGCTGAAGTAGCTTATAATGGATAATTACTTTCCAATCCCATTAAACACTCAGCAAAACCTTTCGAGGTTTGGACCATCCTTTCGCACATTACTGTCATATTTGGTGCACTTTTCGTTTTCTGTTACCATTCGCTTCAGAATTGATTCGATTTCATTTCATTTCAGCAAAGAATCGCAGATGTTAATTTGGTTCAATAAAGGGGGGTGTAAGGTATTTTTTTAAATTTTTTTTATTTTATATTAATGTAAAATGTTTTAAGATTATTCTGTGAAAATCTGAGAGCAAATCAAGCAAAATTGACGGAGATATACACATGTAAGTCTCCGCCCTCCGATTTGATTGTGAGCGTCTGTGAAACTTTAAAAGTGTTTTTCCCACAACTCACGTTTTCAAAATCGGTGCCCCTCATAACTTCAAAACTACTGCACCAATCCTTTTGGAAATTTAAACACTATTTCTGTACATATTTTACGAGGTAACGCTGGAGAGTTTTTTTTTGTTCATAATTTTAATTTCCCAATAACAAATTAGCCGATTTTTTCCCAAAAAATGAGTTTTTCACTTCAAAGACCTCGAAAATATTCAAATATTGAAAATTCAAAAAAACCCTTGCAGCGTTACCGAAGGAAAAATATTATCTAATAAATGAACTTTAATTTTTTGATTTCGGATGATCCAGCAACGAGTTATGAGGGGTACCGTAATTCAACTTTTTTTCGATACCCGTCCGGACAATTGCTGCCATCGCCGTATTTTTTAATATTTCTTTGTAAAAAATTGATAAGACATTTTTACAATGTCATACTTCAATGTACCATTGATTAGATAAATAATTTTTAACTGTGTTGTCAGAAAAAAAATCACAAAAACATGGCTTTTTTCGTATGATTTGAACTTAATAGAAAAGAAATATACATATGTATGTGTCTATTTCTATTTCCCAAAACTTCAAAGAAAATGCCATGCCTATAGCTTTCGGCATCGCCTACACTTGGCACAAATTTCGACTTTCACAGCCTGTCGCCGCCTGCGAAATTATGGCTTGACACATTAAACTGAAATGTTGAAAAATGCGAATGAAGCCAAAATATGCATTTTAATGTTGTAATTAACAAAACTGTTTACATGCGCACAATATACAATGTAATTAATTTAAATCGCCGCTTTAACTCGCAATTATGTTCCATAAATATGCGCCGAAACATGCGAAACACATTTGCCGAAAATTTCGAAAAGTTCGACACAGGAAGCTTAAACACGCATGTGTCGTGTTGGTGCGTCTGTTTGTCTGTTTATGGATGCCTTACAGCGCCCACACAGTGGGTGATCGGTAAAAAAAAAGAATAAAAGTTTCAAAAAATGAAGAAAAACTGTAGATGTCCTAAAGGTAAGAGCGTGGCGAACACAATGAAGGTTGCACCTTCAGTGAAACTGATGCAACATGCTGTTACCGTTGTCGCTGTGGCACTTTCATTACGAAAATAAACACAAACACTTGCGTGTTATGCACAAAAATTTAAAGAAAAAACAACGAAATATAAAAATTTCAATGATTTCGAGGACTGCTTGCATTTTATTCAATAAAATTTTTAAAATTATCTTAATTTTTTGGAATTTTTTTGGCGACTTCAGCGTGATATATGACACATTGCAAACGTTGACAATGATGATCTCTTCACCCACAACCAATTAATTTGATCATTACGTTGATATAGTGGACGCGCTAAAGGATATGACAATGTGCACACAAACGCATGCGCACAGTTGCCAGCATAAGAGGAGCATGCATGTTGATGGCGAAGAATGAGAAATAACTTGGCCGACTTGTGAGCATTTAACTATATATTCATATCGAATACACTTATTTATATGCATGTGTGTGCGTGTGTCTTAACATGCAAGCTTTGGAGCATTGGGATAACCATTGCCGAGGCTGCGAGATATCCATGGAATTTTTATGATTATGTTGGCTGGTGAAAGTGCACATAATTTACAAGAATAACAACGGCACACATGTACGTGCGTGTGCGTGTGCGGCAAAACAACAAACTTGCAATATGCACAAATGAAATGTGAAGCCCTTGACGTGGCCACATACATACAGACAGATGTATGTACAGAAATGCCTTAAAACGTCTTATCATTGCGCATAAATTGGTGAATTGTATTTACTGACATTCGAGCGAGAATATTCGGCAAATTAATATTGAATTAAATTTTATCGGCGTTTACGATCCGCTTAAGTAACACATTCGCCTGCTGGTTGCATACCCACATACGCACATACATACCTACATTTGAACACATGTGCCAAGCTTCGAATTTTATGCTCGAAAGTACTGCCGAACACAGGCATGAACGTGTAATAAAATCCCAAACACAAGCCTCGGCACTGCCCAGTAGCCTTAACGTTTTCCTGCTATCTCATCAACCGATCTCAAGCAGTGCGATTGTCGCAGGAACAGTGTTTTGAGACGAATAAAAATTGTGCAATTTTTTTTTTAATTTTCGAAAATTTTATAAATTTTAAAGAAGACTCATATTAACTTTACATAACACATTTTTACTAAGATAATTTTTTTTTAATATTTAAATGCTTTTATTGAAGGAATTGAAATTGAAGCGGGTCAATTATTTGAGAGAGGCTATTTGATATGATAACCAATAAGATCTTTTTATGAATAGAACAGCTAAGTCAATCCAATATTTAAGTTAGGCTATATAAATAGTAGGATCCTAAAATCGGAATGCTTCACGTCAGTCTGGTTTACCGGTGGTATTTTAACTAGTAATCGTTTTCAAAAATTTTAACGTTTTATGTAGCAGACTTTTTCACGAAGCTTACAGCTACTTCATTATCAAACTCGTTTGGGTGCCCTTTCACAGCGTAATCACTGACAACTGCAAACCCGATGAACTCCCTATGAACTCCCTTGCTCATATCAGAATGGAACCGAGTTCGCGTCTTGCGTTCCAGCACCAGGCCAATTTACATCGAGTGGGCTTATTAGACGTTTTTGATCTAGGTAGAGATCACTTAACCGCAATCGTAGTTCGTACTGTGCACAGTCCAATAGGTATACATGTCAAAGTTTTATGGAAGAAGCTGATGTGGAAACATTCAGGCATTTTTTCCTCCTTTTCTTTTTTTCTAGTATATATGAGCTTTTAGGTACCACAATGGACCGGCGTTCTGAGCTATTTAAGGGTAATTTCTCGTAGGATCGTCATCTTAACCTAACCTAACCATAAGAGCAACTCCAAACATTTTAGAACTTTTTTTTTACATAACGTCTTTATTATTTGCTATTCGACTGGGAATTAACAATTTTGTATTGAGTTTCCACGGATTCAAGTGCAATGATATGCAAATTTAACCAGTTAAGCACCGGAATCGTTGTTCAGAGTTTTACATATTTCATGATGACATCGAAAAATTTTTCGGTTTCGTCGACTTAAAATGGATTCTTCGGGGTTAAAAATTGTGTGTTGATCTCGGTAAAGGTTTCTAACTTTTAAAGAAACATCGAATGGGAATGTGTATTGACATAACCTCCACGGTTATTTCTTAGTATTGTTTGAGCTCCCTTCCGATCCGGTAATTGTGATGTCAAAATGTACTAGCTCTGGAGGGCTGCTATGTATATTTCTGGCCTAATAATTAGGCTGTTCACGGTAAGGTCGTTATCGGGTTATGTGCTTATTAGATTAAAAATAACCTCTATGTTCCGTGAGCATCCTATGTTGTATGGTTATTTGCTTATTTTTACACAAACAGCTGTTCATTGTTTACAATTTTAGTTCAATGAAATTTGATTTCGGCTTCCGTCCATTTTTTCACCTCCTTTTCTTGCCGGCGCTTTCGTGTTTCTGTAGACACTAAAATTAGGATATATTTGTGTATATTTATTTTGTACTTTGTGATTCTTATTTACTTTTGATAATTTTTGATGCTTTTCGTTGCTTTTTATTTCGGTTTTAATTTGCTGATTGTAAACAAAAACCAGCTTTTAATATCAGATTTTCCAATAAGAAAATCTAAATGGAAATGCCATTCGCTTAGTTTTATTTATTTTTTGTGCTGCCATGTAGTAAAATTCCAACGACTTTCTAACACTGGAAATAAGCAAATAACCACATAATCTGTAAACAAGGGCCTAGGTTGGTCAACTTTGGTTATTTTGTCATACCGCATTTTGTTGTTGTTCACTTAATCACATAACCACATAACCCGATAACCACCTTATCGTGAACAGCCTAAATGAAAATAGGCATATTTATCAATGAAAATGTTTTTTTTTCCGTTGGATTTGGCTCGTCTTGGAAGACCCACACGGTCGATTGCTGTTTTGTTTCGGACTCATACGCATAGATCCATGATTCGTCACCTGTGACGATCTTATAAACGTCTTTTGAAGCACCGCGATCGTATTTTTTCAGCATTTCTTTACACCAATCCACATGAGCCTTTTTTTGAGCGATTGTCAAATTGTGCGTAATCCAACGAAAGCAAACCTTTTTTACGGCCAAGTGTTCAAGCAATATCGAATGTATGCTGCTGGGAGAAATGCATAGGCATGACTCTATCTGAAGGTATGTTACATGACGGTCTTGCATTATCAGTTCACGTACGGCATCGATGTTTTCTGGCACAATGGCTGTTTTTGGACGACCTTCACGGAATTCGTCTTTGAGCGAGCGTCGGCCACGATTGAATTCGTTGTAACAGTTTTTCACAGTGCTATAGGATGGTGCTTCATAGCCATGCAAAGATTTTAGTTCATCGATGCACTCTTGTGATAATCTACGTCGAAAGTTGTGAAAAATGATCGCACGAAAATGTTCACGAGTTAATTCCATTTTTTGAATTTTTTAATTCCCTGTAAATAAAACAACTCACGATTAAATGACAAAACGTTCTGAGTGATGTTATGCTAAAAAATGTCAAATTTTCCAATGAAAATGTCAGATTGCACCTGGCAACACTTAGTGTTGCCTAGGCCAGAAATATATATAGCAACCTATGTAACATAATGGAAATCGGCAAAGTCAAAATCTTTCGGTCGCCCAGGATCTAAATATTGCGCAAAAATTATTTGGAGCCACTTAATAATGACTGGATATGAAAAGAGGCTCTATGTATTGGTACGAGTTAAAGCAAAAATCTCATGGTCCAGATTACCTGCTATGAATCATCGATTCTGTATCATCTGAGACGGATGTTTTTTATTGACAACTACAAACTTTGCTAGGGCAAACAGTGGATTAACGGTCAAGACGATTTTGCTATTTTTATTGGGTCAGAATGAAATCATTTACTAGACCAAGCTCTTAACTTGAGTTTGTACTGTTAGTAACTGGTCCATTTGAAGGAAGCAGTCGACCAGAAGTGGCCAGCGTTGGCTAATAATAGAGGAGTTGTTTTCCATGAAGACAACGGCAAGCCAAACACACATCGATAGTGGCTCGCCATAACCTCCAGGAGCCTGATAGAAAGTTTTAATGCTTCTGCTTATAGGTCGACCCGGCACTAATTGCATATTACCTGTTCCTGTCTATGACGCTGAAGAAAAATTCGACTCAACAGAAACTTGTTGAACTCGAATGCGCAGTTTCTGTTAACAAAGACGAGAGTTTCTATGACAATATTTTAACAAACAAAACACTAAATGAGAACATTTAAGTATACTTTTTTTAAGGGGGTATTCTACTCTAGAAATCAAATTTTGGGCAGGTTTTTTGAATCTTATTTGAAAAAAAAAAACCTAAAAATATTTTTACTATCCATTTTTTATGGTGTTTTTATTGATATCTTAGGAATACAGAAAAAAATTTACAAAAAAATATTAAAAATTAAAATAATTAGAGAGGGGGTGGGCAGAGACAGGTGTAAAAAAATGGCGCATCCTGGCAAAATCAGTCTTTACGTTTCTTTTTTGAAATTCCTGAATTTTTTTTAAAATATTAAAAAGAAAAATTTTGACATGATGCTGGTAGGAACGATAAATGATTATATAAAGAAGGTTCATACAAAATTTCAAGTAAATCCGTTGTATAGAACTTGAGATAATGCCGGTACCGTGTGGAAAAAAGTAGTTTCGAGAAAAACGCGTTTAATGTTTAGCAGACAATTCTAGTGAACACGGACGCCACCTCACAAAATCGGCTGTATCTCCGAAAATAAGTAAAATTTTTGAAAAATCCTTCCAAGGTCATATTTTTGAAAGTCTAAATTTAAATATTATATATGAAAAAAAAATCGAATTTTTCAAAATTCTAGAGTAGAATACTCCCTTAATATAATCATTGCTACTTTTCTGTCTACTATGCTGTATGCTCACCTTAAGAGCGTTGGGAGTCCTAAAAAAGCAGACTATTGGAAAATAATGTTCTGTTTTTCAACTGTGATAACCCACTGTGCCGCTTGACCCGGCTGCTGTACAGTCCTCGAACCCTTTGCGTGCACACATCCGCGAGTGTGTACACATGTTTGTGCAATTGTTTACGGTTGCACTCCATTTTCGCTGCCTTTCATTGCTTTTGTAAGCGATCTTTGAGATTTCACTGTTTTCTCTTATTTTGCGGGCAATTTATTTATTTGCACGCAACTCTTTCGCGTATTAATTTACAATTCGCCAGCAACGGGCCGCCGCCGCTTGTCATAATTAAATTATTATTAATAATTTGTGGAGATTACGTGAAGGCTGCTCAGGTGCGCCCCACAATGCCGCGTTGTAAGCGGTGGCAGCAAGTGTGCTGTGCGCTTTTTAGGACCATAATAAATACATGTACAAATGTATAGATACATATGTATATGTGTGTGTGTTGGGTATGCAATGCGGCGTAAGTGTTTCGACATATCGATGTCCACAATCGGAGGCAGGGCCGACCACGCCAGCAATATGCATATTTAATGCTGACATATGACAGTGAAAAATTTTTAAACAATCACAAGTTAATCACTTTTTATTAATTTCACTTAATTGATTTTTTCAATCCTTGTGTGCATGAGTGTGTGTGTTTTCAAAACCCAAAACAGCAAGCTGCTTGCAACATTGTCAGCATACATTGTAGCTGCAATAAATTGGGGAAATTGAATGCACTGCTTATGTACGAGTGTGTTGTGAAAATACAACAACAACAACATATTTCTGTCTACAACAATAATAAGTCGCGCCAAAATCAGCTTTGTTTCGCAAATCAACGAAAGCAAATAATGCCACAGTCGACACTTGTGAGCACACACACACACAGAAGTATTATATATATGTGTGTGTGTTTGTGGTTGCCACCACCAATATGGGGCAATGGTAAAATCGTGCAACTTGCAACTTGCAGGCCCAGCAAGCGCCTGCCTGCCTGCCTTGCCGCTGTCCTCCTGGCAGCGAGAGATTTTTGTTGAAAGCGCCTTGCATTGCATTGTAAGTGGCTCACCAGCCGCAGCAGCAGCAGCAGCACGATTGGCGGCTACCGTTACACTATGATGCATGCTACGGCGCATCAGCGCGCGCAAATGTTCACAACAACTAGACAACTAGTGAATAGTAACTAAGCCAGTGGTGGCATGATGGTGGCGATGGCGGTGGCAGTTGCAAACACCGGCACCAACCAACAATCACTTTGCCGCTGTGCTAACGCTGCTGAGGTGATGATGATTTATGCAATGGCATCGTTGAAATTTAATATCAAAAACGTTTAACAGCTTCCTGTTGTTGCAGTGTGAACAGGAGCCGCCGCGGCGTTGCCAATGATGATGATGGCATCGCTACTGCCAGCCTGCCTGCCTGCCTTACCTACCTGCTTATTGATGTTGCTGCCGCTGTTGCTGCTATTGTTGTTCTTGCTGTTGCTCCAGCACAATGTTGCGCCGTTGATTTCTCATTTCACCGCGCTGATTTTGAGTGGGAATATTGAAAAAGCGTGATGACGCGTAACGATTTGATAAATCTTTGTGCAACATACTAGTTTCTTACAAAGAAAAATGTTTGTATGTATGTGTGCTTTATATACATACATTTATTTCTCTGTTTACAATAGTAAGTCAGAGGCGTTTAATCCTGGGGAGAGATATTTCGCCTTCTTACTTTAGCTCACCTTCAAACGAATATTCTTTAGCTACCCAGAGGATACTTCGTCTAAGACCGGAAATCATGAGCTTCTTGAACCATATGTAAAAGAATAGTTTCTGGTCACTCCCAAGTGAATGGCGATCAGAGAACTTTCCTCACTTATGTGAACTTCCACTCATGACTCCATCAACAAAACAATTGGGGTTTCCTGGTGTCATGATTTCACTGCCATGGAGCAGCCTGGACAGGTGTTTCCTCCAAAATGGACATCGGTGACTAGATCACCTTTGGGGGTTCTACAAGAGTATGCTCCGGTCTTGAAACCTTCTGTTAGTCGCCGTATCTTTTCGCAGAATTTTTGAGCATTACCACTGTCGGCTGGTTTATTAAGCTCTTGGTACTCACGCATTTCGTCCTCTCTCTTTTTTTCTTCAAATGCCTCTCGCTTTCCTCTTCAGCTCTTGGTATATATCCCATCATCCCCCCACGTGCTGTGGTCGATATTAACTTTACGAGGTAAGCAGTCTGTTTTTTTCCCCCTGCGACACGACACCCCCCATCGTACCAGCAGTTTTGCATTTTCCAAAAAACCAATGGTTTTGGTTGCAGCTGTACGTAAGGAGCTTGAAATGCCACTGTTGCCTTATACCGAGTTGTTGACGAGTGCTCTCAGAAAGCAGGAGTGCAAGACGAATTGAAAATCGTTCGGTTGTCCATTTCGTGCGGGCGCGTATCTTGGCTGCAACAAGATAGTGATCCGAGTCGATATTAGGACCTCGGAACGTACTTACGTCTAGAACAATGGAGACGTGTCTTCCGTCTTCCTATCATAACATGATCGATCTGATTGTTGGCATTCGAATTCGGAGAGAGCCAGCAGGTTTAATGAATTTCCTATGCTGGAATCTAGTCTTACAGATAACCATATTTCGGGCCCCGGCGAAGTCGATCAGTCTCAATCCATTTAGGGACGTTTCATTGTGGAGACTGAACTGACCGACCGTTGAGCTATCTTTCATCACATCGTCCTTCTCTTCCGTTGGGGCGTGGGAGTAAATCAGCGATATGTTGAAGAACTTCGCTTTTATAATAGTGGCTAGACGTTCATCCACCGAAGTGTATGCCAGTACTCGACGACGGAGTCTCTCTCGCACCACGGATGCCACACCGAATTTGCGTTCCTTTATATGCCCGCTCTTAAATCGTAATCCTTAACTTGTTTACGGATATATCATGTTAAGTTAATTTTCACAGTTATTTTTGACGGTGGTCAGTAAGTGAACAGCTGATATGAAACATACAAATGTTCCATTCGCTGCTATCGGCGACTAATAAAATCAATTAAGTAGGCAGAAAACAAATTAATTTTTTTTTTTTTTTTTTTTTTTTAACAGCACATACATGCTTTTATATTAAAAATTTATATTAATGTTAAAAATCGAACTATTGTCCGATGCGTCATTTTGTTTTCAAAACTCCAAATCTTTACACGAATTTAACGCCGCAAGAAATAAAAAAATTCCCATATCATTCACAAATCACTCCCAAAAATACCTCAATTCATATAACACATTAATTAGCTATGAGCTGATATGTCAAACAATCAAAAGCGAGAAGAAAGTCATGCATACTTTCGTTGCTTTTACAACTCACTCGTGATGAACGTCATGATTTCCATGCAATAACGCGCTGCAGCATTTTTTTCTAAAAAACAAGTCGGCAAAAAATGTTGCTTACAATTAAGCCATATGCGCCTTAAAATGTTTCGAAATCTTTTACAAATCTACAAAGCTAGCCAAAATACTTGTGAGAGAACCCTGCCGGCTATGTTGCCGCCTTCCCAAACAACGTATCAAGCCAGCAAGCAAACCAGCGCACCAAACCCAAAACAACCTGCGGCGATTGCTACACCTGAAACGTTTGAGCTAATTAACGTGCAACACTGACAAGCAGCTCCCCACGTTTTCCTAATCCTTATGCTTCTTTTATTTTACTTCAAAAACAAAAAAAAAAAATCAGCGCAACATTGTTGTTGCCATTAAAATACGAGTATAAAGACAAGCACAATCAAGCTTGGCTTATAGATATGTTTAGCTGAGCTTGCATGTAGTTAGTGTTGTTGTAGGAGGCGTAGAGGGAGAAAACGAGCAGCGTAAGTCATCGCTCGCATCAAGTGCAACCACGAAATTATACAAATCACCACAAATAATTTTTTCCCCGACAAATGAAATGTAGAATTAGATTAAATCATTTAAACCGCAAATCACGATTTTAGATTCTCTCGTCTATTGCGTCTATTGTGTGTAAGTAATAGCTCGCAACTTCGATAAGAAAGACATAAGTCTAAAGCTTACAGCGGATCCAACAACCTGTACAAATGGCTCGACTGTGCTCACCATCTGTCTCGCCAACTCGCAGACTGTGCTGCACATTACCCGCGACAGCTGAGGCTGACGGCTTGATGGATTTGCTAGCGAGTTTTGGGCGTAATGGCTGCGAAATCACTGTGGTTTCGCCAGTTAGCAGGCAAAAAAATGCGAATGTCTAAGTTTTTATTTATAGATATACATAGATATGTGCTTCGTGGTTTGAAAGACAGACATGCTATTTTTCGTAAAATATTGGAGTAATATCGCAAATAAAAATATGTATTGTAATGGGGAAGAATCTACGGATGGAGGGTAGTGAATCGCTTACACTAGACCAGTTCAAACTCAATTTTTCTCTTGTGATTCAGTTATATTAATAGTAAACTTAGCCGTGGAAATCTTCCAAGCTATCAAACAACTCATTCAAATCCTTCTTCTTTACTGACGTAGATATCGCTTACGCGATTATAGCCGAGGGAGGATGGGGTCAGGTGTAGAAGTCCACGCAAGTGAGGGAAGTTCTCTGATAGCCATTGGGAGTGGCCAGAAACGATTTTTTTTCATATGGCTCAAGCAGCTCACAACTTCCGGTCCTAGACTAAGTATCCTTTGGGTAGCGAAAGAATATTTGAAGGCGAGCTAAAATGAGAAGGGGAAACATCCCCTCCACAGCTTTGTGCGCTGGGATTGGGACCCGCCACGTAAAAAAGACTACCAATGAAAACTAATCGACAGCCTCGGATGAGAGGCTCATTCAAATCCCAAAAGCTATTACATAGCTCTTACTGTATCGAACCGGTAGTCATTAGTCGAAGGCGTGCAATATATGTATATCATTTATTTATATAGTTTATCTTTTAACTTTACTTGGGATCCCAAACAATATCTCCACAATGCACAAAATCACTATTTACAACAATTAAGCCAGCGTTGCCAAACCAATACGTTTATTGGCCATATCGAATTCGGTATAAAAGCCGCTCAAGAAAGAATCTCCCAAAATCCAATAATCAGTGGTACTCTTTTGAACATCGACCAGACTTGAAGGAAGTGCATAGATTGTGCCGCCAATCACAAATACCATATCCGGCAAAGATTGTGTGGAATTTGCGAAAACTTCCATGAAATGGTTGTAAGCGCCATTAGGCATAAGTATTACACTGCTGCCAGTATCTACAACAGCTTCACAACCATCCTTGCATAGCAGGCGTTCACCGAATTGCACGGTATCCATTTTGATTTGCCAACGATCCTTCTTCGTGAGTTGCACATAGTTCAAATTGCCTTGGTAACGCGAAGTGTCTGAGCCACCCAATATAAGTTCACCACCCTGAACGGACGAGCCATTTGTTGCGAAATACAATGAGAATACTTCTTGTTCCAGCAACTTTTGCGCCCACATATTGTTGAATACTGGCGTAACATCGTCGACCGCGAGCGTTGGAAAGCCCATACCCAAGATACCGTCAAAACCCAGTTGAGTAAATGAGTTATCAACCTCGGTTACGATTTCGGCGAAGACTTGATTCTCCACAACTATACCAGCCACGCGTACCGTGTCCTGAGAGAGATAACCAACTACGCCGCCTTGACTATAGTCCATATAAAAGCCTGTACCGTTGGCGACGTAGGTGCTGGACGCGCTGGAATTGTACTTTTGGTGGCTAAGACACGTTTGACTGCAGGCGCTGCATTTGACCGAAGGCACCCACAAGTTGGAGGAGCCGGTGTCGAAGGACACGAGAAAGTCCTGTGGCGGTGTGCCGATCGTAATTTGTCCATAATATTGCTTATTCGCTTGATTCGTTAGTGATTCATGGCCCACAGTGTCGTTGTCGCTGGTGGTGACTGCGTCCAGCGCATATTTGGCGCGCACGATTTCCGCCTCGGCCGCCGAGTTTTCGGGGGTTCTCTGGTAGTTGGGATTCCTATAGATCGGTATGCGCAGCAAATCGGCCGCGGCTAAAGTTGCGCATAGCGCCAATAGTAGAGTAGTCTTTAACATTTTCAGCTTTTGCTGCGGCGCAAAAAAGAGAAAAGAAAGTGCTATTAAGTTTTCCTGTCTGAAGTTACTTTTTGAATTTTCTCACCTTCAAACCGTTACTCTTAACGATCGAAATAAAATATGCAGCACTTCTCAAGTTCACCGCTTTTATATACTTCTTGTTATCGATTCTTTTCTAATCATTTAAATATTTGTTGTATTTATAAACAAAAATGTCACAAATTTTATAATCGATGAGGCTCCCATGGTTGTTGATTATAGCTAGCAAGAAAAAAAGAAGGCGTGTGCAGTTTAATCGACGACCTGTTTCCGATTAATCGTCTAATTATACGTAGTTGATAATGCAAACACAATTAATATACTCGTTTAATGGAAAATATGATCATGACTAATGAATACTATCGTAGGCCTCCTAAACTCGACACTAGCAATATGAACTGATACTCTGAAATAACTCTTAAGTTTTTTTTTTAAATTTTTCGTAAATTCTGGAAAGCTTTTCTTTCCAATTAACATTTTTTATAAAATATATATTTAAATATCTTATTCCCTTATAAACGTAGTCTTCAAAGGAAAGCTGTTGAAGTCAAAAATAGACCAGTTTGAAAATGTGTCTACCGATTTGATTGATCACTTTTCGATATCTTAAATAAAAAACGTAAAAATATAATGATAAGAAAATGCATTTTGAGTACACTTCACTTAGCCCATTGTCAATTTTAAAGAGGTTCGATTACTGACGGTTCGAATTCATAAAACCAAATGATGAATCGAACAAACAATTTTTATTTTGGCAAAACCTTTGTGCATAAAAAAAAAAAACAAAGTAAATAAAATTAAATTCGTATTAATATAAGAGAGCTTATTTATTAATAATATAAAGAAAAATCAAAAGAAGAAATATTTTGTAATTAAAACAGATAGTTAAGGTAAAATTACTACTGATCTTAAAAAGGTATTAATAACCAGGAGAGTACGAAACTATGATATGATCTAGGAATCTAAACAGTGAAATAAATATTGACACGCTTACTGTTGACTGGTATTGTTACGAGTATTTATATTTTTAATTTTTAAATATCTATTGTATATGGCTACTGGTGTATAGTAGTCGGTTTACTTTTGACGTTACCTTTGCCGGCAGATCGCAGTATACTAGAAAACGCATTCAACAACCCTGAGCTCACATATTTGAAAAATGCTCTTTAAAATATTTTTCAGTTTTATTAAAATAAGATTCATAAAAAGAAACTGAAAGAACTGAAAAATAAAACTGTATTTAGATCGTCGACAAAATTACTAGGCATGTCGCTTCTGTCTCTATATACACGGAATAGTTCCTCAGTTTTTGAAATATCGCTTGAAATTTCACACACGTCCTCTACTCTCCAAGAAACTGTTCAATTGTCGGAACTGTCGATGTCGGACTCCCATAGCCATGACCTGGTCGATCAAAATCAAATCCTACTTGTGTTACTTGACCGGATATCTTCACGAAGTTCAGCACAGAGTACTATTCAAGAGAAAGCTACAAGCTCCAAAAAAATTGTTCAGATCGGACCACTGTAGCATATAGGTCATTCAAACTGACCGATCAAAATACAGTTCTGGGATAGTCATGTTAATATAACAGGTCAATTGAAAAGTCCCTGACTTGTTACAGAGATGGTGCCACTAGAATTAAATCCATATGTGACCTGGTCTACGAAAAGAGGGCTTAGGTGTCCAAAAAAAAAAAAAAAAACAAAAAAAAAAATAATTTTTTGACACCTAAGCCCCTTTTTCGTAGACCAGGTCACATATGATTCACCTTCAAAAAGCGCGTGTATAAATTGAACAGAAAAAAAAAAATTGATTTTTTGACACCTAAGCCCCCTTTTCGTAGACCAGGTCACATATGATTCACCTTCAAAAGGCGCGTGTATAAATTTGACAGCTGTCGGATCATTAGTTTGTGAATTATTTCATTTTGAGTGAAGCAAATTTTGTTATATTTTGAAAAAAAGATAAAAAGAAACTTCGCGTGTTAATAAAATTGAAGCAAAAATTGGGTTTGGTGATGAGTTTTCGGACACTGACCCAGGAAAATCACCTATCAAGTATTGATACCCTAAATTTAGTACTAATGAAATGATCATCGGAGATAGAGAACGTAGTAGACGCTCAAAAGAAGTTGTTACCTACGAAAACATCAAAAAAGTCCACAAAATAATTAGCAAGCACTCTAAAGATATCAACTGAAGGCGTACATCATATCATTCACGAATGGTACTATATAAATTTGTGTCTCTTATGACAAAAAACCACGAAGAGTTGAGGAGTAGTGTTTGGAGATTTTCAAGCGTAACAGAGCAGAGTTTGTGCGTCAATATGTGACCGTGGATGAAACATTACTCCAACATTTTACTCTGAAGTCCAATCGAACTGCACGCAAAGAACCCGCTCCAAAGCTAGGAAAAACGCAAAAGTCAGCTGGAAAAGTTATGAGGTCTGATTAATTTTTATTGACTACCTTGAAAAAAGAAGGATCATCAACAGCCACGCATTGTTAATGGGCCGTTTAAAGGACGAAATCGCCAAAAATGGTCACAATTGAAGAAAAAGGAAGTCTTGTTTCAAAGACAATTCACCGTGTCAGAAGTTAGAGCTAAAATTCCATGAATCGGGCTTCAAATTGCTTCCGTATCCCCTATATTCTCCAGATATGGCTCCCAGCGACTATTAACTGTTCTCTAATCTGAATAGAATGCTCGCTGGGAAGAAATTTTGGCTAATGAAGAGGTGATTGACGAAACTAAGGCCTATTGTGAAACGAAGGACTAGTCCTACCACAAAAACGGTATTGAATAGTTAGAGGGTCGTTACTATCAATGCGCCATCCTGGAAAGGAACTATGTTGACTAAACAAACGAACTATGTTGACTAAACAAACGAATTTTGCCAAAAAAATGTGTTTTATTACGGTAGGACGGGATTTTTCAATTTACCTGTCATGTGAAATATATTACGGTTTCGTTAAAGTTTTTTTTTTTTATTTTTTTTATTTCATTTTTTTGTTTTATTTTATTTTATTTTACTTTATTTTATTTTATTTTATTTTATTTTATTTTATTTTATTTTATTTTATTTTATTTTATTTTATTTTATTTTATTTTATTTTATTTTATTTTATTTTATTTTATTTTATTTTATTTTATTTTATTTTATTTTATTTTATTTTAATTTATTTTATTTTACTTTATTTTATTTTGTTTTATTTTATTTCATTTTATTTTATTTTATTTTATTTTATTCTATTTTGTTTTATTTTATTTTATTATTGTGTTATATTTTTTTTCCATCATTTTATTTTTTATTTTTTTTTTATTTTTTTGTATTTTATTTCATTCAGTTTTTATATATTTTGTTTTATATCCCGCCTTTAATTCGCTCTATTTCCCACATTGCCTCGATTCCCTAATATGTTGGCAAGTAGTCTCCAAATTTATCGTGTAATCAACCAAATTGCTTATCAGTTATCAGATTTCACGATCAAAAATTTCTCACCAAAGTTACGATAAGTGAAATAAAAGCCACAAACAAAAGCTCTAAAAGCAACGCCATCCACCACTTTTAACCGGACAACTAAAATCACCTATATGAAACCGATCAGCAGTTCAATACAAATACAAAAACAACAATGAATATCCCATATTTGGCGCTGCGAAGTAAGTAGAACAAATAAACATGCGTATGAGTGCATGTATGCAACAACAACAATGTTACTTACCTTTTTGTTTCTAAAGCCAGCAATTTATAGCGTATAGCCGCGCAACAACACCGACAACAACATTTAATAACAATACAACACGATAAATTTCAATTACACTTTATTGCACTTTTACTCCACTTTTGCGCCTTACCAAAATAGGCAGCTAAGCTATGCCAGTGCAGCTTTTACGAATAAGCATAGTTTCACTACTCAAAGTGTGGTGCATCAATTGATTTATTGATCTATCTATCGGCTGTTACTGCGGCTGCTGCTGTTTGTTTTAATTTTATAGCCGAATTGCAAATTCCATCAAAAGGAAACTTAACGCTTTCATTCGGCTATGCATCCAGCCACCCAGACGCCCAGCCAGCCATCCATCCATCCATCGATTTATTCCAACAACTCTGCATCTCAATGCGCAGCATTCACCGTTGACCTCTTGAGCGAAATTTTATTGTAATGTTAGTAGTTTTTATTGTTACATGTATTTGGGGGTACCGACATATTCAATTTTCCTGAGCATTTCAAACGTGTGTCTCACCAACGTCCATCGTACCGTTGTGAAAACATAGATATCTTCATATGTACTGTATATATTCGACCACGTAGGAAATTAAATTGTTTTTTTTTTTTTTTTTTTAAACTTGAGGTCTTGTCTCATCAAAATTTAGGAACTCTTGCGTTCTCCCTTCTCAACAGAGGTTAGATTAAGTACGGTTTAGAGCCGCCGGAGATCACTGGTCTCATACTAGTTCAGACCGTTGACATCTCGGTTCTTTATAATACGAAAAAACTCCTGTGTTACAAGTGGATTATTATCAATCAGCAAAGAATTTTTAAACTCTAGTTTCTTTGAAGGTATGAGATTCAAAATATTTCAACCTCACTCCAGCGAAAGCTGGATAGTCGAGAAAAAAGTGTATATATGTTTCTAGCTCACTTTGTAAGAGAGACAACTTTAACTAAACCGCTTGTCGATCGAAAGTACAGCTGTCAGCCACTATGTGCTTTTCGCTGATCCCTGATGACCGAGCTCACATGAAGTCCAACCGTTTAGTGTTAAACCGCAAAAGAACACCGCGGCTCTGATCCGTTGGAAATTTTATTATATTTGGATAATTGTGTCCTTTCTTGCAGATTTATGGGATATGCTGTTTCCAGTTGTATCTATTCAATTGTAGTATCGATTAAATTACTAATGACACTAAGAACTCCATCAATTGCCTTGGACATACAGTCAGTTAGCTCAGGAAAAGTGTAGCCGATTGTTATTGAAGTGTTGGACGGAATTTGTAGTCTAACGATAGGAACTCAGAAGAGAAAATGGTCATCACACAAGGTATTACGTTCTGTATCAAACTAAGGCTTAATGGGCTCGACCTCTCTGATAGCCAATTCTCAGTAGGAGATAATTAATTGAAGAAGAAGAAGAAGAACTTAGATCCTTAGCAAATTCCATAAGATTTCCCATTGGGTAAATCAGCGTTTTTGTAAACCTAGCTCCTCATCAACCTAAAAACGTTAGCGTACTTGGGCGCACATGTGTGTTACTTTGAGTGTAAACGTTATTGGACGCCTTTGAAGCCGCGCCGATACTGGGTCAGCGCCATAAGTAGTGGTAGGCAAAGCAAAAATAAGAATACGCATAGAACACATGGATATATGAAGAAAAAATATATATACAAATAAAGATGATAGAGTGGTCCAATAAGTACTTGGCTTCACCGCCACTTAGTCGATACCACTTAGTCGACACCGCTATCGGACTCGTAATTTTGTCTTGCCAGGTCAGTGTTTCGATCCAAGAAGTAATTTTTCTAGTTTTGTGACAATCAATGACCCATTGTTCTACTGGATCGCACTTGACACTAAGGAATAGTCGAAACTGTGGACCTGCTCCAATGAAGGAGCTCCTATCAGCCATAGTTTTCTAAGAGTTGCAAGGTGTGATCTATATCGATTACCTGAAGAAGAGCTAAGCTGATTCGATCCACATCTTGCATGAAAAACTGAACACGGGAAAGTTTTCTGTGGAATGGGTGAGACCACTTTCTCGTTCGGCAATCCAATAAGTATTTTTTGTAGTCCACCAATGAAGCATTGATCTACTGGATTGCACCAGACACTAAGGAATAGTCGAAACTTTGAACTTCTGCTGCCAAACCTGCTCCGAGAAAGGCTTTCCCTATTTTATCGGTCGGAAAAGGCCACTGTTTTCTGAGAGTTACAATGTGTGATCTATATCGGCTACCTAGAGAAGAGCTAAACTGCTGTAAGGCTCTAAAATGCGGCTGAGTCTACGAACTGCCCTCAAGCGACTCCTTTTTGTTTTCGACTTGAAAAAGTTGCTCGCGGGGTAGAAGTTTTAGTCTACTATGGGTGCTAACTTTGCAGATCTCCAGAAGTAGCCGACCTACGTCAAGTGCATTCAGGTAACAGGAGCCTATGTTGAGAGAGAAATCATTATTTCTCGAAAATTTCGTTCTTCTTTTGTAGGCTAAGTACTCATCGGACCGCCCTCGAACACAGCACTTTATTTGTATGCGAGTGTACGCGGGCACTTGCGTATGGCTTAGGAATGCGGTGATTATTTTGAGTGAAATATTTTAGAAAGTCTCAACGCGGCTGTGGACGGTGACGGCGGCAATGTGTCATGACATGGAAAATCAATCATGTCACAATTTCTCAACTAAGATGTTGACAACAATTCGGATGTCAGAAAGTAATAATGTTGCACGGTCGCATATGAATGCATGTATGAGTGGGCTCTGATTTCACAGAATCATGCATTAGGGCATGCAATAACGGCATAACGGCGAAATGACTCACCCAAGCCGCTGCTGTTTTTGTTGTTCGCTTTTTATTTGTGTGTGTTATACATTTCGCACTTTGCTGAACCAGAAATAATCAACTGGCGGCAGCGTAACGAGCTTTTAGCAACATGTTGCTGCGTGTGTTGACAATGCGCACGTGTGCTGTTGCTGTCGAGAGACAAATGTCAATTGCTTTGGATATGGAAAATTATGCCACCGACCGCAATATAGGGTAGCTGGCGGGAAGGTTGCAAAGCAACAGCCGTCGGCCACACCCAAAATGTGCCAGTGCGCCACTTGATCCTGGCGCTTGCTGGTGGGCCAACAGTATTTGCTGTGTGTCTACGAAGTTGCTCTATATTTAGCCGCCGTCGCGGTTTGTTTGTACACAGTCTTTGCCATGATTTAGTTTTCAGCCATTATTTATTGTGGCTGTGGCACCCCATTGCGTCATCCTGGTGGCAGTGGCACTCGCTGCCTGAGTAAGGCAAAAGCGACAATCTGCAGCCATATCCAGCCAGTCACACTCAGCGGTGGGTGGTGTCTTATTTTGATTTTGTTGCAGGCATATTGTTTTTGTTTTCTGGTCAAATTTCAATATGCCACTTGCAACTGTAACGGTACACGACCGGCTGTTGCATGCCGCGTATAACTGGTTACTTTTTAATTGCACGAAAATTAGAAATCTAACGGTTGTTGTTGCTCCAGTAGTGCTCCAGTAGTTGTCTAGAGTGAGCGGAAATTTTCGGTTGCCCAAAAAACCCAAAAATTGCAGTCTAAATATTGTTGTTTGTAAAGATACATAAAAACTTATATGTAGATATGTATGTTGGTGCACGGTTGAAAAATCAGTCCGACACCGCCTGCCAGGTAGCCGCGGAAACAGAGATGTTGAAGACCACCCACCGCCGAAAATCTCAACAAATTTGCACTGCAGCGCGATCAGCGCAGGCTTTGGGCGCAAAGGGCAATCGCTGCGTCGATATGTGTATGTATGTGTGTATCATTTGCAATAAAAACCAACAATAACAATCACAAATAAGTTCGATAGTTTATATATCTGTCTTTATGATTTATAAATATTATTGGTAGACCAATTTTTCCCTCATAAAAGTTGAGCTGTTGTTCCTTATGTGATTGATCGTCGATCGTGGTTTTGTTATTGTTCTGTCCTTTTGTTGTAAATTTACTAAATATATCACGAATGGCCGATGATTTTAGCGGAACATGATTCGCCCGTTCGTTTCTTATTGTAACTGTAGTGTACTGTATTCCAACTTTGTTAAAGGAGAATACAGAAGATGAGGTAGCCATTCGTCCCCTATGTCGGTGCTATAATTCGCTGTAGTAGAGTTCTCCACCGTCTTGCCGATCAAGATCTACCGTACAGATGAAGTTCTAACCTTGAGAACCCCAAAAAATGATGATCAAAACCTTCAGGGAGTAAATGTTATTTGTATGGTAACCCTATTGTTAATATTATGAAATACTGGTAAGCTTTCGGATTCTCTGGCTTCACTCAGTATTCCAGGTTTCGCAGTGAATTTTGGTATACGTCTCTGATACACATCACATAAAACAAAACTTAATCAGAATATATGTTCATTTCCATATGGTATTTTAGAGCTTTGACTTTCAATGTTTTATTAAACTTTCATTCTTTTAAATTGTAAAAAATTTTAAAACCAAAGGATAAACAAAGTCCAGTATGCACTTTAAGCCTTAGAGTCAAGCCTTTTAACTTGCCCTTTCCAATTTTTTCCGAAGAAGTTTCAGTGGCCATCAATCAACTGATGAGCTTTCATAAAAGCTCTCAAGAAGTTTTGTTTAAATCAGTCTTTTAAGCCTTAAAGTCAAGCCTTTTAACTTGCATTTTTCAATTTCTTCCAAAAATGGTCAATCAGCTGATGAGCTTCCATAAAAGCTCTCAAGATTTCTGTTTAAATCAGCCTTTAAAGCATTTTGACTTGCCTAATGACTTGTCTTTTCTATTTAAATCAGCCTCTTAAGCTTTAGAGTCAAGCCTTCTTACTTGACTTTACCAATTTCGCCCGAAAAACTTTTAGGGCCATCAATCAGCTGAAAAGCTTTCAAGAGCTCTGTCAGCCTCTTAAGCCTTAGAATCCAACCTTCTGACTTGCCTTTTCCAATTTCTTCCAAAAAAGTTCCAGTAGCCATCAGTCAGCCGATGAGCTTCCTTAAAAGCTCTCAAAAGTTGTGTATAAATCAGAAAAAAATAAAGTTTAGTTATGATAACTTATATACATATATATATATTTTCCAGTAGTTCCTAGGTGGAACATAGGGCCCCAATAAACAAATTATAATGTAAATAATTTATTTACAGCTATAAATTTAATTTCGCTCCAAGAATAACCACTTCTTTGTGCTTCTGCCTCGACTTCCCGTCTCCAGGTGTAGGCTGGTCTTCCACGCCTTCGGCTTCCTTGCGGATTCCAATCTAGCGCTGTTCTGCTAATGTCGTCGTGAGGTTTACGCAGAGTGTGGCCGA